>VZTE01002472.1:0-97850 GCA_013397775.1 Eulacestoma nigropectus
TTACTATTATTATTATTACTACTGTATATATCGTGTAGTAGGCATAAATAATTGTTGAAGAATTGTCCTTTAAGTATGAATGGAGACATCTTTTCAACAGCACAATAAATGAATGAGTGCTGACACTTCAGTTCATAAAGATTTCAGTGCATTAGGGAATTATTTTCATGCAGTTTACCACAAAGTAAATATCCGTAATAAAAACAAAGGTAATAGAGAGTTTCTTCCTATTTATTTCATATATTTTTAAACCACTGTTCTTTCTTTCTTTCTCTTTTTTGTTTTCTTTTGCCAAGTGCCAAGCTTTATATCCTTTTATTCTTTTTAGCAAATGTTTTCATTAAAAAAAAAAAAAAATGGAACAGAAGGAGAAAAAGAAATCAGTATAGCAAAGTTTGCTGGCCTTTAGGCCAGATCCGGTAAAGAATGGTGGTTCCTAAATGTTTTCTGAAATGGAATCAAGGCTCACAACTTGGAGTTGTAAGACAGAGGGTGATTTAGAACCTTTGGAGTAATAAATCAAAACCACTCAAATGGTGCAACAGCAGTACTTCCAGTTATTTAACCACAAAATTTCAAACTCTACTTCTTTTTGTAACTTAATTGCTCTTACCAGGTCTGGATATTCTATCCAGTAGAAAGCCAGAGAATAAAATATTTCCACTGCCTGAAACAATTATAGGGCTTTTGTGGGTGTTGTTCATTTTTCGCTGGGGGGTGGTGAAGTTTTTTTAGTTTGTTTGAGGGTTGTTTTTTTGTTGGTTTTTTTCAGTTTTTTTTTCTTACATGGCCTAGGTTACAATGTAAGATGTAACCAATAGTATGTATTCTATTATCATCTTCACAAGCTGTTAGAGCAGGTGGGGCAGTGTTCGATATCTCCTACCATGACTCATCCCTGAAAACTCCCTCTGGGAGCTATTTCTGTTTAATGGGCAATCAAGGACCCACCTCATGGCTCACAGAATTACATCAGACCACTGTGAGATGCTTCACCCGGGGGGAGGAGACAAGCATTCCCACCTGGATATAATCTGGGGTTTGGAACAGCACAAACGGCCTTTACCTACTGGATTCCCAGAGGACAAGAGCTACTACCATTGGACCTTCAGGTGAAAAACCAGACCTTTCTACAGGACCATCGTTTCAACAGGACCATTTCATCTGGGCTGCTACCACCACCCTGACTAACAGGGTGTCAGGTTGTATCCTCACTCTGTCAGTGTTCTTGTACTATTGCATTTTTTTTTAGTTTTCCTATTACATTATAATTCTGACTTGTGATCTCCCACTGGTCTGTTTTCAGACTAGTACACTACATTTCTTCTTTGTTTAGTTGTTTTGGTTTGTGGTTGGTTTTTTTTTTTGTTTGTTTGTTTGTTTTTTTTCCTAATGGCTCAGGGCTGGATCTTCTTTTTATAGTTTGAAATCTGGTCACTAGGGGACTTGTCCAGCAGGTAGCAGAAGTGTCTTAGTATTCCTCAATACAAGGAGAAGAACGAACTTTGCTTTCCCCTTTCTCCAAAAGTTTTTTGCCTGCAAACCACCATTCAAAAGGCAGTACCAGCATCTCCAGCTTCAGTGGGCTTAGATTTCAAGGGAAGAAAAACCACATACAACAACAAAAAAGCTCTGGATAAAGTCATTCCAGGTTCTGTTCCACTTTAACAAAGTGGTATACTATGATAGCTCTGAAAAGGTAAGTGCAGAGAGTGAATATACAGAATAGAAAGATTCTCAGGCATAATCCTCTTTGGAATTTTCTCTTGGCTGTTTTTCTGACCTAGTGCTCAACATTGTGACTGCTGTGAGTCTCTGTGTTGGTGACTAAATATTTCCAAGTAGGAGACTGAAGCATCCAAGGCCTCAAATGTATACCAAAGAACAGGAGAGTCACCTGTATGCCTACACCTTTCTTATCATGTCACTCCCCAACCTTCTGGCTTCTTGCACTCAGCTCTGCTCTTCTGGCTTGTGCTATTCCTTTCAAGTTTTTATGCAGTCCTACCCTGCCTCATAGAAAATGGTCAGAGGGGAAAATGAAGAAATTACTGTTCTTGTTACCACATCGGTTTCCATATAGTTTTCTCTGAAACTACACTTAAGCAGGCACAAGGACAAATAGAAAGTCTGTACAACTTGATTCTGTTTAGGCTCACAACACTGGTAAAAAGCCTTTCAAGAACCTAAAAATCTAAATAATTTTTGAGCACTGTGCCTGAGGTGTCCATGAAAATTTTATGCATAACAGAAGTTTCTCCTCTTATGAATTAAATACCAAGCTTCATGATGAATTGGTCCTACTTCTGACCTTCCTAAATCTGCTTTTCCAAATTTTCACCTTGTAGGATAACATTTTTCTAATAACTTCTATTTTTTTAAATCAGAACAGTAGATGACAGATTTTTATATTAAGCTGATTTATTCAGTCGAGTGAAGGAAAAGGAAATAATATTCTTTTAACATTTTACAATTCTGTCCCTCCTTTTTCCTTCAAATAACCCTCTGGGTAAAATGGTCTGGGGTTGCAAAATGAAGTTTGGTCTAAGAATAATTCTCACTGATATGTAGCTTTTTATTTGTTGCCTATAAAATTAGTTTATCATACTTTGGAAATAGTATCCTGATTAGTTAAAACAGGAGGATTCATATTTCCTCACAATATCTGTTGGGTTTTTTTGGTTTCCTTTTTATTATTATTTTTATTGTAAACATCACAGAATGAAATTTCTTCTTCTTTATTATACCCGTTTTTACAGAGAATAATGTTTCTGTGAGCATATTATATTATAAAGTTAATAAAAGTAGGCCCTTTAGGTATGAAAATTCCTTCCAAAAGTAATTTAATTTTGAAAAATTAGTTTTTCTAGGGCTTGGGTTTTTTTTCTTCTAAATGCTGCTGAATAGCAAATTTCTAGTGTTTGCAGCTTTTTAAACAAAAGTACAGGAATACCCACCTTAATCTGCATTAATTGCATTCTGATGGTAAACTGTTTTCATTCTACATACATTCTTGCCAGCAAAGGTGGGATATTTGAGTCACCTTTAGATATCTATATTGTATATGTTTACCTCAGGGTTAATTTGAACTTCTTTTTTTAGCCAAGGAAATAAAATCACACTTTAAAATTAGTTAATTTTATCTCATGGCAGATGTCTAAATCTGAACCTCTGAATTCTGTAGGGTAACATTTCTCCCAGTAAGTTAAAAGGGAGTCTACTTAAGATCAAAAGTAGATGTTCATGAGAACATGATAACTTAAGTCAAATTATATCAACAAATATCTCTAACATTTGTATTTAACAGGGACCTGTATTCTATTCCCCAAGATCAGATAGTTTAAAGTCAGATAATTTGAACTGAGATCCCTTGAAACAATTTAAAAGCCAGCTTCAGACATTTGCATAAGTTCAAGCTGTACCATTAAAGTTATTCTAGGATAAACTACACACATGTGAAATGGAACCAACATTTGGAGATTGTTCAAACTAGCTGTAGTGAGTCTATTGATTCAATTAATTAACATACAATCTGACAATAAGCTATCTTCAGGAAAATGATCATGTTTTTAGACAAGTCTTGACTAGGTTTCCTATAGGTTATAGAAAACTATGAGTCTGCAATAATCTACTGAAAAATCTTTGGTAGGCAGCTGTAGGAATGATTGCACAGCTCATAAAATAGATTTTATATTCTGGTGAATTTAAAAACAGTGCCTTAGGCACCAGTGCCTATGTGGTCCACAGTGGAGCAACACAAGATTATTCTTAGTCATGTCCTCCTAGTCTTTTAGGCAATATTTCATGGTATGTAAATAACAAGTTTTAGATGCAACAGCCATGCGAGCTCAGCTGGGTTAGAGCATTGGTCAGCTGAAGTGAGATAACATCGAGGACAATGACTGACTGGTGGAGCAGGAAGTAGTAGGTGGCAATGTGCAAGGGAAATATTGCATGGAGCAGGCTATGGGCAAAGGCAAGAGAGACTCCCCTGAAAGCCTGTTCTCCCATTTCTCATGCCCTTTTTAACAAGATCTCTACACATTTGATGTCATATTTCTAATACCAACACAGAATTCAAGTTTTCTACATGATTGCAATCATGGGGTCGCCAGGCATCAGGGGTGTCTTTCCATGCATACCTATCCCGTTTAGTCATCATTTCCTTAGATGGTCTAAAAACTTCTTTGAGACAATAAAGCAACTTGAGATATGTGGTTTACTGAAGGGCTAACTGTCTCCACAGAAAAGTGTTTAACTTAGTGTTATGAGTTCTCAAGGTGGGACTTTCAGTCAGCCCTGAAGATTCCCTCCAGGCAGTCCTTGCTCTGAATAGACTCATTAATAGATGTTCTTTGAATGCTGGGGGAAGAATCTGGCAGTCCCAGGCACTTCTGAATTGAGAAAACTGTGCATAGATTAAATATATGTAAATAGTCAGGAATGGACACATAGGACAGTCTGTGACAGTATTTAAGATATATTAATTAGGGTATGAAGTATTTGGGATGTGGCTTGCAAGTAGTTTAAGACAGTCAACATAAACAGATACATAAACTGGAGTGGTCGCAGTTGATATGGGCTAACTGCTTAAAAGAACTCACCAGAGCAGCAGCTCAGCAAGTCTTGTCACTTAGTGAGTGATTCTTTTGTGTCAGCACATGATGGAGACTGCTACCATCACCAACCAGTCAGTGAATGACAACCCTGTTTCAGAGATTTGAATCACCACAAATGCAACCCTTGGTAAAAGATGCACTACATCGGTGTTATAACGAACACCCAATCCATGTGTTGCTGTGCAACACCACCTCATTCTTCTACAACCATACAGGTTCAAAAGCATTGGCCCCACCCTGCAGGAGTGAGCAGCAGGCATAGCTTCACAGATGGCAAATGATTCTAGGATGTCCATGGTAGAATTTGCCTCACAAAACTGTTCTTTTCCTGGCATGCAACCCCTGCCTCCAACTTTGCTTACAGCATTGTATCCCTTACTGATGTCAACAACTTCCTCCAAGCCCTTGTCCCCATTACACTATCATGCCTTTACCACAAACCCAGCAGGTACTCTATACTTGGATTGTAATGATGCCAAATTAATGTATCAAAGCTTCTCATAAAAGATTTTACATCCTTCAGTTGTCTCCCCTGAATTCACTTTTAAACTAATACCGCACCCTGATTACATTGCACAGTTTGACCCTAGATTATGAAGACAAAGCCAAAATGTACTTTTGCCCATATAATACACATTGGATGCTTTCCTAAAATTCCCATTACAAAATATAAGTAGAGATGTGCTGTTCAGTCAGCTTTTAATGTTTGAGAACCACAGAACCTGAATGAAAATTGACTAGCAGGAACTGCATTTGGTCTTGTTTGTCTGTGGCAACCCTTCACATTGTTATTATGGAGCAGGCACCTAATCTGTTTAGCCTGATCCAGACTGGAAATTTGCTGCTTGATTGAATTCTGCGTTTAGTGTTGATGAGACTCTGGGATCACGAATATCATAAAGTAGCTGCCAAGAACTGATGAGCTACATGGAAGATATGAGAACAGTGAATGCCAGGACAAGCAAAGATCTGTAAATTAGTGACATGACACCCCAAGAAACAGAGAGGGAAAATGAGCTTTCATGAAAGAATGATTCAAATCAAGAGCATTTAAGGTTTGGAAGTGGCTACTGTGTTGACCTATTCTTCTAACGTTTTATTTAAATTCAGGAAATTCATGGTATGTGTCTGGTTACAGGAAAGGAATTTTGAGCCCAGAGAGACAAATAACTGTTTCACATAATCAAATTTTCAATTGCAGCTGGTCTCTGAGGTGAATCAAAGATAAATTAGAAAAGCTGATACTTCCCTTCTTCTCACTTCAATATTTGTGAAGATCCTGTTTTAAAAAATATTAACACACAAAATTCTTCAATCCTACTGACAAAAAATAAATTCAAAAGTGGTGATTACTTCCAGTGGATTTTTTTTTTGTTTTCTATTTTTCTCAGTTTTCTGTCGAACTTCTCCTAACTTTAGTTTTATTAAATTAACTTACACGTTTAGATAAATTATTAAGTTATTTAAATTCAGGCTGGTCCAAGCCATGGAAGAAATACTTTTCTGAACTTTATGTCATTTATCTAACTAGCCAACAAGTTATTTTTTAATCACCAGCTTTCTAACATACATATTTTACTACTGAATGTATCTTCTCCACTATAGGGAAAACAATGAAACAAATGTTGACTTTGAGTTCCTGAAAGCAGCAGATTGCTTTTTTTAATCTCAAGGATTAAGTGGTCCTTGCGATTTCTAAAAATGAAGCTGAAAAGCAATGCTAAGTTTTGCATCACTGCAGTCATTTCAGAGAAAACAGAACAAATGAGGCAATCTTCCAATTCCTGGAGAGACCAAATGTTAGAGAAGAGATAGAGAAAACATAGATGCTCTCCTGAAATACAGTTTTCTAAATTGCTTTGTTCATTGTTTCCAAAATTCCTGACTGGAAGACTAGAGTCGTTGCTTTACCAGAAAAAACAAAATTAAATCTGGGTCCAACAACATGAAACTTTTGAAGGCAATAACCTCTAGGAAATAATTACTCTATTGATATTATATAGGAAATGGACAAGAAAGGTCCTAAATGTATACATTCACAGAGCCATAGAAACTTAGAATCATAGAATGGTTTGATTTGGAAGGGACCATCAAATACCAGCTAGTCCAAACCCGTGCCATGGAAGGGATACCTTACACTAGATCAGGTTGTTCAAAGACCCATCCAAACTGACCTTGAGCACCTGCAAGGCTGTGCCATCCACAGCTTCTCTTGGAAACTTGTTCCAGTGTCTTGTCACCCTCACAGTAAGAAGTCCCTCCCTAGTATCCACACCTACTCTCAGTTTAAAGCTAATACTCCTTGACTATCACTCCATGCCCCTGTAAAAAGTCCCTCTTCAGCTTTCCTGTAGGCCCCTTTGGGTATTGGAAGGTGCTGTAAGTTCTTCCTAGAGACTTCTTTTTTCCTGTCTAAACAGTCCTGACTCTGTCAGCCTGACTTCATAGAAGAGGTGCTCCAGCCCTCTGATCATCTTTGTGGCCCTCCTCTGGACTCACTACAGCAGGTCCCCGTCCTTCTTACTTTGGGGGCTCCAGAGGCTAACACAGTACTCCAGCTGGAATCTCACAGGAGTGGAGTAGAGTGAGACAATCACCTCCTTGGCTTGCTGCCCACACCTCTTTTGATGCAGGATAAAATCAGCTTTCTTGGCTCCAAGCCCATAGGACAATGCAGGACCAAACATTTGGTCATTCTCTTCTAGAAAGTCAAATAAATAAATAAAATACATAACCCCAGAATTTGCAATTCTCACAATTATATCTCCTTACACTATATCTTACATAAATCTTTGGTAGACTAAAGAGGGAAACATTTCTTCAGCAGACTGTAAACAAGTCAGAAAACCATTATTTAACCAGTTTTAGTTTATTTGACTAACCTTATTTCACCTGGTTGTTTTGACTTCCTTGAATAAATCTCTTCTGTGATAGCAAGTTTCTATGCCAAGTTGACTATGCTAAATTGTAGGGTGTGGATTTTTAACCAGAGGAGTGCACATGTCCGTGAGTGTATTAATATTTAAAAGTATTTAAAAGAGTGTACTGCTTTTGGCATAGTTATCTTGAAGTGTTTTGATAAATTAGTCTCATTTCTGCACCTTTTAAATAATGTCAAGGGTTTAAATTTTTGAGCTTATGACTCAGTTATTTTGCATCCCATTGAAGAAATGCTATATTGGGTGAGGACTCTAGAAAACATATAAAACACAATATGTTAGAAAAATGCACAAGTACATCACTGATAATGGTATTTTTTGTTTTACATTACCAGGAACTAGAATATTTATGTCTCAGACCTACTGTTTACAGATTTAGCAAGGCTGACACTGGATGTTATCAATGACAAGCACGTTAAGGTTTTAATTTCCTACTGTTTTATTTTTGTCTTCCTTCTTCTTCTGAGAATTATGGAGTTTTTTTTTTTTAAGATGAGGAAAGCATAACAGCATCCTTTTTTCTGTTCATGAATCAATTTAATTGATGCTCCAGAACTGGTCTATTATTATGCATGCAGAGGGAGTCAATTACTTAAATTATATTAGCTACCGGAGAAAGAAGCTATTTTTGTTTTGAATTTTTCATAGATGAAATAATTATTCTTGTACATATACATAAATCAAGTTTTTAAGCTAGGTCTGTAGTTGTTCTTTTCAGGATTTTTTTCTTCTTTCATATTGCTTAATTTAACTAACTTTCAACCGTGATGCCTAAAGAGCTTGTTGTTTAAAAATATAGTCCTTTTCCCAGAATCTATTTTCATAGGCAGATTAAAACCAGAAGACAACTTCCTTTTCCCTGCATGAACTTTCCCTTTTTCTTAGTTCTTTTATTAAATTTCCTTTCCTCTTAGCCTGTACATGGAAAATATACAACCTGGGGAATGAATGCTGCGTAGAACTTTATCCATATTTGTCTGCAATCAAATTTATTTTGTCCTATTTTGTTTAATAGAACTGCACTCTGTGGTCATATGTGTCCTTCCAAAGGCCTTTGAAGCCCTTTTTTAAGCAGCTTGAATCTATTTTTATTCTCATAAAATATATATGGGCTAAGACCATTTTCTTTCACAAGGTCAGGTGTCAGAGACTGTGTGCATTTTATACAGTAATTGCTGTTATATCACACCTATGCTCCTTGTGATACCCTGTGATTGTATCTCTTCATAGTGGTTGCAGGTATTGCATGTGCAGAGGCAGAAGGTGAACGGCCTGTGGGAACAGGAGAGCATGGCACTGTCCAGAAAATGGTACTGAAAAGGGCATAAGGTAAAGAGTGCCTTCACTTTAAAAGCTTATCCATGATGACTTAGGATAGCCTGAAAAGAAAAAAAAAATTTCAAAAGATCGGTAACCATGATTACCTTAAACCATAGAGGTGGTGACTGGTCTAGTGACCCAGGTTGCTTATTGGACCTGTTTTTGCCTCAGTGTAGGATTTACATTGAAGCCTGTTGAAAGAAGTATAACTAACACAATTTATCATTTCTGGGTTTTTTTAAGTCAAAGTATTTTAAATATAGATGTTAGATAATTTCAAAATAAATAGATGAAGGTTTTCTCTACTATTTTACAGTAATATATAACCTCAACACTTATTTATTGCCCTATCAATATTACATAGTACAGCATGTGGAGGTGCATGGACATAATGCTAGTGTAATTTTTAATGGGCTTGCAGGTTATCCTTATGGAATCTAGTTCACCTGCCCAGTGAAACTGATCACTTTACTCAGCAGAAATGAATAGAATAGGTAGGCTATTTACCTTTCTCTTTTCTTCCTTTTTTTTCCCAATTAAAAAAATGCTAACCAATACTTTGCATGTATTCATCAGATTTTGATTTGTAGGTCTGTTATGCACTTACATTACTCACTTAACATATATTTTTTTAAATTGAGTTGCAATTCTTTCCTACACTTACTCTTTGGCATATCTTATAAATTGCATCCTGTTTTTCCAACCTTTTTCCTTCATTAGGAGTCCTCTAAATTCTTATTCCTCCAACACCCTGGCAATCTTTTCCAGTTTTGTACATGTGAAAATTTAATAAATAAGCTATTACCTGCATTATCAGGTCAACCGTGATATTCTCGGGCTGCAGATACAGGTTCTCAGTTCAGACATCCTTTCTTTGTGCCAGTGAAACAATGGTGCTATTATCTTTTTGGAAACATTTTTAAATGTTAAAACCACTTTCCACCAGATGATGTTTTCCGAACTTCATTAAGAGAATGTCATATGAGACAGCATCAAAAAATGCATCAGAGTCAAGACATGACATCTTTTTTGTCTCTTGCCACAAGGCTGTTCCTGTGTCATGAGACGATGGATATTAGATTGGTTTGACACAGTTTGTTTTGACAAATTCGTGATGGCTGGAGGTGTTATATACCCTTGCGTAGGGCATTACCATAAAAAAAGAAGAAATGGTAAGTACAAAGGCAAAAAATGTTATCTGAGTAATGTATGGGATATTTATTTTCTTCTTCCAAGTTTAGAAGGGATATTGATTTTCAATCTTTTCAGTCTCTCCAAACCCCATGATTTTCTTTGTCCATTTGGCATGCATATTTCCAGTTTAAGAACAGTTACTTGGAATAGCATCTTGATTGCTGGAAAAGTGGAAATATACAGACTTAAAAAGAGCATCAACTATTTCTCATTGGTCAGTTGCATCTGATGCTACAGGGAGACCAGTGCTTAAATAACTGGAAAATTGACACTCTAGGGAAGAGATTCCACTACCATGGAAAATGAAACTTCAGATTTTGGTGAGTTTGCTGAATGGTGTGCAGAATGCTGTGCACAGATGTGATTCAAAGTATTCTTTACAAGAATATTTTCACCTGGAAAGCTTGAATATCCATGAATATCTCAGATATTTCCAACAGAAAAATCACATTTAACTTAGGCTGCTTAAGCTGATATAGGGTTTACTCCTTCACTTAACACAAACCCTTTTCAGGAGCATGACATACTATGCAAACAAAAAGTATAAGAAAACAGGAAGGGGAAAATTAGTCTTAGACATATTTAAAATGTTTCAAACAATATAATTAATCTTTTATTGTAAGGATATAAATAAATATGGAAATTGATATGAAGAACAAATAATACATACATAAGAACGTATGATGAAGATAAACTACATGTATTTGAACATAAAACTTGGCTTTGAAGTGCTTTAAGGTGTCCGTTGAGTATGAAATCATTATTAAAAGTATGCACGTTATAACTCCTTAGAATAAAAGATCTCATTAGGAGTTACATCTGTTCTATGGGAATTATAATTGTTATATCATATTGAAATTTGTGGAACCATGACTGGAATTTGAAAAAAAACCCAGTAGGGTATACTTTCAAGTTTTTGAGCTCAGGCTACTCCTCAGATAGTAATGCTACATTTATCACACACAATTCAGATTAAAGCTTTCATTTTATGACCTTTAAAATTTATAGAAGACTACAATACAGAAAATAAATTAACTTGCTTTTCATGCAGAGGAGGTATTATGACTAAGAGTAAGACACAACTCTTTCCTGAAAAATGCTTGGCTTGCAGTAATACATGAATTGTGTCAGTGTCCTTTCCCTGTAAGCAGCATCACCTGCTTACTTAGGCAATTGTTTTGTTTGTCCTCAGACCTGCTCTACTTAAATGTAATTGAGAGCCATTCTGGCCGTTAGCAAGATTTGCTAGGGTGTGTTTGCTTGGCTGCACAACAAAATTTTACTGCATGTGAGCAAATTTTACTAAACAACATGGTATGTCAATGGTTCGCATATTTTCACAACTCAAAAGAAGCAAATACCAATAGGTAATGTATTGTGAGCCAGATGATATAAGACCATATTTTCTAATCCTTACTGAAAAGATTTTTTTTTCTTTTGGTTGTTGTTGTTGTTTCTGTGGCTGTTAGTAAAGTTTGCATATTTTGTGGGTCACAATATGGGACCACTATCTTCAGCTCACTCAGTAAGAGACTGCAGTGCTCATTGGCCTTGTCTCTGACTTTTATCACTGTTAATCTGTTAATTACATGTTGTATGTGAACCACTGTGCATTAAAGGCAACTTTTCCTATTTATTCCCACATTTTAAGTATGGGGGTTTTTTTTAAGCAATTACCTCAGCTTTTTTTGCGGTTGGGTTTTCTCATGTATTAACATCATCAATCATTACAAATTTTAAAAGGTGATTTTCTTCTCCTTAATAAATGCTAAATTACAAACATGGTCAAAAATGCACCTAAGAAATTTCAAGACAAAGATAACATCATAAATTTTCTGGAGAACTTTAGAAAGTCAAGTAAGTCTTTGAAATGTGAACATTTTTGTGAATCTGGGAAAAGGTTTTTAAAAGAGAAGACTGGTATAGCTGCATAGAAATGTAATCTAATTACTCAGCATGATATTAGCCTGGGTGAGAAAGATTTTAAATACTTCTCTTTGTAAGAAAATTTTCTAAAGACATTTATTTAGAGATTAAATCAAAGTTGATGGCAACATAGAAGACTCATCAAGGTGATTTTAAACTGAAATTGGTCTCCTCTCCTCATAGTACAAGTACTTCTTTCATAAAGTAGTTTCAGATTGAAAGGCAAAGAGATGACTCTGAAAGAGGAGCAGCAATGCTCCACATTGACCCATCAAATTAGGGCCACAGACATACTGCATCAGAAGTTTTGTTTGTTGTTTGAAGCAACAAAATTTTAGATATCATTAATCACTTACAAATGGCTAATAAAACTTTATGTCAGGAGGAAAATGCTTTTAGCAACTGTACTGTGCAAGACATGACTGTGTTGACAGATTTCTAGCTGGATTCAAGGATTCAGTCATTACTAAGATTAGCAGTAACCTTATTACCTATTGCTCTGTGTGGCAACTAACAACTATTTCACCTTGCTGATTTATACACAAACATGAGAAATCACATTATCTACTTAGCTACTTGGTGTCATGTTATTTCAGACTCCCTAGAGATCTTGGCTGAGGGTAGTGGCTGGGCTGGCATAGTCATTTGATACATTGAAAAGTTTGAGAAATAGGTATTGTTCACAGATAAATGGAAGCTGGAATAGCAGGAATCATTGTTCGTGGATGAGAAGTATTTTCACTGAATTAAGACAACAATAACCCTTGAAGGAAGGTTCTTGAAAGGTTAGAATCAAAGGGTTTAAGAGAAACAAATTTTGTCTTTCTGTTGGTTTGTTTGAAAACCACAAGATAACAATTTCATATGGAGAAATTATTTTAGTAAAAGTATGGGGAGGTATCCTAGACACAGACAAGAGAAGATGCACACTCGGTGTTTGTGAAAAGATATTCTTCAAGTTACATGTTCAAAGAAGCTAGAGAAGAGTACAGATTTTATACTCTGTAAAGGTATGAGGAGACAATGTTTTCTCTTTTTCAGAATCCTTATCGGTATTTTTCCAAAGAGGGAGACGTACTCGGCCTGTATTTCCTTATAAAAAATACCTAAATTTCCTACAATTTGGGACTATGCGCTTAGCTGGCACAGTCCTGAAGGGACGTATTTCAAAATTAAGGTCAATTTATGTTCTCTAAGAAAATCCCCTACATCTACTAAATTTTAACATAAGTACTTTAGCACTTAGAAAAAAATTTACTTTTTTGCAAATATTAGAATAAGTTTTCCTCTGTACTAGTTTTAAAATTGCTAGGCCTTTTATTATGATCACATGGAATGTCAATAAACTTTTTATTATTAATTTATGTAAACAACCACCAAAATGTTTGAGGCTGGAAGGCCCATCTGGAGAATGTTTTATCCAACCTCCTGCTCAGAGCAGGGGCAGCTAGGGCAGGTATCTCTAGTCTATGTGAAATCTTCTTCACTTTCCCCATCAAGTGCTTATGCACATGAATAAGATCCCCCTGAGCTTTCACTTCTCTGGGTTGAAATCTCTCAGCTCTCTCAGCCTCTGCTCATATGTCAGATGGTCCAGTCCTTTATTCATCTTTGTGTCTCTTCATTGGATTCACTTCATTATGTCCATGTCTTTCTCATACTGAATGATAAGGCATCTTTTCCTTTTGCATCAAGCAGAGAGTTGAGGAAGAGAAATATGACAGAAGAAAGAGTACAGCTGCCGGAAGTGACAGGTTTAACACAGCAAAGACTGTTATTGGCTGGTAGCAGTATGGCAGGACTGCAGCTATACTAAGGTGTTGACAGTAGGTGACAGTGTCTAGAGAGAACTGGTAATACACAGTAAACGAGGACAAATCTTTTATGTTTTTAAAATGCCTGGGTGTTTATGTTTGAGTTTAATATTACAAAAAAGAAGTCAATTTATTACTAAGCAAATATCAAGACAAGCAAATAGATAAAATAGTAGTTCTTAGTGAGAAAATGACATTTGATGCATAACGTGAAAACCATTATGCAACCAGCTGTAGTCACTTTTACCCTCTTGACTTCTTAACTGAAATTTATCTTCTTTGAATCCATCACTGTATGTACCTTGCAAACATTTTGCCTGCAACAAATAAATATCTGTATACAAACCTTTCAAAATTATTCAACTTGCACCAGCTTTTGTCTCTTACTGCCTTATCTGCAGATGATAGAATCATAATTATGACACAAAATATTAAACTACTAAACAGAGCCATTCTGCGTGAATCTCTGACCTTAATTTTCTCTCTACCAGCACAATGGACTTCAGGGAGAAACAAAAATAATGGCTGGCCCAGCAGCTTCTGGCCTCTGCAAATCAGTATTTTGTAGAGATTAATAGTAATAAACAGTAGATCAAATAACGAAGGCAAGTGAAACTTTACATACAATCCACTCTGATCTTCCCCAAAATGATGTATCTGTATATGCACTTACATGAGGACTGTAACATATTTCAAATAGCCTTTTCCCTTTCCTTTCTTTTCTATAAATTATTATCATTTTACACTAAGTAGAGCCAGTAAGCACACAACAAGACTATGACCTTGCCATTCATTCTGTAGGAGAACAGATGAAAAGACACATAGGATTCCCTTAAGCGTACTAGTATGAATTTGCTAGTAAAGGGTGAGAGACTGCCCCATGCTAGAGTAAAAACACCCAAGTCCTCCTTAGACTACCTTTTTGTTTTATTGTAACATTTTCTGAGACCCTGTCTAGAACCCTTCTGAGTTGGTAGAAACATGAAACTTAACAGAACAAATTATTAATGACATGAACATGTCAGGTTAGTATGGCAAACCTGGAAAATTAATGAAATATTGATAGTTTGCACAGAAATGTTATTTCAACATTTGGAGAAACCTCAGCCATATGTAGTTACGGAAAAGTTCACTGTTTCAAATTGCACCAGTATTTCAAGCATTATTTTAAATTCAGAGAAGTAGCAGTAAATGAAAACTTACATCTTATGCTTCTAGGACTGTTTCTCAGTGCATTGCATATGGGCAGCTGTGTTTACAGTCAGATATCACCATAATTGTATGAGGACACAGAAGAAGGAAGAAAAAACTGAGTAAGATTGAATATAAGCTTTTAAAAATTACTATTTTTTTTCCATGTGTGCCAGAAGTTTTTCCAGATTCTGATCGATATCACTTTGTAACAGAGATAAGAAAAATCACACCAAACTTCCAATAAAATATGTGAGATCAGAGTTGGGAAAAATCTTTTTTCTATATTATTTGTGAGAGTGTCAGAAGCTATCATAACGTTAGGCAGCTCTGATTTTAAGTCTTTACACTTGAGTCTCAGAATCATGCAGTTTTTTGTTCAATCGTCCTTTGAATCTTTTCCCAGAAGAATAATAGCTCCAGTGTGATCTCTGCCTCTCTTGAAAACCTTATTTTTGTCTAGAAATACAGCAAAATTCTGATTCTGTAGTTACATACTTTAACAAAAAGTTTCAGTTAAGAGGCTCTTCAAGATAAATTTATGTTTCATTTTCATGAAACATGAACTTTTTTTGGATAAATTTGTTTAAACCTAACTAGCACTTTTAAACTCAATACATATATAAATTAATTAGGGGCTAAATTTTATTGAAAGTAACCTGCACTTTATCAGGATTTAGTAAAAATTCATTTGATTTTTTTATTGAATGACAACATCTATGATCTTTTCCCTTTCCAGATAATTGAAAGACATGGTATCAGTTTCCAAAGAAAAATAAAAAAGTTCTGAAGCCTTCCCTGACTTGCCAGAGCTCTCTACTTGGCGAGAGAAATGAAAAGAACATTTTTGCTGTTTCAACAGATTATGTTGGTACCAGGAGCTATTTATGTTCAATTATACTGCCTGATTTATTTAGTGAGTGGGCAGATTTTGGTAATTTGTTTAATAACATAGTAGAATGATATTTATTTCATGATATAATTAAAAAGGTTGAATTGTAATATAATGAACTACTCAGTGCATGCCAGTAATAACATTACACAATTACAGATTTCTGCATATTTCTGTGTGTTCAGCTGCATCAGTATGGAAAAAATGTCTAGATTAAAAATTTGGACACTTGAAGAAAACTACAGTATGAATTTTCAGTATGTCACATAATCCTATCTATGAGTGGTGTTTTGTGTAAAGATAAATTCTGAGTAGTTCAAGAACACACCTCAAGACAGTTTTCATAAAGAATGATAAACTCTCAGGTATTTACATAGAGAAATTCACTGAGTTTAAAAGTCAATTCTGCAAATTTTAAAACTTATTTAAAATTAATTTCTCATATGTTTTATTTTTAAAAGGAAACTTTTGTAACTGTACTTATTCACATGTTCTATGGAGCATGGAATTGCCTCATGAAACACATGCTCTTTAATAGTCTCCAGTCTGTTTTCTATGTTTTCATTATGGGTACTCCAAGTTCTCATCAGCGCCAGTCTTTACCAGAGATTTTTGCTATCAGATCTAGTATTGTCCATTATCTACCACATATATAAGAACTATATCTTGTGATGCAGTATATGAGTTCTCATTCCGGCTTACTACAGTAACCGTATCCTAAGAATGACTAGGCTATAAGTAAATATATGTCTATACACATATATAATAGAATAATTTATCAATAAGCCTATAATCCTTGTTTGTTTTTTTTTTTCTGCAAACACCCAAGTTTCTTTTCAGTTGAAGCTGTTCCTGAAGGTTGGAACAGGCAACTTAGGAAACTAACAGGATAAGTCTTGTGTCTTTGCTCTAACTTTTTAGAAAGTACCTCACTTTAGTAATACCTCTAGCTACTTTCAGCAAAGTTACAGTTCCTCTTTCTGTTCAATTCAGTTCCATATATCGTCTCAGATCAGTGTGGAGATACCAATTACCAAGCCCAGTGATAGAATCCTTAGCAGTCTATAAGCTATGCCTTTCTGGAAAATTTTCAAGGATACGCACTACTTGTATTTTAGCTTTTTGATCAAAGATATGTTCATCTCACCTTTGTTTACTAAAGGACAATGCAACATTTTTATGATCTGAAAGCAATATTTGTCATCTGAGAGTGTACTTAGAAACATATAATTAGAAAATCTTTCTTAAAGCTCTTATTTTTTTTTAAGCCAAATGTTAAAAAAAGACAGAAGTTACCTCTCTGAGCAATTTCTATGTCTTTCTTACCACAAAGGTTGAAAGAAATTGCTCTTAAAAAAAAAAAAAAAAGGTCTCTCCGCATCATTCCCTTGATTACTTTTGCACTATGCAGGAGAAAAAAGGGCTCAGGGGTCATGGAAAGGAAATGGAAAAAATGTGTTAATAGAAGTCCATCAATGACATGTTCAGAGTGGAAGAGACAACTTGCCTATCCCTTGTATAATACACCCACAACACATGGACCCTTTAGGCATAGTTTGTGAGAAATATTATTTAAAATGAGCTTTTTTCCAGCCATTTATGTAAGTACTAATATACCATCTTATTTTTCAATATAAGCTCTTCATAATTAACTTTAAAAATAATATATAGAAAATCCACATTTTTTTTTGGCTTAAGAATGTCCAGCTCTGGTCTATGAGATCTGTTTCCTGCATCAAAAAGGTACTAGTATGAATAGTTTTACCCTGAATAATACTAAAAAAAACTATTGATAACTTGTGCACCATGCATTTTTTAGATTGATTTTTTGCAGACATATCTTCTCCTCTTCTTTTCTCAAAGAAAATCTTCCAACACAAATTCCCAGCAGAGATTTTATCTTACCTTTTTGAATGGAAACTCAATTTCTGAATATGGATGCAATCTATCAGTAAAAGACAGATTTTATACCTTCAACAGTTATTGTGAGGTGGGCTTTTTTTTTGTTGTTGTTGTTGTTGTTGTTTTGTTGTTGTTGTTGTTGTTGTTGTTGTTTTTTTTAATTTCCCAGAGTCTAAAATGGATTCATTCATTTGCACAGGTGAAAGATTCACCTGTTTCATTTTAGCAGCCTTGCTCTGAGAAATTTTTACAGATGACTGAGGCAGAAAAGTCTATATGCTCCAGTGGAGAAGCAGCTCTGAAACACACAAAGTTTTGATGGAATTTCATCTTTACTGAGTATATGAAAGCTTATAATTCCCAGGTAAGGCAAATTTCTAACCCATAAAAATTTAAAGTCTAAAGTAGACATTAAATGTACCATCATGAATTTCTTCCTGAATAGAATCATAGAATCTTAGAATAGTTTGGGTTGGAAGGGACCTCCAAAGATAAGCTAATCCAGATGCCAAATAGATACAAACTACATCTGAACTGAATGTTAGTCTTGAAAATTTTGTGAAAATTCCCCTAGGTCTGACTTCAAATAAATGTACTTGTTCATTATTATAGTTCATATTTAAGGTATGTGCAGGTCACAGATGCTGTTTGGAGGTTGAAGGACTTAATGCCTTTGAGCTTTATTTATGATTGTCAGTTAAATATCCTAATTCACTAAGAAGACGACCAATTTCAAGTATACAATACATTTAGTAGTATTTAAAGTAATCAGGGAGATTTTCTGAGTAATTATAAGAGAAATTATGAAGCAATATTGCACCCTCAGGACAAGTGAAAATATAAGCCTATCAATAGTACAGGTTCCTGACAAATATCTCTTCATAATTCTACCACAGATTCCACAAAGAATGGAAAAAAAAAATTTTTCTGAAGGAGTTAAGGTTTGGGATTCCAGCACCTAGACTAGCAAAATATTAATAAATGTTATTGAGGTATTTTTTCATTCCTGAAATGAAAAATTTAATTTTTCATTCATTAATAAATGAAAGAAGTATTTTTTACAGCAAAAAGTAGAAAGAAAAGTGAACTGAAATGACCGACAAGACCCAGGGTGGAGTCTCATAACAGCAAGAACAACAGCAGAGAAAGAAACAAATGTTTGGTTTAATTTCAAGCTTTCCTTGTCTAGCATTCAACCAGTCACTGTGGAATAGCTAGTAGGATATAGAATCATAGAACTGAGTGGGAAGGGACCTTCAAATATCAGCTAATCCAAGACCTCACCATGGGCCGGGATGTCTTTCACAAGATCAGGTTGCTCAAAGCCCCATCCATCTTGACCTTGAACCATTGCAAGGATGGCATCCACACCTTCAACCTACTCCTGTGTCTCACCACTCTCATCATGAAAATGACTTCCTTTTTTCCAATCTAAACCTAACCAATTTCAGTTTAAAACTCTTATTGCCTCTGGTCCTGTTACTATAGGCCCTAGTAAACTGATCTTCTCCTATCTCATAAGCCCCTTTGAGTATTGAAAGATTGAAAGAAAGTCTTCTCAGAACTTTCTCTTCTCCAGACTGAGCAACCCCAAATATCTCAGCCTTTCTTCATATGACAAGAATTTCAGTTCTCTGACTATTTCCATGACCCTCCTCTGGACCTGTCTGAAAAGATCCATGTCTTTCAAGCCCTGGGATCTGCATGCGATAGTCCAGGTGGGATGTCATGACAGCAGAGCAGAGACGGGGAATCACCTCCCTGGACTTGCTGGACATCCTTCCTTTGATGAAGCCTAAGATGCAATTGGCTTTCTGAGCTGCAAACACATAGTGCCAGCTCCTGTCTAATTTTTCACTCATCAGCATCCTCAAGTCTTTCTCTGCTGGGCCACTCTAAATTCATTCATTCCTTATTCTGTCTCAATACTGGGAATTAAACCCAACTCAGACTCAAAACCTTGCACTTGGCCCCACCCCTTAAGCTTTTCAAGCTTCCTCTGAATGGCATCCCTTCCCTCTAGCAAATTTACTGCACCACTCAGCGTGATGTAATCTGCAAACCTGCTGAGGGTGAACTTCATTCCACTGCTTTTGCCATTGATGAAAATATTCAATAATCTTGGTCCCAGTACAGACCTCGCCTTGGACAAGCACTCATTACTAATTTTCACTTAAATTTGAGATGTTGGCTATAATTCTTCAGATGTGGCCACCTAGCCATTTCCTTATCCATCTAACAGTCCATTTGTCAAACTCCTATCCATTAAATTTAGCAGCAAGAACATTGTGGGGGACCATATCAAAACCTTTACAGATATCCAGGTAGATCACATCTGTGGCTGTTCACTGATGCAGTCACTCCATCCCAGAAGACCACTAGATTAGACAGACATATCTACAATTTACATAATTTACAGCTGAAGAAAAAAAAAGACAGAAGGAAGACTGGATTAGTATAGGCATTAAAATTTCTGCACAATGTTCTTCAGAAATAAAGTCTAATTGAATTTTATGACTTTTTCATGTAAAAAAGGCTAAGGCTTAGGTCTTTTGTTTAATTATGTCTCAAATTTCATTAATAAATTATACATTATTAAACATTAACAGTAAAGATTTGTACTTATATAAATGAAACACATTAACAAAGTGTCCGCTGTGGTCTAACAGAATAGTACACTCACATAATATAATACTTTATTAAAAGACATGCATGCTTGCAAAGTTTTGGAGTCAAAACAGAATCACTAGGTTGGAAGAGACCTTCAAGATCATCTAGTCCAACCCATGCCCTAACACCTCAACAAAACCATGGCACCAAGAGCCACATCCAATCTTTTTTTAAACACATCCAGGGATGGTGACTCTACCACCTTCCCGGGTAGACCATTCCAGTACTTTATCACGATGCATAATACACAATAATTTTAATTCTCAGTATTAACTGGTGTATATAACTCCACATGTAAAACCTGTCATGCACAAAAAATTCAACATGAATGAAGGTAATTTAATGGAACCTGTAGAATGGACAGAAATTAGGAAAATGAAAAGGATTTGATAAGATTTAAAAGCAATTATATTTGAAAATACATATCCTCATGATAAAATATACCCATGGGTATTTCAAAGCATGTCATCATAAATCATAGCGTGCCATCCACACATTGCACTGTGTAATAAAAAATAAGAAATCCATTAAATAAGCCTTATTCATCCAAAATGGACATCAGATTTTTATCTTTGCAACATGAATACATGAGAACAGATTATTCCTTTATTTTTCAAATCAGATAAGTGAAACAGAAAACAGACTAATTTGCTTTTCAATCTCTCCCATGATCCCAAGTGAGCTGATAAATATATTTCTTTTCAAACAACCACTCACCATCCCCCCTTCATTTTTCTTTCTTTATTTTTAATTATTTAATTTAGTAGATGAAATCAAGGTATTATGCACACAGTTTTTTTCTTTTCTACCTATTTTTCTAGACTTCATTGCCTCTTTTACCAAACAGTTGGACACGACAACTGCCCCAGGTTTCAAGCTAATATTTTGAGTGTTCCGGAAAGCTTTCTGTTACAGCAACATTTGTATAATTTTCAGACTCAACATATTTAGGAAAAAAAATTGAGAAAGCCAAGCATTTTGCTTCAGCTCAAATCGTCTTCAACATTTTTTTGGGTAAATTGACATACTGAAGTTTCATTCCTAATCTGCATGAAAAAAAATTTACAGTCTTCAAGTCTCTCATGAGATGTCTTCTATCTTTTACTTAATTCTAATAGTGATTTTGAAAGCAAAACCTAGCTGATTGTCTTCTGCAATTATCTGTATTAAAGTGACTTACATTAAAAAGAAACTTTCTATCAAATCTCAGAAAATACAGGTAAAAGACAAATATTTACTCCATTAAGCTATCCATTCCTTTTCTTCTGTCCATTTCTCTACATTGGCTTCCCACTTCACATCTTCCAATAATATAGTGCACATCTTCAGTAACAGGAAGTTTCATTTATCAGAAAAAAATAAATTTTCTCATTTAATGTAGTTCATGCTATGCACTAGATGAGCCAGGGAGCATGCGAATAGAACAAATGATCATGTAGTTTTACCTGCCTAGTAGCACACATGGTCAATGCACTAACAGTGTTCTTTTTCTCATGGCCTGATAAAATATTAGGCAGCTCTAGCCTTATATACTTATTTGGTTGAAAATTCTTCTGAGGTTTCATTGAAAGTATGTCATATAATTATTATTTATTCTAAAAACTTTACTTCACAAACTCATTCCCTGAACTTGTAAGGCAGTTTTTATTGTTTGTCCCCAGTGGATCTGACCTTAGAAAAACCTGGATTTCACACTAAAACAATTCTTATTTTGAACCTGAGAAGCACCTTTGTGCAGTTAAACCTGTCAAAGGTGAGGATATAGCAGATCTTTCTGAGAAAGATCTTACACCAAATCCAACACCAGCACTGACAGGGCTGATACTTTCCTTCATTAAAATTCTTTTTTGATCCCTGATTTTTTCAGTTGGAATTTGAGTCTTTGAAATTCTTGCCCATGGAAAAAATCAAAGTTGGCTGATTCCTCTTGTGGGCCACTTTCTTTCTATCCAAAAGAACTTTAAATATTATTTACACAGAGCTTTCTATTAACTGATGGAAAGATGACCACAAAATGCAGAACATGGCAATCATATCAGTTATGTCCCATTATAGCTGTAGATTCTGGGATTAGAAATATTAATTTAAAGTGCATGCAGTAAGAAAGCCATGGCTACCTGGAAACATCCAAGGAACTTGGGCCAGAGCTCTATCCATGGGTCACAACTCTTCTTCTGCTCTTTGATGAGGAGATGTGTTTTTGCTCAGTTTGGCCCTTCAGAAATGTTGATTTGAGATGCCATGGGCACAGCCTGAGAGCAGTGACCGGAGTTCTGTCTTACCACCGACCTTAAAACCTAACAAGTCATATTGCACAAACTACAGGCACAAAATTAGCGTACCTGATATTTTGCAATTCCACAGAACTTAAATGGAAACTTTTAATGAGATAGAGGTCATTTATCCCTTAAAATTTTCCAGTTTGAAATCTTGGTGCCATATTTGATGTCAATATTCATTGAGAAGAAAAAGAACAATGAAGTAGCTTTATATTTTTCTGTATTGGCAAGCACTAGGTATCTTAATATTGTGTCTGTCATACATACAAGACTATGACATTTCCTGTGACAAATGACAATGAAGGACTGAGAAGGCTGGAATAGTAGGATAAAACTATCCCAGTAAATTTTCAGATGAATGGCCATCCTTTTTTCAATGTGATTTGCAAGTATAATTTTTCTGTGATTCCTTACCTGCATAGTGGCAGAGGGCAGCAGGGAAAACAGCTGTGTGAGAAGCAATGAGGTTGATGATCTGCTCAGCCTAGTGGCACAGCTGAGAGATGAAGCAGAAAGACAAAGAAGTATTAGAGACTCTGAAGAAGAAATACTCTGGTGGAGCTGCACTTTACCATGCCTTAGGCAAAGAGATTCTCTTAACTCCTTTATCAATTGTAATTTGACCACTTTTCCGATCTTATGTTTCATTTACAGAATTGTTTACTGAATTTAGTAGAACTGAAAGGTATTAAAAGAAATAGGTATTTGGCTTTACATATAGAGGCTAAGAAATTTGTTTTATTTTATACTTTTAGAAGTGAAGGCATTACAAATACTGATGCATCGCAGACTATATTTTAATGTACTAAGAAAAATCATGTCTTTGCATTATTTGTTAAAATAAACATAGACCCTCTAATTTTGTTTAAGATAAGCAAAGGATATTTCTTTCTGTGTTTTAAGCCCTCTAAAGGCCTCCCTGATAAGACACAAATTCAGTTCCCCTTGGTTCTTCCGTGTCACCACCTCTCCCCACTCTGACTCTGTCACCCTCCTGCCTTTCTATCTGTCTGCCCTGGTTGTTCAGGCAAGCAAATGAGGCTGGAGTAGGAACTGAAGTGTCAATTCACCTCTGAGCTTTCTCATGCCTGAATTGCTTCTTCCATCTGAACAGGTAGAACCTGCAACTTCATAAAAATATACTAAAATTGGAAGTCTCTTCATACAGAAATTCCATCTACATAGAGTTCATACACTACAATTTGACATAAAAGTTATAAAAGGAAAATTGAGACATAACACGCAGATGATTTTTTCATTCTTGTAGTATTTTGCCTGAACATTAGAAGCTTACTAGGCACCCATAAAATATGCAATGTACTCATAAAACCACTGTTTTATCAAATTTTGCAACTGAATATTTTCCCCTGCCTGGACTTGAAAGTTCTGGATAAAGGGATTTATTTGGTCAAAATTGATTCATGACCTATCTCTGGAAAAGAGTTAACTAAAGAAAAATCTCTAAAGCAGTAGTTTTCTTAAAACACAAAAAATGTGCTTGTTTGTTTTACATTATTCAAACTGATTCTTTACTACTGTTTTTCTGAGTGTTTTTCATCTATGAAAATGCTTTGCTTCTCACCCTTTGTATCTATTAGTTGAATCCTGTATGAAACATGTTCAAAACCTAAGCAAGATATGTCAATTGCTTCTACTTTAGATACCCTTCACTGATACTTTTAAAATTTTCTAAAAAATAATCTTTTTGAGAAAACTAGTCTTTTTTGCTCCTTCTGTTGAAAAGTTTCTTTTTACCTCCTTCCAGCAAAGCTTCCATATATTCTATTTTTCCTGAAATTTTCTGCAATTACTGCACTTACAAATACGAAAGCTATAGTGAATTTACATAAGAATTTTTTAATTTGCAAAAAAGGAGAAACCATTGTCACATTAAATTATAATCTCATACATATCTCTTTATAAAAAGATTTGAGCACTTAAAAGTTAACAGCCTTAAATGCAGCTGCTAGTTTAAAATAGAAATGTTCTTTAATATGTCTGAACTTTTTTGAGAAATGAAACTTTAAATTGTAAATTATTTTGATACTTCAACATTTAGGTTATGTTATAAAAAGCAACACAAAAAAGATAATGAAATTAAAAAATATTTAATTAATAATTAAAAAAAATTCAAAATATTATTAATAAATTTTTTCATTTCCTGTTATGTACTATGCAGCTTTTAATCCACTGCATATTATGAAACTGAAAATATTGCAAGAACTAGGCACTGTAAATTTAATCAGTTCATGTGTCAAAATGCTGACAGCTAAGTACTATCAAAGCCTAATCCAAGCTTTCAATAATTCAACCTCATTAGTCAGGCAAATGGTTTAGCTAAAGATTCTCTTATTTATGTCTTTTAAATTCAATCAAAAAACTAGAGAAAAAAGATGAACACACACTAGAAAAAGTAGCAGTTTTGTTCACCTGTCTTTTATAGTTCTAAAATCCTGTAAACTCTAAGCCTATGTCTTTTGACACCAGGTTGCCTTGCTGTGTAAAGGAAATTTTATTTGTATTTGTTTATTTGTCACTGTTCCACTATTGACCGCACTAAATCAAGATACACAAATACCAAACTGATCTTGCAATAATTCCCATCACATCAGAGCTCTTCTACTTCTATTAAACATTCTCTTCTTCCTTGTATTTCTTTTTCTTTGACTGTTTCTTGCCTTTGACTGTTTCATGCCTACCTGCATCTTTCCAAGATGTAGCCAGAGTTTTCAGCAGTACAGGCGGGCGAGTGCAAAGCAAGTAGGGAAAAGTACATCAAGAAAAGATTTGCTCATAGCATAATAAAAGGACAACCTTTCTATTCATTATTTAGTTCCATTACATTTTTAGGATTTGTTCTTTAGGATTACCCTGAAGAGGGGGTGATCTTATTTTATTGAGAGAAGATAAGCACCTCAGCAGATAAAGATCTGAACTTCTGTTTTCCTCACTTTTGTGTTTCTCATTCATTTTTCAAAACTACTAGTTTCTTTTAAAGTGGTTCTTCCTGGGATTAAATGTTTGTCTTCTACAAATTTTTGCAACCCTGTTAACATGTATTATTATTCTGAATTTCTTCAAAGAAACAAATATTTTGTTTAAAAATATAAAAACAAAACCAATATAACAAGTTGCATCTTTCACATAAATGAGACATGATGAGAATAGCATATGATATTAAGTATGTTCCAAAAACATATCAGAAAACTGTTATAAAAAAATTATCTGGATTTATTGCTCTTACCTTAAAAATTAAATTATATAATTACCTACCCAGACCATAAAATAGACAATAATCCATTGTTACATCTACTGACAATAATCTTACATTTTATTTAGCATAACTGATTCTGAAAAACCTGAATTGTTCTGCAGAGCAACTCAATACTATTCTAGCACTAAAATAACACTAAATTAAAATATTAAAAAAAAAAAAAAAGAGAGAAAAAGAAAAAAACTCACAACCAAACAAAAAACCCAACCAAAACCAAATCAGGATTAAAAAAGCTCCCCAAAAACAACAAAACCCAAACAACAACAACAAAAAACATCACACAAACAAAATATTAAGCAAATAAAGAAGAAAAAAAAAGACTTTTAAAAGAGAAAAAAAGTTAAGGCTTTTCAATAGAATAGAATAGAATAGAAATAGAATAGAATAGAACATTTCAGTTGGAAGGGGCATCATCCAGTCCAACTGCCTGGCCAATCCAGAGCTGATCAAAAGTTAAAGCATGTTCTGAAGGGCATTGTCCAAATGTCTCTCGAACACTGACAGGCTTGGGGCATCAACCACATCTCTAGGAAGCCAAGATCAAGGTTTTGACCATCCTCTCAGTAAAAAAAATGTTTCCTAATGACCAGTCCAAGCATTTTTGAGCCTGGTGCATCTTTGAGCCATTCCCATTTGTGCTGTCATTGAATCCCAGGGAGAAGAGATCAGCACCTACATCATAATTTCCCTTCTTCAGGAAGCAGTAGAGAACAATAGGGTCTTTTTACCATAGCTATATTTTTATTTTAATAATTATATCCAAGAAAATAATTTCTAATTTTATGCATATACTTGTAAAATCACTTTCATAGAGATACATAAAGGAAGAAGGAGAGATGGTTTACTAGTAGTTTTATGAATGATGAGTAGTTCACATAAAGGTTCCCCAATTTCATTTCTGTTACTTATTTTTTATCACTAGCATCTTTGGCAGTACTCTTAAGGGGTAATAAGCTGAAGAGGAAATACGGAGGTTCCGTTTGGACATAAGCAAACACTCTTTTGCTGTGATGCTGAAGATTGCTTAGAGGCTGCAGTCTCCATCTTCAGAAATTTTCAAAAGCTGTCTGAAAATGTGCCCAGGTAGTCTGCTCTACATTGCCTGTTTGAGCAGTAGGGTCTGACAGGGTGACATTCAGAGGTCCTTTTGAACATCAACCATTCTGTGGTTCTTTGAAGCCAGTGAGAACAGAAAACTGGGACTTGCAGGCCAAAGATTTCCCTTTGAGATCAGCATCCCAGGGAAAAGATTCTCCTTTGTTTATTGACTTGGTAAGAAGATAGGACTGCAGAGGATGTTCTGGATCATGTGGTTTGTTCCTATCTGCTGTAGCCAAATATATCATACAGCAATACCCATAAATACATCAATTCTTAATAAAAACCCCTCTATATCTTTACAAGTTGCTCCAATATCTTTCTATCTTAAGGGTCAATATATTAATCTGATTTTCAGCCAAGATATTTCATTAAATCCCATTACTTATTTGTAAACTTGGGCCATTCAACTTCTCATGGTAAATTTTATCCATTCCATACACACAGGGCATAGCCATAGCTGTCTACTTAGCTGCATGTCTGCATTTGTATAGAAACAGTGAGAGGTACTTGGGCAGTTGTAAGCATAATAAAAAGCTTGCAGACTCATTGCTGTATTAGCCAGCAGCAAATTGCCAGCATATTTCCAGTAAGAAATCTGTGAAAACTTGAAAAAGTTTTCCTTCCTTTATAATGTTTATGTTTCAATGAATTTGTAGGAATAATGTTACACTAATGTGGTTTGGCAAAGTTTAAACACACCTCCTCTGGTTTTACCCTTCTGATTGATATGTGATCACAAGTGAATTCAACAAAGAAAGGTATGTAGAAACACCTCTATTCTTTCGCACTTAGTCGGTCAATGTCATTGTTTCTACGCTGAAATATTTGCTACCAAGCTTTCTGCTGTTGGTCTGACATCAGCAGGCAATGTAAAAATCCAGGTCCAAACCATCTTTCTGCAAAGAAGAATTTTTCTCTAAGTTACAATAAAATCAGGCAAACAGAGAGTGCACACACAGGAATTTCTAGGTATTTTTTTAGTGTGTATCCAGACTAAGGAGTAAATCCACTTGGAGCAGTACTTTTAATAAGCCTTACAACTAGAGATTAATAATGGCTAGCATCTTAGAAATTCAGGAAGTGTGGCATGTGCTCTTTGATGATAAATGAACAAAGAGATATCCTCTGAAGTGAGCAATCTCAGTGGCCCATATACACTTAGCTTTCTTAGGGCCAGATGGAGAGAAATGGTAATGTAATGACCTTCTCCCTATAGATTCAAACACCTGCAATCCAGCAGGCAATGTTGCTAATGTACTGCTGGCCATATAATTGCTGAACAGGTGTCTTCCAGGCAAAGAATGCAGCAGGAACAAGCTTCCAGGGCAGCTGCATTATGAACATTTCAGCCTGGTCACTGAACAGACTGAACACTAGATTAGATTACAGAAAATGTTGAGTTTATACATATATATATATCTATTTGCATCTATGGGGATCTAAATCAAAATCATCTATATCTATATCTATATCTATATCTATCTATATCATCTATACCTATATCTATATATCTTTATCGTTCAGTTTTCAGTTTTGTAACTGGGAGTAGTGCACCTAGGGAAGAAGGAATGTGGAAAGAAAAAAAGAAGTAAAAATACAGATCATTACCTACCCGATCCAAAATACAATGGAATGAAGCTTGGTTATTAAAAAAATATAAAGCAGATGGTGAACTCTCACCCTGCTTTTAGGAAAACTCTGGATTGTGCTTATTTTCAGTGTGGTCTTTTGTTCCTTTTTTTTTTTTTTTTTTTTAATTCACTGCTTTGCCTGCCCAGTTTTCTTCCCCTGTTTTATTTCCTACTGACATTTGAATCTGATTTTTTTGTTGATGTTGTGGCTCTCATCAGTTTTTATGTAGAAACTGCTTTGAAAACCTGAAATTATATTACTTTAAGACAAGTTTTCTACAGTACTGCATTCTTATGGGGATGTAGTTTTAACTGCATAAAGATATTGCAGTTCAGCCCTTTGTGTGTAGGAATGTGCTTTACCGGCAATGTGCTCTGTGGAAAGAGCAAGAACTGATGCAATCAAAGCAGTGTCACTTGGGAACACAGACAAATACTGGGAGACATGGTCTTTTTATCAGAAGGCTGGTTTTTTCATCAAAAAAACCCCACAATTTCTGTATTTTATTACACTTCCTATTACCACAAGTCACTCATTTCCTGGAATACAGATTTAGAACAGTGACTTTCAAACTCTAGGTTTGCTGATTCATTGACAGTTACTCTTTACAGCTGCAAAATTCACACAAAACAAATGAGAAGTTTCCTCCAAACGAAATACTTCTCTTATTTGCATTCCAAAGATTACTCAGTAGTTGCTGGACCACATACTCATTCCAGTGAAGAAAATGTGCCACATATTATCTGTGACTCAGAATGAGCAAGCCTTCTTAGTAAAACACAATCTCAAAAGTAATTAGTGCAAAGAATGGCTATGCAATGACAAAAATTTCCATGCTAACAGACCCTCAGAACAGGCTCAGTCACCTGGTCATTTGAATATCATTTAGGACCCTGGGAGGATGTTCAACACCACTGCCATTGGCTTATTTCTCCCAGGAGTGCAATTTTGCATCTTCATCAGGTATGACACGAGGGTTAATTATGAGACTGTGGCAAACCTTCGTGTTTCTCTCCAGAGCTCAGGAAACTGGAGTGCTGCGACTTACTACTTTAATACTCAGCTGCTGTTGTATCACTATTCCCTTTGTGCTTCTGGTCCTATTATTTTATTTGCACCATTAATTATTACTATTATTACCCTTATGTACCCATACAGACCCTCATTTCTCTCTTTAAAAAAAAACTGTCTTGCATGTTTTCCAAGAATATAACAGGGGATTTTCTTTGTGAACCTAAAAAACCACGTTATTTCAGTAAAACATATGTCCTTATTGATATTTTATTTTATGTAACACCAAAAAAACCTCCAATTCCCCAAAAAACCCTTCTTAAAAACTTACAACAGCCAGTGATATAGTGTCCTGTTACATCTTAAGTAATACAGAATGAATTTGTCAAAGATTATGCTTTTAGAACACAAATAAAAAACAATACATGTTTTATTGACATTTATGGTCCACAGTTTTTCCTGGCATGGAATACGTATCTTCCTTTTGAAATCAAAGTCCATAGGTCCTTGCAAGAAGTTGTTATTATTTTGCTAAAGGGTTTGGTTTTTTTTTTTTTTTCAGCTTTCTTTGTGAATAAAGACAAAACTTTTCAGATAGAAAACTTAAGGTCAGAGATTTAAATCCAGGTAGGCAGCACATTATGACTGAAAGAGTAGCGTTTGAGCTGAGTTTTCTTTCTTCAAAACGTCTCTCATTTTGTTGGAGTAAAATCTGCTCGATTTTCCAAACACTGTACCTACACTTCGGAAGCCCTCTTAAAAACACACAAAAAAATTTTAAACTCCACGCTATTTTGTTTTCAAGAACCCACAGAAATAAAACTCTGGTAAAGGAAAGACGTGTGACCTGGTAGGATGGACAGTAATTAAAGGCACACTCACAAAATTGATTTTGAATTAATTGGCCAGAGGATATTGTTATGGGATTTTTATTATTTTCTTCAGAAATTTTTGGAGAATATTTTGTTACCTACACACTGAAGGAAAACGGTAGCTTCCTCAAAATAAATTTTTTTGTGGGAACATACTAGGTTGAACATTATTTTAATTGGTGAAATGATCTCTGTTTCAGCAGAACCAGTAGCCCTGTGCTAAATAAATTCAGGTCAAATCCAGAACTGAATACCGGCCTCAGTCAGAAGTGAAACGCGAATTCAGCTATCTTGCTTGTAGTAAGAATTATTTCTTTTTAGAGGAGGAAGTAATGAAATTTCAGTCATTCCCATCAGGACTGCTCTACTTCATATAAGTAGTCCTTGGGAGAAAGGGAACAAAAGGAGCCTCTACAGACTTACTTTGAAGTCTCTTATCACAATCAGAAGAACTTGGTTCTATCACCTGAACTGAGTAACATCACCAAGGCATTTTCTTGCTTTCTTTAAAAGAAGAACAACACTGCTATTTCAAAGGTTTCAGAAGTGCTCGAAACTATTTATACTATAGCTCTGTTTGATGGTGAGGGAAAATAATTTCCCATCTTCACCTCTTGCTCTCTTGACAATATCATATTTTTTCTTGTTTAAATAATTACAGCTAACTGAACAAACAATCTACGCTAGCTGATGTTTTGACCAGCTGTTTGATATGGGTACCAGTGAGCATGTAATTATGTATTTCATAATATTTTTTCATCATTGCTATAATTATTTTAATTTAACTTCCATCTTTATTTCACTTATATTTAGTTACACATATAAAATGTAAGTGGTCCCTGGTCTTCAATAATTTGTTTTCCTCTATGTCTTCATAAACACTGTTTTTCCATTGAGCTATCAAAACAAGCTTAGCATGTCAGTTGTACTTTTAACAGATAGAATGTGCAGATGGTATTTCTCATGTGAATTTTATTTCAAATTCATGTGCTATTATTTTGTATTCCCTTTTTTATCCTTTTGCTTTTTTTATGTACAAAAAAAATTCTCAGCCAAGTTATCATGCTATCAAAATACGGCTTCCCTTCCCCTCCTTCCCTTTAATCCGAAATATAGAGACCAGTGTACGAAATGAATAGTTCTGACCACTCTTCTTCCACCAGTTTTCAACTCTGTGATTACCATTCTAGTCCATTCTTGAGATCTGTACTTTAGGACAGTCCAAGCAAATCTGCAACAGGAATGTAGTGTAGTTTCTACCTTAAGTTTCTTCAGAATTCCCTAATTCAACACATTTTAAATATACAAATATATTTGGAAATGTTCATATTTTAATTTTAAAATTTTTTATTCATTTTTCAAGCTCAGTTGGCATTTCTGACCTTGAACACCAGTTAGTGGTCAGTAAATTGAGGACTCTTTCATGTGCCAGAAACAGGACTAACCTACGATTGTCCTAGTGGCACTAGGACATAATCTAAGCACCACTGATGTTACTTTCTGGGTCTACTATTCAGCCTCTCAGCCTATTGGGCAGTGTTTTGGATGCTCGTAAACTACTTCTGCTGTTCCTTAGGTAAGTATATAAAATCCACCTTTTCTGTAGGTTAATTATATAAAATCCATTCCCAAAGCTCACTATGCTGATACTACACTCTGTTATATTTGGAAGTTTTATTTAGTGGCAGGAATGTCTAAGCATAGAGAACTGAAATATAGTGTAACTGAGTGCTCCAATTTATTTTTGTCAGGACTCTAGTCCAAGAACTGAGTCAATTCAATGCAAGGAAGTGGAGAGGGTTTCCTCTCTGACTTTAACAGTATTTGTGAAATGACTAATAGGAAGATTGCAGAAAGGCAAAGAAACAGCAGAAAGGAAAGAAAGAAGATATGAGGATGAAGTAAGGTATCAAAAACTGAGTACACACGGGAATCAGGAGGTAAGACATGAAGCAGCATAGTTTTGGAGTTCTAAGCTATCAATCTAGGAAACTGGAGACTGTAAAGACTGGTTTTGCAATGGGGCATCAAACAGATACAAAATATGATTGAATTTGAAAAACGAATTAATAATTTATCATATATTTTAAAATTAAACAAATGTAAATATTTTAATGAAAAATTTTACTTCAGATAAAATGTTTTGCAATATGTTAGGGGGTTTTTGTTTGTTTGGTTTTTTTTTTTTTGCATTAGAACTCATAGAAAACTCATGGAATCACAGATATTATTGGCTTAGGAAGGAGTAGGATATTATTTGTTATGATTATCATATTTTCCTAGTAGTTAATTCCATAGTAAAAGATGAATCTCCCACTAGGAAACAGGCAAATAGAAGTCTGTATCTTATAGAAAAGAATTAGAAACAAGTTTGAAACCAAAGACAGCAATGCTTCCATATGAACAGAAGTTTGGAAGAATAAGTATTTAAAACATGGCTTATGGAGCTAATTCAAGATAAGACATAGCTGGGAATGATGTGCATCAATAAGAAATCAGAGCTGTTAATAAGGGACAGCTCATCCATTATTGAAATTGATGTCTCAGAAATGTAAATAATGACAACTAAAAATAAAGACAACCCAAAAATAGTAAATACTGACAGAGTTCAACTACATGGGGTTGTTACAATGCTTTTGAGACTGTAAACACTTGAATTGGATTTGTGTTTGTTTTTTTAACACCAAACACACCTTCAGGGAAATACATGCAATAGACACTAAAAGCAAGGCCAATTTGCTGAATCAGATATATTGTCAATTGCTTCTTAAATCAATAACTGTATCCAAATAATAGAATTCTATTTTTGTGCAAAAAAAGGTTTTCTTTCCAAACATATATCTATAGAAGCCAGTAACTTTTTGCTGAATCAATACATTTTCATTTACATCAATGCACTTATTTCTCAGCTCCAGATTTTTCAGTCAGAAGTACTCGCCCATCCAATGCATATTTCCAGACAACACATATTCATTCAAGGTAACCCAACACAGCTGCATCTGCTATTCCGCTATGAATAAATACAATGTTTTTCTACGGAATTGAATTCATATTATTGAAAACAACACCTGAAGCTATCACACTTTACATTAAATCAGCATGGTGCAGCTGCAACCAAGATTTGTCATTTATTTTTCAGCTTCTGCTGAATACATACTCACATATTGAATAGGCAGTGTTTTGCTGGCCAAACCTTAGAGCTAGTTGAATGCATATTCAGGTATTTTCCAAGAGGAGCTCAACTGCTTGCAGAAGTAATGGAAAACCAGGTCTCATTACTCAAGCAATTTTGCTTTGCTGTACCTTCCAATTCTTAGGACTGACAGGTGAAGGGCAAAAGATTCTGGAGACCAACTCCTCAAAATCTCATTACAATCTCTTTCTCTTCTCTACTTGCTAAGTGTAAGTTGCCAGTAGTGAAAAAGTGATTGTTTTGGGTACAGATCCAGAAAGTTTAAATAGAGGTCCCTTTTATTTCTACGTACACTATAGATCACCAGAGAGAAACTTTATCCACAGGAAACTAGGATTTTAATTTTTAATTTTTTTTTACTTCAAAGTAAGTATGAGGGTATTAAGAGGTAAGATACTTTGTTGTAGCTGCCTTCCTGCATCAGCACTTTTTTTAGTATTCTTTCATGATTCCTACACTGATGTTTCATTTTGGCTACAATGAAAACATTTTCTGCTATTCAGTTCTGAAGATGAAAGAAACATGATCACTTTTTCAGGCCAAGTCACTTATCAGTTATCTTTGTTGGTACAACATAGGTGTCTGAAGAAATATGTCACAGTGCTATATATTTTGCCCTTCCCTCTCTCCTACAGAAGTTAAAAAGCTGATGAAGAAAGAAGTAGAGTAATAAAATTGCTTGTCTATGAACTCTGTTTCCAATTAACAAATAATTAGGATGACTATTTTAAGTGTATGTAGTATAATTAGAAAGAGAGCAATTTCTATGTTTAGTGTTTATCAAAAATGTTTTCATGCTGCTTAAAAGATTTTTATCTAACAGCGGTAAACAAAGTAAAACAAGAATAGTGACAGCTACAGAAAGAGAAATGGATTTCATGTTAGCTTTTACTCACAATAAATGATTTTCTTTTCCTTAAGCCTAGAACCCACCTAAACTGACTGATTGAGAAGACTTTTAGCAATTCAGTATAATAAACCATGAAAATTTCCTCAAAATGCTTGTATTGTAACAGATTAAAATATCAGTCACATATGCATGGACCTGCTTCTATCTTTGCAGCCTTTCTATAGTGGAGAGTAACATCCAGGGAAAGAAACCCACAATTATGTTTTCAGATAAGGATTTATATTTTCATTATAATGTTTGACCTTAGGCTGCAGATATTTATTCAATACAATTTCTTATAACTACCATACCAATGTAGCCTTAATGATACTCCACAGCTCTGAGATGTAAATTATAATCTGTTCATGATTCCCGATTGTGCAAATGAAGCCTAATTAAGTCTTTTCTATTCGGGGAAACATTACACATTAAAAGAGGATTTTTTTTAATTGGAAAAGCAAGGTCAATATAAACAATTAAAAAGAATTTTTTGCTTAGCACTCTGAAAATGTAATTTAAAATGCTTTTTATTGGATTCAATTTAGGGGTTCCCCACTGGTTAATTTTTGAAGCACATTTATGAGAACTGCAAACTTCACTGTGTCCTGAAATCTACTTCATTAAATTCAGATAAACGTGAACTAGACATACTTTAATAAACTATCGCACATAGCCTTTTGCTCCATAAATCAAATTTTTTTCCTAGAATGATCTCTTCTGCATTTGCCCTGAGTGTTCATATTTGTCAGCAACAAATGTACACTGCACGATAAAGATAGACAAAAATTATTTTCAGATACTGTCCAGAGAAAATAGAGGTCTAACACTTTGATTTTGAGCAGTCCTTCTGAGGAACTTCATCTAATTTGCAAATATTTTCATAGACTGAATTTCACTGATAATTTTATTAAATTTCTTAGAGTAATATTTATTTTCTCTATAGCTTATATATATTATTTGGACTTTGGATAAAGCTTTTCTGTACCCAGATATGGTAACATTATGAATAGAATAAAACACACAGTGGAGAAATGGAAGTCAGGAAACTAATATTCAACTTCCCTGAGTGGACTGCAACATAATTTGGACTGTGGAGGATTGCTACAATACAGTTACCAAAATATTAACAGAAATAATGACATTAAATGTCACTGCTTTTTTAGTTTTGACATTTTAAAATTGTGTTTGCAACATATATAACATTGTAGTGATATATGTTTATGCTAATGAAGGTTTCAACAACAGATTTTCTGATAATGATTATAATGGCATTATGGCTTTAGCACTTCTGAATAGTACAATTAATCTAAATTTATAAATCTAATGGTAACAAAACCCTTCAATGATCTGTAATAATCTCTTTCTCTCCCTTCACCCTATCCCCCATCCCTGTGACCTGATGGTCTAATCACTGTAAATGTTGGAATTGTGTCAGAAAATATTCCACCATTAAGGAAAAGACACCAAAAATTACTTTTTTTTTTTTAAACTGTCCTCTATATAAGCCCATTCAGAGAAAACCTTCAGAAAAGCTTTTCTTTTCCTCCCTCCCTCCCTCTCTTCCTTCTGGCTTCATGTTCTCCTATCCTTTTTTCTCTCTTTCTGTCATCTCCTTATTTTCCTTTTCTCTATGTCACTCTATCTTTCTCATGTGGTACCATCAGGAAGAAGGTTATGTTTACCAGATACTAAATAATGTCTTCTATATTCAAAGTCTTTGATATTAAGTACGTATATGTAGTCAATATCCACATTGAATTTTACATGTATTAATATAAAACATGTTAATATATTAATATATTTATATTAATATGTCAGCATTTATCAATGTTAATCAGTGCAGAGTTTGATTGCATGCATGGAAAAGAGTTCCTAATTCTACTGGTAATGCACAAGATAAAAGTTGGAATCCAATCACTAATTTCAACATCTCATTTTCTCTTCCATGCTAAATAGGAAATTACTTGTGTAGATAGCAGTGACATATACTTGCTACAGTTCTGAAAAGAAAAGCTTTAGTAATGAGAAGTTATGAGGGTATACCCCAGCCCTACCATAGTATTCTCCGCCTTGAAAAGTTCTAATCTTCCTACCTTTTATTCTGATTCATCTATGGATTCCTAACAGGAAATGTTTCTTCCCTGTCAGCTTCCTGTGCTGCAGAGGTGATATTACACTGGACAATATTTTAACATCAGAAATGATGAAAAAGAAATGTACACTTTTAAAAGGTAAACAGGTTTAGAACTTCCGAGGTGTAAACAGCTCCTTTCAGCTTCTTTGTAAGCAGTGATTTAGCCTTTTTAGTCTATCCTTGTGCAAATCCAATGCTTTGCATTCAAATTTCTCTACTGCTGATCTAAGCTTTTTTATAAGAAATGGCTTACCTTGTATTGCACTCTCCCCTCCCCTCCCCTCCCCTCCCCAGGCTTGCAAACAATTACAGTTTTCTTTGCCCTGTTCATCTGAGGAGGGAAAGTGATATAGAGCAGCTTGGTGGACAGCTGGCAACAGCCAAGGTCAACCCATCACAATCACTGTCAGAGTAAAGGATTTCTCCCTTATACTTAATCTAAATACATCAATTTTAAACCATTACCCCTTGTTCTGTCACTACAGGTTTCCCTCAGTCTTAAAAGATCCCTTTAAGTACTGAAATGCTGCACCAAGTTCTCCCTGAGGCCTTCTCCTCTCCAGGCAGAACAGCCTCAACTAACTCAGTCTTTTTCTGTAGGACAGGTGTTCTAGTCTTCTGAACTATCAAGTAAAGCAATCTGCAATTTCCAAATGTAAACTACTGAGACTGGGGTAAGGCTGAAGTGAAGCTGCTATGTTTTCTTTTCATACCATGAATTATCTCACTATAAGTTCAGCATAGTTAGGTACTTTTCTTCAAACAGCTGTCAAGAGCATTCATTGTAACTGAATTATCTGTCAGGTGATTTTTTTTTTTGTAATTGATATTGAGAGATAGTATCATTTGTCTCAAATACAGTTTAAAAGTGAAAAGCATTTAGTGCTCATAAACATCAAATTTCACAGTAAATATCACAGAAATATTTTTATCATCTGATTTTAGGTTAAGGCCTGGAAATTTTGCTACCAGATGTGTATACATTTTTTATATATGCATTTGCCATATAGGTAGTGATAAGCTGGAGTTAAACTGTAATCTCTGCCTCTTAACTGAACTTCACATGGCTAGAAATTGAAAAATGAAATTTTCTCTTCTGTGACAACAACAACAACAACAACGAAAAAGCAATTAAAATTTCTGCCCACACAATATTTTACATAAATCTCATTATGGCATCTGGACAGCTATTACTCTGGTTATTCAACAACCTTGATGAGCTCTCTTTTTAAAGATGATATAGCATCTATTTTTAGTATAGCACAAAAGCACACTTTCAGGATGTAATTTTAAAATGTTGTTGTGATTCCTTTCACATTTTTAGTACAAATCACTAAAAAACATTTGCCATGAGCCTCATCTCAAATCTGTTTTAGTTAATGGAAAGAATCTCTCTGACTCTAATGGATTTGGACCCATTCCTTTTTCATTTGGATAGGTTGCTAAACTCATCCCTTTTCCAAGAGTTTTGGAAAAAGAAAGTGTTTTCAAGACTGGGTCTGCATTTTATGTTTTAGTTTGCTTCTTTTGTTTTGCTTCAAGGATACCTTTCTGGGGAAATCTAGTGAGTGTTTTTCAGTTTCACTATCACTTTGGAAAGGTGATAAAGATATTCAATGAGTTTATGCCTTTACATATACATACACACACAAATACAATGCAAAAACTCAAGTGCACATATGGACATGATTTGTCTAACTCTTTATCATATGAAAGAAAGCATTATGTGTTCTTCTGTTCACCCCTAAGGAATGAACAGTATTAAAATTTCTGGAACACCCAATCATAGTTACTTTAGATATGCAGGCTATCAATCTATAGTTATAAAAAAATTATTATAGAATTATGACATTATGTATATTACCCTGAAAGAAGTTAAGTCAGATGTCATGGACACAGGAATAGGGTACTCAAACTTAGGGGGAAAAAAAAAGCGTAATTCATTGTGGTTCCTGGATAAGAACAGCTATTTGAAACTTTCCAGAAACTCATTTGTTTTCTGTATTTTATCTCAAAATGGAAAGGAAATAGAATAATCCCTCTGAGATAGTTAAAAAGGTATTTTGACAGTGCAGCATATGCAACTAAGCCCTGCCAATGGCTGTCATATCAACATATGCCCAGTGTTTCCTTGGTACAAACTGTTCCTGGCAGCTGCAGGCAATGTTATTACTATTAGAGCCATTTTATATTTATGTCCTTACTTGTTTTGAAGAGCAAGAGTAGAACTGGTAAGTGATACAGAAAAATAATAATAACGACTGTGTTTGCAAGAATGTGTAAGAGGCCTCTTTATTCCAGTTACTCCTATGAGAAACATGCACAGTAACAGACTGAATAGCCCTGTTTCAGTCACTTTTCCACCTTAGGCCAGTGCTAGCACTCCAGAGGATGTGCTAGAAAAAGAGAAGGAAAAAAGTTCTGTCTCTCAGAGAACAGCTTATTTAAAGAATGAAAATTTTAAAAAGGAGGTAAAGAACACTGGTCACTCTAAGGGGAGAACAGTATCCTCCACATAATGGGAAGGTCTAGATACTGAGAAGATACACTGAAAGGGTGTTAGCCATCAAGCTAACTGCATTCACTGACTGTTCTTCTGTAAACAAAAGTAAGCATTACAGCTGACTTTCAGCACCTACAAATGTTTGTGACTAAAGACAGTCTGAATGTATACACGAGAAATACATCCATGCTAAGAAGCTAAATGGAGGATTGGCTTTGTGATAATAACTACTGGGTTAGAAACTTCACAGTTTCTTTTGGGTTCCTTCTACTATTCCCATAGTAAGCAAGCAAGCAATAATCTTTAGACTGCTCTTGCAAATTTCTACACCCATGAAGGCAAGTGTCACAACCTAGAGTCAGACTAACCTTTATGCTCAAGGGATTAGTTTTATCCATTTGTTGAATTTTTTATGGGTGTAGAACTTGCTATTTATGCTGAATCATGGCATTACTTCATAGAAAAATACACCAATATTCATCAGGAAAGCAGCAAAGTAAAAAAATAGAATAAAAATTGAAACCATTTATAATCTCTTTCCAGGAAGAAAGCATCACTGAATTTTGTCTGTAGAGTAGCATGGATCTGTGTCTGTTCAGCAATTATTATATTTACAGTGTTGGAGTCTTCATTGATCTGGTTAATAATCAGTATTTAAACCAGCTCTTTGATTTGGTGACAGTTGTCCAAAATAAAAGGCAACTTACAACAGAAGTAGGTACTTTTTATTATGCTACCTACTGATAGGTTATGTACTTCTAAGCAAGCAGTAGGAACAAAGAAAAATTACCTCAGTGGGAGATTTGTGATTTCCTTGCAATGTGTTTGCATATGCTGCAGATGGTAGGGGAATAAAACCCAGCCAGCACATGCTGATAAGTCTGCTGGAATGATATTGGTGCTATTCAGATCAGTAGATAAAACATTGGCCCTACACCCTAGATAGAGAGAATTCCTATCTCTATGCATTGTGATCCTATCTGTCTAGGTGGCATAAACTGCTGTGTTCCATGTTTGACAGATACATTGTATGTATTTAAATGTGTTAGACTGTGAATGTCTCTGTAAGAAAAATTACTTTTCTCTTATAAGATGGTTTTCCTTATCAGCATTTTCTGGATGCTCCAAGGTCCACCTTAAAAAGAATATATGAGGAAAAAAAACCAGACACTTGCCGTTTTAATAATGATAAAGATTATAATGATTCAGATGGGGCAAAAAATTGATTTCAATGTTAATACAATGAATATTCTCAAGAAAGAAATAGATCTCAGTTTTTCCATATCACAGCATCAGAGACCAGTCCAGGTGGAGAATGTGATGTGTTCTAAGCATATAAGGTTTAACTATACCACACAAATGGTTGTGTGGATTATCTGCATTTGAGGAAACCAGTAAATTTTCTGGTTTTTCTTTAAAGCTAAGATTTGAGGAGATGCCTGTATAGTGTCACAAAAATAGCAGGGAAGACTGAGCTGAAATTTTGTGAGAAGGTACCTAGTGTCCCTGTCCTTCATCCATGACTTTTCTTTCATCCTCAGCTTTTAGAAGAATGCTCCTTTTCTTTTGTACCACATAATTCTCCACTACTGCCCAGAAATCAGGTGCAATAGGATTGAGTTAATGTTCTAGCACAAAACTATTACTTAAGGGATGAATATTTAAACAATAGTTGTAGTTTCTGTGCTACTCTTTTCATTAGTTTGGATTTGCATACTTCTACAGCGTATTTCAAAAGGTTTTTTAAAGACAAATACTGTCTTCAACAGTAATTTATGTAGCAGCCATTAGAAAAATATCTTTATGACAAAAGCTTTATCTCGTGGCTGTGTCCTCGGTTTTAAGAAATTTTCAAAAATCTGACTTCAATGAAAACTTTAAAAAACTGTATTCATTTCAATATTTCGTGAGATAAATGTGTGATATCATTTAATATATGGTAGAACAACAGTGGTATTTTACAATGCCTGAAGTAGTGAATGAACTACCTCATATAACAATGGGTCAAGCATGTCATCAGTGTTGTTCTGGTACTAATTTACTATAAGGGAAAGCAGATTACATGGAACAGAGGGAACTACAGCTAATAAGGAGATATTGGTTTGCCTCAGAATCTACAGTTTCTGTATTTTATACCCTATACTGCAAAGACTACAGCTTACAACATAGTGAAAATGAATTTAAGAAGTAAACTTTTGATGACGAGGTTAAAGTTGGATCACGAAAAAAAAACACCAGAGGCACTCTATATTATATGATTTAAAAAGTTAAGGATGTATATCCTGCATTTTTATAGCAATACAATACCAGAAGCAATGTATGTATATAGAGAGAGATGAAAATAGATCCCTTGTCTTTTAGAAATGCTCAAATATTTCTGGAACTAAAATTGTTTAGGGGAAAATGAAATTTTTTAACATTAGTAACTAAATACTGTAAAATAATTAAATAGCACATTTATTATTCTAAAATTATTCATATTTACACATTATTGTTTTAAAAGTAAGGAAATTTAATCATTCCCTTTTTTTTTTTTTAATAAAAGCATGTATGATACTCTGGATTAAAAAGCACCAAAAAGATCATTTAATTATTCTTCTTCAAAGACAAAGAAGTTTAGAAAGTAATTTTTTTTACCATACTGGTTGATACATTTTAAAAACAATACAGCTTATTTTAGCTCTGCTGAAAGCTTATATGGAATTTAACACGTGCTGCACAGAAAAGTGAGGCTTTGCTTGTTTTAGTTAAAAAATAACATCTGCCTTTGCCTTTCTAGCAACAGGATCTGTTCACATAACCATTGGAGCCAATTTAAGAAAAAGGCAGTCTGTCACTCATTGCTGTTTAAATCAATTTATAGATGCTATTATCACGGGAACTAATCAATGTACACATTTTCTTAAAACTGGCATCAGTGGCAGGCATCCAAGAACACATTTCAAATACCTTTGTTGAGGATACACTTTTGCTATTTTGAGTATTTTATATGTAAATACAGTAAAATAATTCACATCCAAAAAAGACTGAAAATGATGCATATACTTTATAGCTATTTGGAGAAACATTGACTGCAAATCTTCAATAAATCGTGTACTATCTAACAACGGACTCTTTAGAATGCAAAAGGTATGTTGTACAAGTCCATAAATAAAGCAGGTGCCTACCATTTGGAATGAATGATGACATGGCAGCCCCACAATGCTGAACAAAGTTGTCGTAGTGGGCTGATGCTGGCTGCATGCCAGGCACCCACCAAAGCCATTCTATCACTTCTTTCCACAGCTGGACAGGAGAGAGCAAATATAACGAAAGGTTCATGAGTTAAGGACAGGGAGAGATCATACCAAATACTGTCAAGGGCAAAACAGGCCGAATCGAATTTTATATATTTTATATATTTTATATTTATTGAATTTATTACTAACAAAATCAGAGAAGGATAATGAGACGAAATATAAGCTCTTAAAAACACCTTCCCCCTGCCCCTCCCTCCTTCTCAGCTCCACCTCCTCCCCCAGAGGCACAGTGAGATAGGGAACGGGGATTATGGTCAGTTCATCACGTTATTTCTTCTGCTGCTCAGGAAGAGGAGCTGTTCCCTTGCTGCACCATGGGGTCCCTCCCATGGAAGCCAGTTCTCCATGGACTTCTCCAACGTGAGTCCATCTCATGAGCAACAGCTCTGTGTGACCTGATGCAACGTGAGTCCATCCCACAGGCAACAGCACCCCTCAAACTGCTGCAACATCGGTCACTCTTCCACGGGGAGCAGTCCTTGGAGTCTTTGACGTTGCCGAGAATTGGCTCTGCCAGGCATGGAGGAAGCTTCTGACAGCTTCTAACAGAAGCCCCCCCTGTAGATCCCCTGCTACTAAATCTTAGCTATGCAAACCCAATACAGTTATTAACTCCCAAATGCTCAACATCAGTAGTATTCAAAAACCAAAAACTTAAGAATCGTTAAAAGGATCTCAAAGGATTCACAAAAGATATACTCCCTGGAGTTTACTTTGCATTTCTCTTTTGCTGATTCCTGCTGCTCCTCTTCTGAAGTTGTGGCATTCAATAATGCTGTAAAGTTGGGAATAAAAAACCCCCAAATTTTCTTGATTTAATTTAATCCTTTATTTCTCTAGCAATGCTGCTAGGATTTTTAAACTATGCTCCAGAATTTAAGCATCCGTTTTCTCCTCTAGCCCATTTTTCATGTTTTTACAGACAGGACATGCAATATTTTGTCCCATTATTTTTTCTGCCTGTTTATCAAAGGCTTCTTTTTTGGCACTTTCTCAGAAGCTGATCATCTATCTTGATTACTGACCTAATACTGTAATCCATCAAGTTTTTACCTTCCTCTGCATATTCTCAAAGTGCTTTTAAGCAGACAGTTAAACAATGACAAAACTGGATTCTTATGTTTAGAGAAGCTTTAATAATAATAATAATACTAAGAACAAGAACAACTTTATAGGTAATGCAACTTTATCACCTGCTCATGGTCTTCTGAGAAAGCCATTTTTGGAAATTTAAATAGAATGGAAATAAGTTTTTTTTTCCCAAATTTAACTTACTTAGGTGTGCCAGAGATAAAAACACCACCAGCAAAAGTTAACTGCTAGGCTATAGTCCATTCCACTTAATTTACACACTCAGCTGAAACATCGATATCAGCCTTCTTCAGGTTAGACATCAGACACACAAAGTTAATTTTGTAGCAAGCAGACAAATCTCAGCTGCAGGTGAAGCAAAACAACTTTACATATATATTTAAATGTCAAGGATGTTGATCAGACTAATTGGCAATTTTAAATCTTTATTTTTAATCTGTACAGTAGGAATTCCTCTTAAATTAAGAGGAGGAAAAATACTGGAGGTGAAGAAGCCTGGATGCTGGTAGGAAATGACAGGGGTAACAGCGAAGAGTGATTTAATGTCTACTAATCTGATATACTCCTAGAAGGAAAAAAAAAAACCTAAAGTAGCATAGTGTCAAGATAAATTAAGTTAGAATAGTCTGAAAGATTTCAATGAGTTTAGAAGTGACTTGCTTTAATCAAGACTAATATATTGCTGATTGATTCCTTAATTGTAGAAGTTTTTGTAAGAGTAAGGCTATTAGTTCTGCATCTAGGAATGCCAAGTTAGCTCTTCTGAATATTTGTTTGGGAAGATAATTTTTTTTTTCCTCCTAAGTTTTCCTTTGTGGAATATTTAAAAGTACTGCACCCCATTACAAAGTAAGATTAATTTCAGTAATATAATTTTTGTATGGATTCTAACAATTCAAGGTTAATACTGACAGATTCAAAAGAGATTTGCTATGTGTTTCAAAAAGCTCAAAATTTTATTCTTGGGTTTTAGGTGTAAATTTAAAGTATTTCATGAGAATTTGAGCTCATGAAGAATCTAGAACTGGTATTATTTTTTTCTTTTTCTTTCAGTTCTTTCAGTGTAAAGAAAGAACTGAATAGTTCAAATTGTTGCTTGATGTCCAGGAAGCAGAATACTGGAAAAATTTTCTGAACAGCATTCCATAATGGCAATTCCAGTGTAATGTTAAGGAGAGGAATAGAAAGCTGTTATAGAAGTTATCAAGACTAAAAAACAATTAAAAGAGATAATATAAGAGACAAAAAGAGTGAGAGATGGTTTAACACTGTTTCAAACAACCATGACACTTATATTAGAAGGTGATTCACACTTCGTTCAGGAACCAAAAATTATTTTAATGTATAGTGTCACCTAGCCTTGTCATTCCAAATGTTTAAGCACCTTACTCTGGGAGTGCAGATAATGAACACATAGGTGTGTAGCTGGGTTCTCAGTGTAACCCCAAGCAATAGAACACAAAGAAAAAGAATAACACTTACATGATTCCTGGTCAGCAGGGTGCCAAAACCGGTCTCCTGGAAAATCTGACTAAGGAGACCTGCTGTCATCCCTGGTAGATGCACAATTCTGAGCAGCGATGGCAACTTTTTGGGTGAAATGTTGGGAGATAGTGGCCATGTGACCAGTTAGGCATGGGAATGGGAGACACAGAGGCAGATGACCTAGAAATATTCCTGTAAGATGATCTAAGTTATTGCAGTGTCACTTTTCTGTTTTGCTTTCAAAGTCATACCTATTGTCTTGCTGGTCATGGTTACCTTATGTAAACTTTGCACCAGATTCTAAATATTATTTTCCTGTAAATGATTATTTGAAAATAGCTGCTCAAATTCTCTTCTCTCTGGTATTCACAGACAAAGTGTGAACAGTTTTAAAAATATTTTCAAATTACTAATAAACACTGTCTTAATTGCTTATTTTGATTTCAGGTTTTTTGTTTATTCTACATCATTACCCCTCAGCCTGTCTTACAAACTATATGACAGCCAGAAAAATGCTGAACTGAAAACACACAAATATGAAGAGCTAAAAATTTTTATTCCCACCAATCACCGATTCATTTTAGAAAATATTTGACTAGGGTCACGTTTGCAGATTTTGAGTGCTTAGAGAAGCTTAACAGGGACATCAAGGGAAAAAGCCAGAGATAAGCTAGAAACCAGTTTAGAAATGCTCCTAGAAACATCTGTCCTGAGTACAGCTCTCCATCAGAATCTCCCAGGAACAACTGAACGCTTTATGAATAAATTACTGTAATGAGCAGGCAGAAATCTGTAGTGTTGGATTAGTTTCATTAATACTGGAAATGTCTTTATTAGCCCAAAAGTGGATCTAATGTCAAATTTAATGTCAAATGAGTGCTACTAGAGTCACAGTTTTTGTAGCAGACTCAAGAATACTCATTTTCCTACAGTTCATGCTGTAATATAGATGTTCTCTTCATGTGGGTATTGAAAAATGTCTGTTAAGCATAATACTTAGTGATGCATGTACATTTTAAGAGATGGCTTACTGTACTGTAACGTACTTGTAATGACATCAAGTTATTTAGTTGAGAGAAGTAATTATTCCTGATATTATCAACCTTTCTGGTAAAAAGACAAATGCCCTTCAAGCTTATATGCAACACTTCAGAGGAACATGTTTTTTCACTTGTACTTGTCATGGCCCCAAGAGCACCACTAGTCCTGACTTTCCCTGCTAAGCCCCACAGGGGCTCCCTCCCACCCTGGACAGGGCACAGGGCTCTGTTTCAGCCCAGCATGGAGCCAGCAGTCCCTGCCCCAGCCATTTTGCATGGCTGTTGGTCTCCAGCCCTGTCTAAAGTGTCAGCAAAGGAATTGCTGTGTAGGTTTGTGCTTCCAGCCTTGTCTGTAGTTAGTGACTGTATGTTTAGAGTGGTGATATGCATTCAGTCTTACTGCTGCTGGGAGCTAGGGAGAGAGGATTTCAGCATCCTGGCTGTATGGGCCTGGAAGGTGAGAAAACCCCTTGGCTTGAGCATTGAGCAACTCTGGCTCCAGTAGGTCTGGAAGGAGCAATCCCATGTCCCCCAAGAAGACTGTATTCATCTTTCTTTAAGAGAGTTGATGTTTTACCTTTATCCACGTCATGTTGTTGCTGTCCTGACTTCACATATGAGTTTTAATTTCAGATATTTCATGCTGTTTGCCTGTTGGTGCAAACAGCTGGGAATTCAATGTTTGGTTGAAAAAAGTGCTCAGTGATGCTAGTGGGTGAGCTGCATGTCCCAGTAGAGGTGCCTGTTCCCCCTGTGCCTCCTGCTGACTTGCTTGCAGCCATTTGCAGACTTCCCTGAAGCCTTAAGATTTCACACACTCCTCCAAGACATCATGACACCTTTTAATGTTGAAATTTACCTCCTGCAGCATCCTCCTGTAAAAGGTAATTATTTGGGAAAAAAGAAAAATATCTTCATTTCAGAGAACTCATCTTCCAGCCTTTCAAAATGAAGATTTATTTCGTATCTTTGAGTTTTGCAAAATCTTGACCTGGCTTCACATTTGTATTCATGAATTTATTGCTTTCTTTTTTAGCAGAATGCTGCCATCGGACAGGAGATATTCCAGGCTGTCTTCAGCTTCACTGGGGCCACTTGAATTTTAAAAAACTGCATATAATTTTTTTTTCCTTACTGCATCAAGTGTATAAGACACATTTTAAAATCTTCGTTACAAAAGATTACATGGGATCTTTGTAGAAAACCACCGCTGTCTGCGGTTGGTAGCAGCTTTACAATATGTCCTGCCAGACCCCAAAGGCTGACAGATCCTTGTTGACAAGCCCAGGTTTAGGCCTCAGTCATCCCCAAGGTCAGGGAAGTAAAATGAGGGCTGACAGTGGCAGGAAGGGCATTCTAAACTCTCATCTGAGTCAGTTTTCCTGACTCTTATTGAAGTTTCTTAATGCAATATGTACTAAACATAGGCCAACACAGAGAGGAACAAGTTTTTCACACAACAATGTTTTAGTTGTCCAAACACATAGCTGGAAATTTGGACTTCTGTTGCCAATTATCTCAGTAGCATCCGACTAACTTCCCTGTACTCCACACACACAGTATTACTTCTTCCTGATAGCATTCCAGTTGCTTGTCTTTCTGCTCAAAATTGTCTGAGAGTAAAAGGGGTATTTTTCGTATCAATGTTAAGGATTCTGTATTCAGCTTTATTTCCTTGAAGAAAATGTAGATGGTCCTGAAATACACCTCTTCCTCATAAGTTTTTGCAAATGTGTCTCTGGAAGTTAGTGTAGCAGTGACATGGCCACTACCAATTGTCTGCTGGATGTGTGTAGAGGCAAGTGAAAGTATTTTTTTGGAAATCACTAGCAAGCGTGAGATAGCTGGAGCACTCTGTCAATACAGTTGTCTGACTCCAAACAGACATCGAAGCCTCCAAAGAGTAAAAATGTGGGTGGGTCAACTTCAGCAGGCACTTGTGCCTTACTATGGCAAACAGTACAGGCACTAGCAAGCAGGGCCATGCTCACATCAGGTACTGAATAAAGTGATTTTTGGCATGAACAGTAACTGGCAGTAGTTGTAACTTACATCTGCTCCTTTGAAATTAATTGTTCCTAAACGTCTGTGTAAAAAGAAACACAAATCTTGCAAAACACTAATCACAAAGAAATAAAAGACTTTTCACTGGTTTTCAGATAACGACTTCATTCTGTGTGAAAGGAAATCGGTGTTCAGGAATACTTTGTTGCTAAATGTACTGTTACTAAAAGAGCTTTTGTGAGATGCCTTTCCTTTGAAAAACAGGTAGAGAATCTTCTAAATAAGTTATTAGCTCCTTTCCTTTTTTCTTTTCTTTTTTTTTTTTAATTTGTTTTTTATTCCAGCCTAAATTTTGTGATATTCTGGTTTAGACTTTTCCTGGTTTTGAAGAAGTTATAAATAATAAAAGTTAAGTTACAGTGAAAAATGTAGTTCAAGAACATTTATGCAATATAGTTATATTATATTATTTTACCTTTTCCTTTTTCCCTATTTCAATGCACATCTAGTGTGGTTCATTTGCAGCTAGATGAGGCACTGTAAAATGATCCTGCTACAATCACACAGAACTTACACAGTAAGCATCTGACCATCTTTATCCTGTTTTTTTTTCACATTGGCCTATTGCTCAGCTTTTCAAATACCCAGAAACGCTTTTATCTGATGACATTGCACAGTGAGTGTCACAAAAGAAAACAGAGAAATATATCAGAACATATGACTGCAAAGGTTATGTTAGGAATGTGTTGGAATGAGCCAACAGCTGTGATGGTAAAAAACAACATATCAGTGTTCTTTTTATATTTTAAATTTCCTTTGATTCCATTAATTTCACTTTCTCATAACTTCTATTAAAAATGCAAAAACTGTTTGATTACTTTGTCACAATGTGGAACCAAACAACTAGGTATGACAGAATTTAATTTTGCTGCAGAAGAGCCATTCCCTTGACACAGTGGCTGAGGTCATCCAGTCAAAGCCAGAGTAAAGGTTAGGAAATACATCACAGTCAGTATGGCAGGAGGCATTTGATAACACGACAAATAACCTTATCCTTGCAGTGATTTAAAAACGGGCGGGAGGGAGAAAAAATGAAAGAGGAAGCTTTTTCAGAGCACAAGAACTCCTTTCAAGAAACCCTTTTTTCACTTTTCTACACCAATGCCTTTCAGTTATTAACTTTTTTCCCTGCTTAATGAATGCAGACTTTCTGGAGGAAAAGACAAACAAATAATAAGACTTTCCAAAATGAAACCTCCTTGATGCTTTGAGTTAAAAATAATTAGATTCCAAAACATAGCCTTCTCAGGCATGTACAGAAAGTGATATATATAAATTGATTTTGATAGCACTAACAGTGAGGTAAAGCAAAAAAACCTTAATGATAAAAAATGCTTTCCTTAAAAATGTTACTAATAGTAACAATACAGGTCTTAAATACTACATTAGCAGTCCCACTGAGAAACCTAAGGATTTTTCCCACTTACGTTTTAGAAATATGGTCATTTGTGAAGACAAAACTCAAGTTACGGGACATAGCAACAGACACAGTGTAGTTCTGCTGGTCAGGGGAATGTAAAAAACAATACTGTAGATTTAGGTAGAAATCACTGGTGTTACAAGATCATTTAGACTGAAGAGTCAAAGATTAGATTTCATGCCAGCCCTGTTGCTCCCTTCTTTGTTGTCAACCGCAGATTTTTAATCACTCTACCCAAGTGACTACCACTGAGTCAGGTGACATTTTAATTGCTTAAAATCTGCCATTTTGAAAACATATTCTACAAAATAGATTTGCTTCATGGCATAGATCTGTTAACCTTGCTTTAAGGATCAGAAACTTTAAGGGATGATTTTAAATAGAAGGCTCTGGCATAATTTTTTAGCCATTTTAATTGATTTCTTGACATGAAATTTAGCCTCAACATTGCAGTAACATAGATATGTGCCCTTAATTAAATCAAAGCTTTCAATTTCTTCAGATGGCCATGAAAGACAAATACAGTTTCATGTGACTTATTTCCCAAAGTAGCAATACTGCTTGTTTCTCTCTGAGTTGCAAAAATAATATTACAAAGAACATCATGAATAATGCAAGAAGTCTGATTTAACACCAGGATTATTTCTGGCATTCAGTATCTGTGAATAGCATATTAATAGCATGTATCAGTTTTTAAGATTGAATGATAGAAATAACGAACTGGCACTGAGCCTTTGTGATTACTCGCCAAAAATGGGATCTGCTCACTAAATCTAATAAATTTTATGTCTAAGTTTAAGCAATTCAGTGAGTTGGACTGCAGGCTAGAACATTGGCTTTTGCTTTATTTTCAACTGTTATGTGAATTTACCTGAGACTGGTTATTGTGATGTTCATAAAGAACTCAAATTTTGCTGATTTAACACCTATGCACTGTGTAAATGTAAAATAAATATATGCCATAAAAATGACATGTGACATTCAGAAGAACGCGATGAATTCTGTAGCAGAAATAAAGCAATATTTTGCCTTTACCGTCCGCACAACATCATTTTCAGGTTCTGGTTTAGCAGAGAGAACTCAAGACTTGTAGAACTGTTTCAAGTTTCTCAGCAGTATAAATAACAAAAGAGATTACCAGAAGAGGAGCCCTGGAAAACAAAATTTGCCGTTGCTGTTTTTCCTTCAGTCCACAGACATAAATGTCTTTCCTTGGCAGCAGCCAGCCTGGCTTTTCCTCTTGTACAGCAGGAGGACAAACCATCTCTGTTCTGCTGATCACTGCAGCCTGGTGCCCAGAGTAACAGAATAACTCCATCATTTATCCAGATCTGAAAGTAGTTCGAGGATAAGGCCAATATTCCTTAAATCTGTTAACCCCTCCCATTTTAAAATCCTCTCTCAGCCATTTGCACCCAGCTAGCTGAAATATTAGCCTGATTTGTAAAGACAGATGCATATGGAAATGAAAACCTATTAGATCAAGGTGTTTTATGACACTGCAGTATTTTTCTCATAGAAAACAGGTGAATTACCAGTGAATTTTTGGAACTGAAGTTGAAAGTGTAGCGGATGCAGTTATCACAAATGTCACTTAGTCTGACACAACCTCTGCTTTGAATACTCTTTTCAAGCACTCCTCAGTTCTGAAATAGGGTCATAAATGAAGAGATAAATCTTTTTAAAATGTAAAGGTTCCTACTAAACTCTGCAGCAAATACAAACATGAACACTGCAGTACAGATCAGTCGATGCAAATAGCTAGTCTTAATTAGTAAGCTGTTGTGGCATTTGATTTTGTATCCTAAAAAGGAGCAAATATCTCAACAGGAATTTTTATTTAGGACCTCTGTTATTATTAGCAGCTTTTAATGCCAGAGATTACATCTGCATCTGTATTAGGGTGGCTTTTTTTTTTTCTGCAATCGTTTTCCCTGGTTAAAGAAAGAAACAAAGACATAGTACTGCCTAGTCTCCTACCTTTACTCCCAAAATATTTAAATGGTGGGAATAATGAAATACACTTCAGCAACCAAGTCTGAAGGGCTAGCATTCTTTCCCATGCCTGTGAAATATTTTGTTAGGCCGTTTCTCTCTAAACCTGATTCCTGTTCCATTAGGCATAGATAGATAGCTGCTTTCGGCCACAACAAGATAGTTTCACTGAGCACAGCTATGGATTAAAATACTCCATGCATTCTCCCAGTTATGCAAGGAAATCATGATTCTAAACAGAAAATTCCCCTGCATTGTTTATTTGCTTTGTTTATTTTCCTTTTTGCATTCACGATGTTGCATTGTTGTTACATTATTGTTGCATTATTGTAAACATTAGAATTTTTTCTTCTAAAAGGTGTTAGAAAATAAGAAGGCATTTTGTGCTTTAGTGCATTTTTACTTATGAGAAAAAGCTAACAAAGAGGAACAACAAATAAAACCTCCAGTGTATCTGAACTTGAAGAATATAATGTTGTGGGCAGCTTCTTATGACTGAGAGCACAAAGTAGTAGAAACCTTTGTTCTTTGATTTGCAGCTGAAATACTTATTTCTGTCTGTTCTTCTGGGAAATAGGATGGAAATTGTAATTCTTCCCTGGCTAGTCCAGTTTCCAGTGGCCATTTTATTGCAAGCTATATTTAATTTGCCTGTGAGAGACTACATTCCTATTTTTCAAAACATGAATAGGAATCTCCTATAGAGTGAAAAGCTGTAAGTGCAATACCTTAAAACTTATATCTGTAAAGTCCAGTCTAAAGGTCACTGTGTTGCCACCACATACACATCTAAAATCTTTAGAACTCAGCTTTCATTTTTCTTTTTTTCTCAAAGATTGCAAAGGCTACTTCTCTGAGATCCTTTCCTTCTTTATAAGTCAGAGCTCTGTTCACTTTCTTCAATTACTAATTGATTCTGACATTTCCTTTTGAGCTGTAATTGCTTTTTGTAGTTTTACATGGGTCCATCTTGCTTTTTTTTTCAGGGGGTTATCATGGTTTAACCCCAGCCAGCAACTAAGTACCACACAGCTACTTGCTCACCACCCTGCCACAGGATTGGGAGGAGAATCAAAAAAGGGTAAAACCCATTGGTTGAGATAAGAACAGTTTAATAATTGAAATAAAGTAAAATTATAAAATAATGATAACCATAGCAATAACAAACAATAACCATATCAATACCAATAATAACAATAATAAACAATAATAAACAATGACAATAATTAAGTATAATAGTAATGAAAAGGGACACAACAAAAAGGGAGGGAATAAAAGCCAAGACAGACAAGTTATGCCCAAATCAATTGCTCACCACGCTCTGACTGATGCCCAGCCTGTCCCTGAGCAGCAATCAGCCCCTTCTGAACAACTCCCCCCAGTTAATATACTGAGCATGGCATTCTATGATATGGAATATCCTTTTGGCCAGTTTGGGTCAGCTGTCCTCACTTGGGCCCTTCCTGGCTTCTTGTGCAGCTCTGCACCAGCAGAGCATGAGACACTAAAAAGTCCTTCACTTAAGGTAAGCATCACTCACTCAGCAACAACTTAAACATCAGTGTGCTGTCAACATTATCCTCACCCTAAATCCAGCACTGTACCAGCTACTAGGAAGAAAATTAACTCTATCCCATGGAACCAGGACGGGAAGAACAAAAAGATAAATCCACCCAATCTGTCCTCCCAGTTAAAAGTAAGAATCCAAAAGTGATGAGAATAGCAAGCCATTGCTACAAATCATATTCAGCTTCCAATGACAATACTTCATAAAAGGAGATACAGGCTTCAGAGTGCTACTTGTCCTTTCATAGATCCCAATTTCAAACTTTGTACATTTCTGCACAGTCAAAAATAAGAACCCTGATTTTCAACACTTAGTAGAGCTCTGCAAAAACTGCAGGAGTATAACTATGTGTTATACAAGTAACATATGAGTCAAAATGGTCTTTTATTGTTATTATTATTATTATTATTACTATTTTAATTATATGAGAAAAATATCTGTAGATATTTATAAACATTCTATATCCCTATATAATTACTGAGAATATTTAAGTTCCTCTCCGGTAAATTGTAAAAGGTCAGTTTTCACAACATGTTCACCTCTTAATTTTTAGCAAGTATGTTTTAAGCTTGTGATGCTATTTCCCAAACCACCCAAAAAGATGTAAAACACTGTGGTATGTTTGGTTGTTGCCAGCAGCTGCTCTGTGTGGGAAACATAGAATCTTATTTAATACCTCCTCAGACATGGCAAACAGATGGTTTAATGCACTCTTGAAATGTTTGTGCTTGAGATTCAATTATTTTTGTTCAGTTAACAGCCTATCACTACTTTCAGGATAAAATGATGTTAACATTCCTGATCTTAAGGCCATAGACTGGCACAGGCTAACATTTAAACATTGTTATACAGTTTGATTAAGATTCCACTTTTGTTTAAGATTTCTAGATCTCTGAGATCGAGTCCAACCTTTGAACACCACCATGTCAACTAGAACACAGCATGAAGTGCCAGAATCAGTCTTCATAAACACCTCCAGGGACAGTGACTCCACCACCTCCCAGAGGAGTCCATTCCAATTTTTAATCCCCCTTCCTGTGAAGAATTTCTTCCTAATATCTAACCTGAACCTTCCCTTGCACAGTTTGAGACTATGTCCTGTTGCTGGTTGCCTGGGAGAAGAGGTCAAGCCCCACCTGGCTACAACCACCTTTCAGGTAGTTGTAAAGTGAGAAGGTCACCCCTGATTCTCCTTTTCTCCAAGCTAAACAATCCCTCAGTTGTTCTTCAAACGATTTCTTCTTCTTTCCTTTTCTCCCCCTGAGTGTCCTTCCTAGTAAGGAGCAATGTCTGATAAATAGTAGCCAGGGCCCAGCTCAACGTTACTCAGTTTCACACCTCTCTGGAACTGCCACAGCATTTTTTCTTCACATATTTTACCACTTTAACAGGGTCCTGTAGTTGTTCAGGGGTGAACTTCCAAACCATTGTGAGAAAGAAGTCCGCCAAAAATTGGCCCATGTTCTCACATTCCAGGCCGCTCCTTCACCCTTAGAGGAGATCTCTGAATAGTCTCCCTAGAAATCTCTTTCTTGATTCTGAGCATGATGTAGACTGCACTGAGGAGACCTGGCAGACTTAGAGATAAGAACATGCTTTCCTTAGCATCCAAAGGGAATTCAAAAATCTCAAACAGTTGTAACAGGCCTGAAGGAGGAAAAGGAGGTGAAAGCTTGAGGAAAATCATCCTCCCCTGTTTCCTGCACAGGCTGGGTACAATTATTACTGAATTCCCAGAGGGAGCACTCAAGGCCAACATAGGAGAGCAACACTGAACACACATTCCAGATGACCCTCATTGCCCTTGATATTGTTGTCCGTAGCGAGAGCAGCGAAGAACGACACGATCAAAGTTCAGGAAAAAGTGGAAACTTTAATTAATTATAAACCGGTTTATATAACTTTGTTCGCAAGAGTAGCATAGTACTATTGGTCCCTTGGTCAACCACCTCCTAGAATGATTGGTGGAGGCTATACAACACCCATTTCAAAATATTTTCCTCAGTGTACCATAACAACACTAACTGAACAACAGCAGGTGCAAAGATAAAGAATTAGTTTACAAAACTGTCTTCACTGTTTTCATCTAGTCTATGTGAGAAAGCAGTGCTTTCACAGAACACTGAGAAAAGGCTGAAGAATTTCTCTGCTTCTAACTTTTCAGCATCCATACTTTATGTTATCACGCCATAAAATTATATTTCCCAGTACATCAACAAAGCAATCCTGATCCCTCTCCCTGAAAAGCAAGCTCTGAGAAAGAGCACCGTGAGGGGCACATAGTGCATATACGGAAACATACAGGGGGTTAGGTACCACATCCACATGAACAGACCAAGCAACATTGTAACTAGTGGCTCTGTAGCTAATAACATATGCTTAGATCAAATTTGTTTCCAAACTGCTCTGGGCAGACCTCTTGTCGTCTCAACCCTTGGTGCCACAACGCAGTGCTGGTTGGTTTAGGAACAACAGCTGTCATGGTTTAGGAATGGTACTCCCCAGTTCAGTGCCCTCACTGACACTCTCCCAAACCAGAGACTGATCACGTTCCCCCTGCCTTCCCTCTGTCTTCCTGCTCCAGGGATGGACTTGAGAACTGGAGACACAAAAGGTGAAAATCACGGATTGAGACAAGAACAATTTACTGGAAACAACAATGAGATAAGATAATGAAGAGTAACAGCAACAATATTAATAACAAGAGTGTACAAAGTGAGACTGATTTTACATAGAAAATGCTCACTGAACCTGACACAACGTGGCGTGACCCCAGCCGACAGCACCCCACTCCACCGCTCGGTGTACATGCTTGCTCCACTGGAAAGTGACACTCCTCTTGGAAGCTAGAGAAAGTCCTTTCCCCTCGCCCCAGCAATGACAAAAACATGGTTTCAAATAACCTCTTAGACATGCCCACAGCCACACCCCTTCATCTACTGCAAAAATTTAACTTTGTCCTGTCTGAAACCAGGACAAACATCTTATCTAAACCTTTCCTCTTTCATTGTAAAGCCATTAATGCTTGTGCTATCACTACATGCTCTTGTAAAAAGCTCCTCTCCAGCTTTCTTGTAGCCTCTCTTTAGGTACTAGGCTGCTATAAGGTCTCCCTGGAGCCTTCTCTTCTCTGGGTAGAAGAAAACCCACTCTGCCTGTCTGCAGAGGAAAGGTGCTCCTTTGATCACCATGGCCCTTCTCTGGACTCACACATGGTCGTCTTATGTTGGGGCACCCAAAGATGAATGCAGTACTCCAGGTGGGTCTCGCCAAAGTGGAGGGGCAGAATTAACTCCCTCAACCGGCTGGTCACACTCCTTTTTATGCACCTTAGGATATGGTTGGCTTTCTGGTGGGCAAGTGCGCTTTGCCGAGTCATGTCAAGCTTCTCATCTGCCAAATAGCATGTTGCCTACCATGTTTGTTTCAATTTACTTCGGGAGGGAGGGTGAAGTCATTTGATTTTCCAAAACAATGATAAACATGCCAATACTTTACATGTCCTTAACACTCAGAAAAAAATCCCTAATAAAACGAATTAAAATAAAATAAGCATGAAATTTGCAGGCTATTTGGAGAGAACACAAAGCACTCAACCTTCTTTAAGCTCCTTATTATAAATAATTTAATAGAAGTCATATAAGTCTGTACATGAGTTATATGTATAACTAACTCAGTGTGAGTATTTTCAGATTTCAGAAACAGCTAAAAAACACAGGATATATTAAAAGGACAATAAAGCTATGTTAATATAAATGTTCTTTTACTCCACTGTGTTTTTTCACTCAGTGGTCTACTTCTTTTTTAGAAACATGGTTATTTGCCTCAATGATGGAAGCAGGGGGTGTTGCTTTCTCCCAAGTTAGACACAAAATATGTCCTTTTTCAATCCATGCTCAGAATATCAGCACTGACTCACCAAAATCCTGTACCCAATGCTCTCTTGGGTTATGACTTGAATAGCTAAAGACAACATGTTGTCCTTTTCCTAGAAAAATTAGGAAAACAAAATCACTTACAGTAATGGGACTACTTTTTCACTGAAAATCTAAAGACAGGGAAGATATTTTAAGAATACAAAGAGTTAAACATTGCACAAAATGTTGCTGTGTCTTTGTCATCAAACGAGAGAGCTAGGGAGATTGCAAAGGCATTTGGTTTGGTGTGAAATGAAAAATTTCATGGAACTTTTTATATCTTTAGCTCTCATATAAAACATTTTTCCTCCTTCCACAGTCTCTTTTTTGCAGGCTTAATGAAAATAAACTCAAATAAATAAAATTAAGAGAAGAAAAAAAATAAAACCTCTCCACACATTCTTTTCAAAGAAAACTCAGTGAAATTCCATCAATTGGATTTGACAGTGGTTCATTATTTCATCTCTATGTGGGTGGGTTTTGTTTATTTTTTTTTCTCCCAAATGAATTTAGCTTTGCTCTGGGTGACTTGAAAATTTTATGGGGAAAATAGAAAAATGGAGAAGAAATGATAGTAAGACTCAAAATAAGAACAAGGATTAAAGGAATGAAATGAGAGAAGAAATAAAAATCTTATTTGCTATTAAGACTAAACTTTTAGCTATAGTCTATTGGAAGAGTATAGTTATTAACAAGAATTATTCTCCATGTGAGTAAACAAAGAAGAGTATTTGTTATTGTTTACACTAGCATGTTCATTAGCTTACATAAACTAGAGACTTTATAAGCCTCTTCAAATCAAACATTTTTTACCAGGTATTTTAATTGCTGATGCCTAGGCAACCATGAAATAAATTACAAGTTGCCCTTGCATGATTTAAACCTGGTATGAGACTTGCCACAAACAAAAGAAATATTTCTCTGCTGGATTTCTTTCTGCATCATTTACTCCCTGCAGTTTAGAGCAGATTAATGTGTTCAGAGACTGATTGCTGTAATTACTCTGCCCTGCTGCTCTTCTATATTATGCAAACAAATGCACATGATGAAAGAGAGAAAATGGACAAGAATAGAAAGTCTTAGGCTCTCCTAGTATACAACTTAAAACAATAGATCATGAATAAAAGCTAAAACTTTGAGCTAAACTTGAGTGCAGTTCACAAAGATAATGATACATATCATTAGTTCTTTTTTCATGTTTCTTTCAATGATTTTTTATGCAATAATTTTCCTTTAAAATTGTTATTCATTCATTCTCTTAATTTAGCAGCTTTAGAACTGTGACAGATTTTCAGTGTTGGTAAATGTTAAAGTTCTTTTGAAAAACTGCTTCCAAATATTTGTTTCTAGCAATCATCAATGGAAATAATTCACTTATATTTCAGTTACAGGAAACAATCATCATAAATAGTTTAGTTTTGCTTTTTTATTCCAAGGAAGGGTAAAACAAGAAATTTTTAAAAATATGAAAGAAGACTGTAAAACAAATCAGGAAGTTTTAGAGGATAATCTGATAATTCCTACCAGTAGGATGCTGACAATTTGTATACAGTATGTGTGTCTAAAATTTACACATTTATATACACTAATGAAATCACTCATACCTTCTTCTGACTACATTTTACCTCTCTAGCACACTGTAAGATATCTGGTCAAACAGTCCTATTTCAGGAAAAAGGCACAACCCAGTGACCTCCAGGGGTCTTTTTCTACCAATGTTTTTGTGGCCTTATGAACTCAGCCTGCCTGGAAATCAAGAGAAACTCCCATTGTCTTCTGTAAACCCACAATTTAAAACCGTCATGTAAATGTTCCTGCATTGGCCAAACGGGTTAAAATCTATTCCTGGTTATGGTTTACATAAATGTGATAGTTATGGCAGAGAAGTTGACAGATGTATTCTTAGTACTGTATTGCTTTTTTCTCCTCCCTTCCTTTTTTTTTTTATCTTTTGTGAATACTAATAAAGATATGCACAGAATGGGGATCGTTGTACTTTCCTTTTCTTGTTGCTTCTACTTCCTTCCCTGGGTAATTATCAAGAAGTGAAGTTTAGAAATTTTTTGTAATCGATATTAAGTATCCTGTAAATTTTCCTGTTTCCATGGTAGAGGACACCTCCTTTTTCGGAGGACCTAAAAAGATCTCACAGCACTGACACTGTATTAGGGATTAATTCCAAACTTACAAATGGTAGAAAAATCTCTTTTTTTCATTTCCTTTGCAAATACTTTTCAAGATTTTTGTGCTCCATCACTGAAATGTCTGCTAAATGCTGTTTGGTACTGAGATTTTAAATATTTTTTTATTTCCATTACAGTAATGATCTTTTAAAAATTAATATACAATATTGTCTATGTACATATATAGCATATATTATGTACATAATAATACATATAAGTATTATATAACTACATAGATATATAGATATATAGATATATAGACATGTAGATACAGATATAAATACAGAGCAGACTAAAAGATTAAATGTCATTCAAGAAAGAAAGAAAGAAAATTTTTAAAAAGTAAAACTTATCCTTGAAGCAGGATACCGAGAAATGGCAAACTTGCTTTTCTGCCACAAGGAGCTGTGTGCTAAAGTCATTGGCAGTCAGCACGGTCTCAGATAAGAACGCATAACGTCCCTTATAGGATTAGAAGAACACTACGTCTGTTTTATCTAGTTGCTTCCTTTGAAGGAAGCATATCTTACTTACATTTGTCTTGTCTTTCTCATGCTTTAAACTCTAAGATCAGATTACATTCTCATGTGTCTATTTATGGAAAATATGGCAAATTCAGCCAGAGCTTTCTACTATTTTTTTTAAATTATCTGATGATGCTTGTTTCATTATTGTACTAAGAAAATAATAATAAATTTATAAATGGATAGAAAATTAAAAAAAAAAAAAAAACAAAAAACCCACAAACACAAAAACAAACCCAAAACCCAGAAACCAAACATAAACAAACAAACAAACTAAAAATCAAACCAAAGACAAGTCGAGAGTTTCTATGAGGCTGTCAGTCTGATGAATGGGGCTCACTCTGTAAATGCAAAATGAATATTTGGGGCACAGGTCTCAGGAAAATCATCTCTTCTCAGAAATCCATAGATATTGCAGGGCTAGAATTATTCTAGAAGATTTTTCAAAGGTGAAAGCCATATAATCCAGTGGCCAATAAAGGCATTGAATAAATGAACTGGACTTATTTTGCCTGTTCTGTTTTCCCTGCTTCATAGCCCAAAGTCTATTTGCACATAAAAATAACCCTTTTTATCTTTTTCAGTATCTGCCACTAGGAAGCTTGCTATTCAAAGTTCACCTATCATGAAACTTGCCTCTCAACCAGAATAACATTATGTTCAATCAGACTGCAAACAGGTTCATGTGAGTTCAGTTAATTTGCAAACAAATGCTAGAATTAAATTTTTCAGGTTTTATGTGCTTTTGGATATTGTTACTATGGTTACTAAAACCATAGTATGGTTCTTATGGTTCTGAGAATCCAAATTTTATTGCATTAAGCTTCCACTTAAGGCAAGCTCTTCGCAGTGAATCAGGCTGAAGCAGTACCTTGTTTATACCACTGAGGTCTTCCCCCCTTTCCCTGACTCCTGTCTCAGGCTGTCCTGCCATTCTTGCAGTCATAATTGTGACTCATCTGTGTTAATCATTTGTTTCTCGTAGCTTGGGAAACACTTACGTGTGTTCTGTCTTGTACCAGAACTTTTCACCCTTGATTGTATTATCACTTAGTTAAGGTGAATCAGTTCAGCAGGGAGATGTCCAGAAGTCATTTCTTCCTTGCCTTTATCTATTAATTACAGCCTGCCATCTCAGATTTTGTAAGTGACAGCGTGAAAGATCCCAGTCTGTTCTAGTGAATCCTTAAATAAATTTTACTTCAGCAGCAGTTGAAAAGATCACATAGGATGCTGGATCATCAGGAAATAATTCCTCTTGAATTCTATTTATGAGGGCTTAAACCATTACAGTTCAAATTCATACTGTAACAAATTTAGACTGATATTCACATCCTCACTTATGACTTCTCAGAAGATGACTAACAAGGAAAACTGTCTCAAACTTTCACATTTAATGAACTAGATGTGCACACCTGCTCCATTACACTACAATGAAGTCCTATTCTTTGATGAAGACCAGAAACAAGGGAAATTTAGCTTGTTTAAGGGAATGGTGAAAGCAGAATTTCAGAAACAGGCTTTCCTCTTTCACTTTAGCAAGTTTATTTATGCCCGTTACTGTAAATAATGATGTTCCTTTACTTTCCTTCAGTAAGTAAAGGATAAGATATTTTACAATTCTATGCCAAACTAGAATATTGATGGAAGGAATTGTAAACTTGAACATTACAATGCCTACAGTTCTTTCTTGGATACCTTCCTATCTCCTTTTTCTTAAGAAGATAGTAAGTACAATTACTGTTTGCCTTTTACCAAAGTTGAATAAAATGGTAGACATCAAGTCCAGATACAAATCACTGGATATTGATAACCACCTGTTGTGGTTTGACTGCAGTCAACAACTAAGCCTCACAGAGCTGCTCACTGCCCCTCCCCCACTGGGACTGGGGAGACAATCAGAAGGGTAAAAGTGAAAAAACTTCTGGGTTAAAATAAAAATCACATGTAATGGTGACTTAGGAAGACAGACACCATCACTCCAAATGTCGACTCCTTCCTCCTTCTTCCCCCAGCTTTATGTGCTAAGCTTGAGGCCATATGGCGTGGGTTATCCCTCTGAACAGTTGGGGCCACCTGTCTCAGCTGTGTCCCCCCCAAACTCATTGTGCATCCCCAGCCTGTGCTGGTGGGCTGGGGTGAGAAGCAGAAATGGCCTTGACTTCGTGTAAACACTAGTTAGTAATGGCCAAAGCATCCCTGTGTTATCAGCACTGTTTCCAACACTATACAAAACACAGACCCATAGAGCTTCTTAGAAGAAAATTTATTATATCCCAGCCAAAACCAGCTCACCACTACATACCCTTGAAGATTTATGTTAGATTTATTACAGCATGGCAGATCATATATTTGTATCTTAACCAGGGGGAACCACTCTGCTGTCTTTTGGTACCACTGCTTACTTTGGAACCCTGGAAACTATGTGCAGATACTGCATCAAAGAAAAAGACCCTGCATTAAGTTAAAAAGTATACAGAACCAAAAATGGCAGAAATAAGTCTGTAAATAATCCTGAAATAAACTAAAGTAAAACAAAGAAACAAAAAATCCTGCAAGAAAACTTCAAGTGAAGCTAATAACCAATGGCACTCTTTTCAAGGGGAACATCTAGCTTTGTCTTTTTCTTTCCTTTTTTTTTTTTTTTCCAAAGGCATGGATGGACGATTCCTTATCAAAACAAATCTTTGCTCTAAGTAACAGACCTAATAGTGTGGTCTTTAAAAGCAATTTGGAAACTGCTCTACTGACCACTTTAATTTTCATTCACATGTTATGCTAGGAGTCAATGACTGATTACTTTGTTAAGAACACATCAGTGTAATCAGGTAAAAATATTGAAAACCTGAAAAATAGAAAAAAATATATTAGCCAGTTGCTCAGCTGCTATACTTGCTAAATTATGAATCAGGGTTAGCCAGAACTCAAATCTTGTCAATATCACCTGATTCTCCGTAACTTAAACAACATACCATGAAATCTAGCTCAACGGTTGTTTGATTTTCTTTTTCTATAAATATATCACTCTTTTGAAATATTTAAATTTTACATAGTATCATTAAAAAAATTTAAAAAAGCTATTTAAAGCTAATAATTATTTAATTCAATTTTGAGTTTGTTATTCAATCCAAAACGACTGGGTGAAAGACTCAACCTTGGATTTTACAAACAACTGCTGTAGTTTTAATCAATTTTATATTTGCAACCTCTACTTACTTTTGTGCTTGCCTGATAACAGATATTTTCCCTGAGCTGATCATAAGATTTATCACCATATCTTCAGTTACTATCCCTGTTAACATTTCTATTTTATTATGTATGAAACAGAACAGCAAAATTTTGTCTAGTGATAGAATATTAAGTATTTGGTCAAGAATGATTCCAGGGCAGTTAAACAAAGCATTATGACAAATGATGAAGAAATAACAAAATCTCAGCCATGGAGGTTTTTTTTGGAGAAGTCACAATTAGCTGATTATTTCATCACCTTTTTTTTTTTCCCCTTAACACCTGTGGCCAGATCCAGCATGAATACCTCCTGCATCTTGGTAGAAAAGGATGATATTGCATTGTCTTGTTGTTTCTAATATTCTGGATTTGGTCTTGAAAATATTTTGTTGCAACTCCCAGAGTCTACAAATGTTGCCTTGTGAGAATCAAACTGACTTTTTATATGAAAAACATTTGCTGCTAACCACAGAAATGTCAGTGATGAGTGCCTGTAGACCTGGAAAGCTACAAAGAAACAACAAACACATTATCATGAGGGGATAATTGTTCTCTCCTTGAAATGCCTTACGTAGAACAATCAATATCTTGTTAAACGAATATATTTTTCTCAATTTTCTTCTCTCATTTATGTGTATACACAGAGGGAGGATTAATCCACAAAAACTCTGTCTAATTTAAATTATTTTCTCTGTTTTCTATTCTTCAGTTAAAATCAGATTTTCAGACTGTGGAATAGAATGTAGCTTTGCTTAATGATACAATAACTAATCCATATACTTTTTTTTTAAATTGCTTTCACATAATTTTTTAACCCTAGGCAGGTTAAAAGTAAAGTGCTTGTAAAAGCATTCACTATCTAATTATAGGGCACCTTTTTTTTTACTTTTTATTGCTGTTAAATGTGTTTTCTTAAGATATCTTGATGCTATTTTGATTTCCCATTAAATAATTTTCATTTATTCAGACAATTTTACTTTCATTAAAACAAATCTATGAATTAATAGACATGACTTAACAGTGCTTCAGCATCCTGTAAATGTTAAAGATGTTTAATATGTTCCTGACAAAGACACATCACCTTGAAGTAAATCAGATTTTAGCAACTCAACTTTTTTTACCTCATTGGCTTCTTAAAAAGGGAAGAGACAAGGGGGAATTCTTTTCTGTGACTTTTCAGTAAATCCCCTCTAGGCAATGTAGGATAAAAATCAAAATGCTTAATTATAAAACTTCTAAAAATAATGGGTTTTATAAATATAGATATTAACAGTCTTTGCAGGGGAACAGGAGAACCACTGTTTTGTCTTATGAACATTTATGATTCTGCATATGTACTTCAATTAAAATTTTTAACTACCCAACACTTAGTAGAAGCTCCTTCAAACTTAAAACTTTAGCTTCCTGGTGATAATTTCTGTGTTTATTCCCATATTAGTCTGCAATTATTTTGTGTTAGTTTAATACCCCTTGTTTCTTAGAAATTTATTAATGTACCATTTTCTTTTAGTTTAAATACTTCTTTTTGTGGTATCTTTTGGAAGCTTAAATATTTAATACTCAGGTATTTAGAAAATTGTGTTTCCTTTTGTCTGGTCTTACTCTACATGAAAGATTGTCTTCCTCCAACCTACATTCAGTTTTCTGTTACCCACCACTTAATTTGCTGTGCTACCTGGAGATTTTCCCTTTCACAAACAACAAAAGTACCTTTACATTAGATCATAATAATTCTAATTTTCTAAAATGCTGTGGGCATCAAGCAGCTTAATACTATGAATGTTATTTGCTCAGAGCCCAAATAGTTGTCGGTTTTCATCTTCCTGTTTATAAATGCTGTATTTTTATTCATTTATGAAATATTTGGGGGTTTATTTTTTTAACTGGAGAGTTTTGCGACATATCAAACAACACTAAAAAGGCTAGTCCATATGGAATTTTGTGATGCAAGAAAAAAGGGTGATTTATTTTTTTTCCATCAAATTCCATAAAATATAGCTCCCCCAGGGTATAAGGAATGAGACGACTAAAATATTTTTTACAGTTTAAGAGGTGGCAATAGGGCAACAGCAGTGTTTCAGAAAAGCTATAGAACATTCTATAGCTGAAAAACACTGACTTAAATATTAACTAAATTTCACATGCTGCTTGCACAGTTTATATGCTGCTACTGTACTCAGCAATAGAGAACTTACAGGATTTTATACCAAATTTGATTTTTTTAATCTACTTGCTTTTACCCAACCACCAGAACACCCTCTTTTTATATGCTCTGAATCTATATATATCCAATAAAAGAACCTCTTATATATAAATTCTCCTTCAAATAAAAAATTTTTGTAACGCTGCACTTTCCTGAGTACAAAATGATCACTTTATGGGTTTAAAATCCATCAAAAGTCATAGACTGTTTAGAAGGAAGCCAGTGCTTGTGACAGCGAAAACATGCAGACTGGAAAAGTAGGGACAGGGTGCCCCACTATAGGTACTCCATGGCAATTGACTTGTTGTAGTCTCTTTTCCCATAAAATTTGAAGAATGACTGCTATAGATTACCAATTGCACATCCTTTTCCTTCATAAACGACTAATGATAATATATTTAATGCTTCTGAGTAAGAAACTCAGCACAAATTATAACCAGAAATTTCTGTATTCATGATTAAGCCAACATGCTTAGTCATTATTCTTTTCTTTCCCAAGAAAGATCTGGTTTTTCTCACTAAATTTCATTCTTTAAAAAAAATATATATCTTCTAATAAGTGAAATTAGATTAACTTCAGAAAAATCTTTAACACTCCTTTCCAAAATTTTTTCATTTCATACAATCTTTTTGACAAAAAATACCTGTGAAAGTCATTCAACAAGATTTATTTTCTTTCCAAAGTGTGGTATAAAAAGGGTCTGCTGGAATGAAGGTAGACATAAATATTCATAAAAAGAAAAAGATTAAAGATTTTTTTTTTCTTTTTTTTTTATTAACAGCATTTTTAAGTGTTAGGTTTTGGACTACTCTTGTATTTGAGTAAATAGATTTTGTTAATCCTTGAACTTCATGTGAAAATTCTCCTGACTTTTCTTCAGTTTAATAGTGTCTTCTGTCATCAATTATTGTCAAAAATTATTGTATTAGGCTTGCACTCTATATTCTCTACTCCTATTTTTAATCTTTTCTCCTCTTTATTTATTCTTTCTATGTATGAGAGTCAGCTCATTCAAATGTTTAAATTGTTTTTATCCAGAAGTTCCAGTTAAAGAATTATCTCCAAGGTAAAATACAAACTTGATATTAATATGAACTATTCTTGTTTATTTTTTACTGTGCTGCTTATTCCTTTTAAAAAATACTGTTGTCTTTCTAACTACACATACTATATACATAATTGCATTACATATCAAAATACGAGAAGAGAGAAACATATAACTGAATTTTGTGTGCTTGCTTGCTACAGTTGGGCCAAGATCCTTATAAAATTATTGAAGATGGTTCAGCTGGAAAACTAGAATGAGGTTCAGTATAGACTGAAATGATATCAAAAATCCAAATTTCACCTTACCAGGTTTAAGGCAGTGAAACTACCTTTGAGATATCTGCCCTCAGCTTTAATACATACAGAGTTTGTGTGTTTTATTGTTTGATCTAACCTAGTAGAGGTTTGGTAACATTGTAAAACATTGCTTTTAAGGAAAACTTTCCAAAGATACGGGAAAGTCAAAAGATGGTAATTACACACTTTGCAACCCATGTTTCCTCATTTCTTTCTATGGATAGGGACCCTGATCCTTATTAAATCTCCATTAGAACAACTGAATATTGCTTTAGAAATTTTTTTTTTTTTTTTTTAATCTCGCACTGACAGGGAGCATATAGTGACTTAATTGCTCTGGACTTTTCATAGTCACTTTTCCAAAGAAATAATATACTTGAGTGTACTGTATCTAAATAAAACCCTATTATCGTTGGTGTTCTGCTTTTATGGTGAAGTCGTGTAAATGAGATTAAGTTAAGTCTCAATACAAGCCTCCATTGATGGCTGGAGGACAGCACTTTGGGAGTGCATTAATGCACTTGTTTTACTTTTGGAAAGAGGAGAGGAACCTCTTCGGCCGCAGCTGAAAATTATGCCTTATTCATGCTGCAGCTATACATATAGCATAAGGTGATCCTGGGCCTGGTGTGGTGCCATGAGAAGTCAGTTAAAGAAATCCCAGTGACTATGAATGGCACAAGCCTGCCGTGTGTTACTTGGGAGTGAGTTTCCAATTTAGACAAGTATGCATAGTATCTGTTTTTCCACCAGTTCTGATTCTCTCAAGAGCCGAATACACATCATGCTTTTTCCAATGTTTTTGTCAGACTGTCAGATTACATTGCCAAATGAAAAATTGACTCCTCTGGTGTAAAACCAGTAAGTGACAGCATAATTCCAGCTTTGTGCTGTAAGGTGAGAACTGTACAGAGCAGGTCAGAAACATGATTACACAAAGAAATTCACTGAAGGGCTTTCAAATTAAGCTTTTCAAATGTCATAATCTGATGTAAATTTATAAGAACAGGGTCAATATAGATGAAAATGTTTTTACTTTAGCTGCGCTCTTTTGAATCAAGAACTGATGATGTTGTATGGTTTGTTTTTTAACTTGGCACAGTTATGAAAATATAGATGTGCACTGTTGTGCTGAGTTGCACCAATAGCTGTGTTTATGCTGAGTGTCTTATTCAGAGACACTCGAGAGCATTGCAGAAGACAGTTTCATTGTTTAACAATGAAAAAAATGTGTGTTTAGCCACATCAGGAACAGCAGAACTGGAAAGAGGCTGCTTACATCTCTGTGGTTCAGGTCAATACCTTCATTAGAGTTGGTAATGTTATAATGCCAGATATAAACATCCCTCTGAGAGGTTTTATGACTCTCAAGCATTCAACATAGTGTGCTTAGCTACACAGCTGGTTCACACTTGAATTTGCATCTTCATCCTATGAAAATTTCTAATTCATTGGTTCAGCAGAGTGAATGCTCTGTGCTGGGGTCTGTTTCTCAAACACTTCTCTTTCCTGAGAAAAGAAGAAAGTATATTGGCTAGATTATTCCAGCTTAATATGTTCTCTTATTTAAGTTAAATGTTGGGTGTTCTGCCATTTCAGACATCAATGTCCTCTAAGTTTGATTGTCCTTTCAGACAGCTCTGGGTATTTCAGGCCCCTTTTAATAATGGATAAAAATGTGTGAACTACTTTCTGCAACGGGGCCGACAAGTATAGTAACTTCTGACAAGCTATGACAATGTACAACATATCATTTTTTCCTTGTGCTCAAGTAAAAATCTGCATCCCTACATAGAGGTAAGTTAGATACCTGGCAATAGCTGCCTACGTGCAAGACAGTTGGTAAATATTCTATGATATAAAACACGTTAGTGGTGGAAGAAGAATGACCTATCATATATTTATTGTAGACTAGAATATATAGAGACATAGCTGGGAGTTTGACAGTGTACAGCCATGATAGTTTGTGTTATTATTAAAGCTTGTTTGTGTATCAATGAAGACTGTATTAACTCTTCCATAATAATTGCTTATGTATGAGCTTTGCTGTGTTAATATAAAGTGATCGTGACATTAGGATTAAAAAAAAAGGAAAAAAATTCTCACACTGTTGAATAGTGTATAAGAAATTTTGAAAACTAGATTGCATGTCAGAATTCTACATGAATGGATTAATCCTAAAAGCCACAGTTCAGATTTATTTTATTTTTTCCAGTCCTGATTGACTACAAATATCTATTTTTTTTCAGATTAGTTAGCATTTGTAAAGTAATGCTGCATGTGAATTTGCAAAACAGGTTGTCTCCTGTACAAAACCAAAATATACATATATGTATAAGAAAAAATGAGTAGAATATTTTCAGAACTAAAATATATGAATACTTTTCATTAATATTGACCATTTTTGTTTTCTCCATTCATTGTGAAACTACTCAGAAGAAAACTGAAAAACTTTACATAAGACTACAGTTTTGTGAAAACTACTTTTTAAATTATATCGGAACAGATATGCTATTAGATATTCTTGATTTTAGGGGAAGAAATTAAAAATTGCCCCTCAAAATTTTCAGAAAAGGCATTTCATATCTTTTTCCTATTATTTAGTTTATTTATCTGATTTATTTAATACTAGTTAGCAAACTACGCTCAGATTTTAATGTCTTTGACAGAGCTGTCTTGATACAGCAAGTAAATAAATAAAGCTCCATACTTTGTTACTAGAGCTATTTAAAATATAAGAATGCAAGCAATGATTCTCGAGATTTAACCTGACTACGAAATAATTTGGGAGCATGTTTTTTGTTGTTTTCTTTGGTGATATATTTGCTATTCTTTAGGGTTAAGAATAGAGTCTTCATTTCAATAGCTATATTTCATGTTCTTTGTATTACTGATCATCAAAGGCATATTTAGTTTTAACTCTTCATTTACTTTATACTTAAGGGTCCTAAGCCATTCATGACTCAGGAGATAACTAAAACCTTTGGTGTATTTTGGTGCACCATGTTTCCATTAGTCTCCAAGAAATAGAACTATTTTATATTGAAGTAGCTTGTTTTAACTCACTGGACAGAGATTTATTTGGCTTTTCCTCTTCTTTTCTGAAAAAAAAACAAAAAAACAAAAAAAAACCAAACAAACAAAAAAAACAAACAAAAAAAACCCAACAAAAACCCCAACAACTTACAAATATATAAATCAGTTCTTGAAGATCAGACAAAAGACAAGAAGTTACATTTTCCAAAAGAATATTTCTGGTTTAGTTTTTGTCTTTTTCTTAAATATGGAGTTCACTTCTTGAAATTAGGGTATACATAGCAAAAGTTATACTGGAGATACTTCAGACTGATTTGAAAAGAAGCCTTTAGAATGTACTCTGTTTTGATATGATATTCTATCCTTCTTTCACCTATCATGCTATCTAACTGCATTCAGTTCCTTCAGTCTTCATGTTTGCTATAATAAGATATTTCAGAAGGAATCCAAGCTGTCCACTTTATTTTTCATCTATTTTTAATAAAGTAAAAAAGAGGAATAAAAATTAAAATGGAAAGTATTTTGAAATTGTGTTTTAGAATACAGGTTTGCCTATGTTGAAGTAGTCTTCCATCCTGTCTAATTAATTCAATTTTGCTTTTTAAGCAGCATAACCATGCTCGGGCTTTTATGCTTTTCAAATCTCTTGAAGTACCTACAACAAAAAATTTGCACATGATCTTGTGGTTGTGCTCTAGCTCAGATCCTCAGATCAGATGCCAGCAGCTTCACTTGAGCAAAATCTTTTCCCATTTATTTCCACTTCTGTGATTAATATCTAGTCTTCTCTTGCTATATTAAATCTGATCAGATTTTAACTCAAAGCTTGTCATTCTTTTCTAGGTGTCTTTTGGAAAGGCTTATTGATGCATTTATCTTGTGAGCTGTAAAATGTTTGACTCTTTTTTTATAAGGGTAATTGCACAGATGTTCCAATCTGGCTGCTCTTCAAGACATTAAGAGTGACCTCCAGTTCAAGGAGGAAAGGCAGGTTGTAAGCAGGAAGAAACAGTTTTAATTAGTGTATGTATAACTCCAGCCACAAGACCAATAATTAAATCAGTCTGATCCAGTTACTATTTCAATCAGATTCAGATTTTATAGTTTGCTGTGTAATACTGTAACAATCTTACTTCTTTTAAGCATCTAAATAGCATCTCATAAGTGAAATCCTGTGTTCATTGTACTGTGAGAGAGCACTAGGAATGTTGTTAAATGCTTGGTGTTGTACAGCAGGATGAAAAGGGCTGTGTTGGACAATCTCGTAGTCTTTTAGAGGTTCCATCACTATTTGCCAAGGTGGAGTTTAGGTGGGACAACCACAACAACACAAGCATCACACTGTCCAGCCATACATAACCAGGAAATACTCATCAGGATGGGATTTTTTATAGCTGCACAGTAATTTCTGTCCAAAGGTTTCTATTATAACTCACATACATGTGCATGCATCTGCATACACCCATACACATCTGATCAACCCTGCCCTGTCAAGAATCACTTTCCTGTGGCTGAGACTCTATTCTCAGTAGTGGCTTATGGTAATATTTTATTCCTAAACTTCTGCTGCTGTTGTATGCTGTCATATGCATGAAGCATATGTATGCTTCTCCTATTCCATACAAAAATCACCATCTCAACAGTACTGCAGGGCCTTTCGAGGACTATTTGATTTTCAGTGTGCTGAAATCCACCACATTTGTGAGAAGGGGGAAAAAAAAAAAAGGCTAAACAAGAAACCTCCAAAAGACTAAATGTAAAGTTGGGGAGAAAACTTTTTTGCAGAATACTTCATTTGTCAACAATACCTTGAGGACCTTTCCTGTGCTGAACTCAATATTTCTGTCAAATAAGACAAATACCTGTTTCTACTGGTCAAAACTAATGTTTTGAAGAAAGTGGCAATTAGTAGAAGATCAGCAGGTTTTCTTAACAATGACATATTTTGCTTGATGATGTTGCAGATATATTCCCTTAGCATACTACTTTTTCAAATAAATAATTTAAATATGAGTGTTAGTATGAGACCAAATACGTTGACAATAAAGGAAACACAAAACCTGGGGGTTTTAGCCATTTGATTTTATCACATAAAGGCTTTACTTCCCAGCTTGCAGGCAAACTCCCATGCTGTTTCAAGGACTTTTTTTTTTGGACTAAGACCTTTGAATAATTTGGAAAAAAAATTACAGTGGTCTTATTATCAAAAGACGAAATTTTGTATGATAGCTAAGATTTATTTTTGTCTATATTTTATGTAGGCAAATTATAACATTTTCCAAAGGTGACATTCACAAAAGAAAAAATATTTTTTCCAGGACAATTTTTAGTCTAGTGATAAAAAACTTTCTATTAGAGGAACTTTAATTTTAAAACACCAGCCACTTTTAAAAAAGTTTTTAATAAAAAAAAAACTCCATGGAAAATTATGAAGAAGAAATTAATAGTTTCAAATTTGATCAGCTATTTATTTTTAGGCATATTTAGACTTCCCATCTTTAAACCCAGGCTAGAAGAGTATTTGTGAAACAACTGACAGATGCCCCTCTAATTACTACTATTAGAGAAGAAACCTATGGTTTCTGCTGTCAAATTATAAAACTTAATTGCTAGGTTGGGCCTTAATAATGATAAGTCAATGTTTAAGTCTTTGTGGTGCACAAAAGCAGCTTCACTACTGAAATACAAACAAATTCCCCACAAATCTACAATGTTTTTAAAATAATGTAAATGAGAAAAAAGAGACCCTATAAAAATTAAAACCTTGATAATGTTGAAGGCAATAGATAGGGGTTATCAAAATGAGAGCAATCCCATTATTCTTCATTTGGCTAACATAAATTGTACAAACTACGAATTTTTTCTCTTTATGATACTTCTACCATGATGAGACTCAGAGATTTGCAACTATTCAACAGGTAGGACAAACTGTTATCATGTGCAAGCACACAAAAGATGTGAAACAGTTTCTGAGGCATATATAATGCTGTCTGGTTTTGGTTTTAATATCAGTGCAGAATTAAATTGCCTTCAGGTGCCCAAATTTCTTATTTTCACATATGCACACCATATGTATCAAACATAGGAACACAGATGACCATGTCTCTTGGGCCATCTTTAGACAGATATCACTGACACTTGTGGGTGTCAGGACACAGTAAATTAATGCCATGACTTCCTAGCTGTCTCTGTGTCAAAGACTTGGAGAATTGGGCTGCTGAGGGCAACTGCAGGAGAAAAGTGCCAAGGACTAACACAGACTAGAGAAGAAACAGTTGCCCAGGGAAGCCAAGGACACATCACTGCCACCGCTGTTCTGTGCCTGTTTTCCAAACTGTTGTAGAAGAACCTTTTCCTATATTTTTCCAAGCTGCATGGTAATGCCTGCCAGGATGTAGCTGTCCTGAAATCAGTGGTGTATAAAAAACTTTTACTATTCTCTTGGATTTTGAGACTGCGAGATGAAGCTAGGTTATAATTCCAGGCATTTTCTTGCAGTTATGAAAACTAAAGAGTAATTTATGCACTGTATGTACCTATATGTTTTTATGTATGCATACCTTTGGTTAAGGTAATTAACTTTTGATTAATTTTAAATAATTATTTTGTCTAAGTAACTATTTTCAAAATAATTACTGGTCACCAGGAGCTGTTATTTTATTTAAACATTAGGACTACAAGATTTAAAAGGAAATCATATGCTTCAGCATTTTAAAACATCATAGGGAAGTAGTTCACAAATAAGACTTTCATGCAACATACTTTAGACACTGGTTTACAGTGATTTTCACTAGTTATTCGCTGGAGGTCTTTTGAGAGTCATCCTAATACCTAGATGTAACACTGATCTAACACAGATGTCTTGAGAGCTAATAGACTCTATATAGGTAGACTGTACCTATTAAATTACAGTAAAAGTATTTTCTAATGTTACATTTAATAGAAAGTAGCCGGGACAAAGAGAAGAAAAGCTTTTGTCAGCCACTGGTCTCCTTTCTGCCCAAATTATCTCATGCTCTGTAGATTCTCTTTCTAAACCAGGCCATTGAGCAATTACCTGGTTCTGCTTACACTTTCAATAGCTTCTAAAGGCTAAAATCCTCTAAATGACAGCCCATGCACAAAGGTGAGCAGTACTCATGTGCATTAAGAGCTGATCAAGGAGTAAAGAAAAAGTCACACCTAGGCAGCAATTAATACCACTTCAAATTAAAGGTGATTTTCTTACAATATTGTCACTTTATAGTATGCACATTGGCTCCCATTCAGTCAAACACTTAGGCCAGACCAAGTTACTATGCTGAATAGACAGAAAAAGTTTCAAAATCAGACTCTCCTGCAGATTAGGAAGTAGCTGTGTTCATTCAGTGTCCTTCAGGCTTGTTTTCCTTCAACAATACTATGATAATCTCTTTTCTCCCCTCTTTCTGTTGCACATATTCTACACAGTGTTAGATGCTGAACAGAAGCACTTATATCAGGAGACAAAATAGGCTGGGGTCTTTAATGCAAATCATGAAAAATAAGTACATCCTTCCTTTGGCTATAAAGGGAATCCCAGGCTGCTTTTCTTTCAAGTTAGATAACCCAATCAATAGCAGTTCCCATCAGATTTTTCCTATACACACACAGAACTTCTCCCGACAGAAACACTTGTCTCCAGAATCATTAATAATTGCCTCCTACAGATTGGAAGGAGTTACTACAACAAAAGGAAATTTACTCATAGTCAGACGGCTACCACACAAGGAATATAAGATCCAAGTGTTGTTATGTTATTGTGCCTGTGAGGGTATAGCACCTGGCTCTTTGCCTTCTGCTCATCTTATTTCCCAAGGCTGTTAACTTCCTTCTTAATTCCACTGCTAAATCTCATCCAGTTTATGAAGAAAAAAAAAAAAAAAAATAATGTGTGCTCCTAATAACTACAAGCTGTTTTTTACATCATTTCAGAAGGAAAAATTGGAATCACTATCTCAAGGAAGCCAGTTTGTAAACTTTCACCCTGCCAAAGCTTAGACATCTGTTCAATGTTTCACTAACAACAGTGATATTGAAGAGAATGCAACTACTGCCCCTAAGTTAGAAACATGCATAAGTTTTAGCAGGCTCAGGGCATAATTAAATATGTATTATTTCTCTTTTTTCATTTAGTCTCCATAAGAAAGTTGGAGAATTTTAAAATACCATTATCTATATCTTGTCTTACTGAATTTCTACTGTTACTAGACTTATTACTAAAATTTACTACTACATTTTTTGCAGAGATATTTCCCTAGAAAAGTCACAGTGCTATAAAAAGTAAGTCACTAGAAAGTAATCAAGGTAAGAATGATCACTTATTTTCAATAATATCTCTCATATGGAAGAAAATATATAGGCTTTAGAATGACTTGTCTTTAGGGAAAATCTGTGTGAAGGTCATCCTGAGGTTATTGGCCTTCATTTATTCCTCATATCAAAAGCAATTAGTTCTGATACGATAGACATTATGTAATAGAAAAATAAGTCAGTGGAGTAATAATAGTTAGAATATGGTGAAGAAGAAAGCATCTTCTTATTCTCTTTTGAGAACAAAACAAATAAGGACACCTTTTCTAGACTTTAACATTTGTCATTACTGTGTGCTTAATTCAATTATCATGATTAAAACTCCCATTACTTTAACAATACTTTAAAATTATTGATATTTTTATACTTGTTGACAGATTAGTACTGCTAAAATGGTACAATATTTAGGAATGCTATTATTCATCTCTTGATGATGACAAAAATCAAAACAAAGTTAATAGGAGACTGGCAAGCTCATTAAAAGGACTTATTTTTTTAATAGAGACAGATTATATAATATATTTATCTGGTTCTCATTATAAATATTATTCTAGGAGCAACTCAGTAAAAACATAAAAATGTGAAAGACATTATTCAGGTTATTCTCTTTCCATTTGCACTTGCTGCGGAATCATATCGGATGTTTATACAATGTTCATAGAAACAGAAAGAAAATGTTGATGAGGACAATTAATTAATCTGTAAGAAGACTGGGAATATAAAATTTCTCAAAACATGAATTATAGGATTTTAATAAGCTGCTTTCAGTAGAGTGTATGAAAGAAAAGCAACCAAAGTCAGAAATGTGCTATTTAAAATATGCAGTGGAAATGCTTATTAAATTTCTTGAGGAAATAAATGCTATTCCATTTGTTTCAAGTAATATTAAAGAATTAAACTGCAAAAGTTTTCCATAATATCTGGAGTCTCAAGACAACTCTTAACTAAATGCTGCAGAAGAGCAGTCTACTCAGGATGACTCATGCTGTCCATAAGAAGTCGTATAAAGAGAAGCCCAGTCATAAAAATGTTTATTGGCTTGCTTAGAAAAAAGGGAAGATTTTGGTTTTTGCATTTTCCTTGCCTCTGAAGACAGAGACTGATAATTAAAATATGTTTTTAGTGTAACTATGATGGCATACAAACAGCATGGCAATGAAAAAAAAAAATGTATTTTTTTCTAACTAATAATGTAAGAGAAATTATACTAATCTAGATAAATTAATATCTCATCTCAGTGTTTAAATATAAACACAAAAGGTGGTATCCAATCTGCATATAAATAAGTACTTGATTGTTGAGAAAATAATCCATATTTCCATAGGTTAAATAGCTGCTTGAATTCATTAAAAACATAGACATATTCATATATAAAGACATTTTAAAGACTGGATAAACCTCTCCAAGTAATATTCCAAAAAGTTTCAACACTTCATTAGTTTTTAAAATTAAAGCCAATGTTTAAATTGAAAGTCACAGTAGCAACATTTTCTTATTTATTCCCCATTAATAAATGTTCTGGGATAGTCATTACGGCAACAGGACTGGAACACCTATCACATACCAATTTCCAAAAGAAGCTGGTAATATTAACATGTCATTTGTGCTGTTGTTTCAAACCAAAAGGGCACAATTATAGTTAAGTATTGGAGCAACAAATAATATCTATAGAAGACAGATTACTTTTTGTTTCCTTTATTTCAGATTTTTATTTTCCTCCTTTGTAACTTGAACTCAGCTTAAATCCTGGTATTAGTTCTGTTCTTTTCCCAGACTTAACACTAGTAAGTTTAACTGAAATAGTTAAGGACCGAATCAACTACTTAAAATTCCTTCCGTTTTAAACTTTTCTCAAATTATTATCCTTATTTAATAGGATATTATGAGGAAAAAAGCAGACCTCTTTATTTCCTCTTCTGTTGAGGACAGCCAGCAGTGGAGCATGTTGTCCTGGGAGGCATCCATCCTTCAGAGGATATTATTCCTCAACTGGACTAAGACCTGAACGGCCTCGTCTGACCCCAGAGGCGGCCCATTTTCTGGCAGAGGAGTAGCCTAGAGATCTCCCAGGGTCCATTGCAGGATCTGCAAAATACTTGTAGGTACACCTTCTCTATGTCATGTCAGCACAGAGAATGAAGTGTAACTTTTACAAAATTTGAGTAATTTATGCTCATTGACAAAGACCTTTCGGATTTAGTGAGGCATCACACTAGGTGAATAAATAAGAATGGGAATGTTTTGGATATTTGAACTGTTTTCATTTGCTGTCGCATCTGGAATTGATCGCTTAAGCTCTCAGTGGAGTAAAACCTCAGCTTTTAAAATGTCTTTTAAAACCTTGTGCTTCTGTTTGTGTTTTCTGAGGAGAGTATTAATGTGCATGAATGTACTCTTACAAGATTCTATGGAAAGATTAGCATGAAGGAAGAACTCCATAGGAAACTAAGATTAGATTTTTTGCTCAGTAAACATGTGTTGTAAAAATATGTCCTAAAAAAAGTCTTCCTGGAATCAAACAAGGGTCTTAGGACATCTCTGACTTCATTACTTTCAGGTTTCTTACTCATTAACTACATTGCATCAGGATTTAATGTAGTAATCCATTGAGATAGTAACTCTAGGACTGGGCTAGTTAAGGAAAGGATCAACTAGGCCCTTGAACATTAAGCACAAGTTAAAGAATAGCTGAGGTTAGAAATATGAGCAGGATAATTCAGGTGCTTGAGGCTGGTTTGGTCTCTTATTTTTCTGTGTCCACAAACACACTGAGTATTGAATTTTGTTATATTCCAATAGCTGAAGAACAGCCATTTGGGATTTTTTCATTATAACAATAACACCCAACAGCCACAAAAAAATTAAAAATAAAAAATTGGCTGTTATTTGATTGAAGGGCCAGTCAATCATTTTTGTCCTGACTCTTCTTTCCTTACGGCCCCAAGCCTTGGCACATATATCCAGTTTTGTTTCTGCACCACAAATTGCATAGCTGGATTTCTTCCAGATATCAAAGAACACAAGGTTCAGCAGTTTGGGTGCCCTATGAAACTTAGGGCTTCACTAGGTTTTGCTGTAGAAGATAGGGATGTCCAACAGAGGTCTCCCAAGCGTTAGGAACAGGTACTGCATAATCCTAAATATATATTCCTCTGCCCCCAGCAAAACATATATATGTAAAGCATATTTTACTCTCAAAATTGCTGTCAGTATAAGCAACATATTTTGGATGGAACTTCTGAAATAGTTTATGGCTGTTTCTGAGCAGCATCTTGTAGTCATTAAAGCAACATCAGGAAAAGTGATTGTAGCTGGCTTAATTTGCAGTGTTTGTGTCACATGCATTAGATGCAAGAGTGAATCATTTAAGCTGCTGAAGCGATCTTCTACAAGATGGTTTGATTGTTCCAATGACCATCAGTTTAGGCACAACTTATTTCTGCTGAGGTAAAGTATACCTCAGATGCCAAGATAAGCTCATATCATTTAAGGTGAGACCTAGACATTTAAAAATAGCCATTCCTTCCATATCCTTTTACTACTTTTTTATTGCTCTGGCAAATAAACTAAGAGAGATTATATATTGAGCTGTAGTCAGAACAATACATATATAGTAGTTGTCGGCTTTTGTGCTTCATTAAAATCCTAACACACTTTCAGGACACTCTTTTTTCTATACTATTTTGTCCAAAGGACAATATTAATAATAATAAGATTGAAATATTATTAATAATACTAATGGATAATATTCAATTTTTCCTTTACTATGAAAATATTGACTACCTCCATAAGCACCTCCATATTGTCAAATATTTCACAGTTACCCTGAAGGTGCAAGCATTTCTTAATGTTTTTACAAAGCATATTGACCAGTTGTTTTCTTAATAAATAAAATTCATAATTTGTCTCTAAGGCAGACTCAGACAAGATCTTTAAAAGATTCACAAGTCCTTTTTTATTATATTAAACAAGTAGTCTATTTTCTGATAAACACAAAACACTAGGAAGGTTCCTAGTCTTTTTCTTTCTTTTACACATGTGCAGAGTTTCTTTCTGATTTCTAGCATGATGTATTGGAAGAAGTCCTTGTACAGACTAATTGTGGAGCAATTTTTGTTATTCCATTGGAAACTGGAAGGATGTCATTTGATTTCTGAGAAATGAAATCATAGAATATTTCAAATTGTAAGAGATGTAAGCGTCATAAAGTCCAACTCCCTGCTCCTCAGAGGATTACTCAAAAATAAACCATATAATGAAAATTTTCATCCAGAGACTCCTTGAACTCTAAGAGGCTGATGAACTAAAAACTAAAAAAAACCAAACAAGCAAGCAAACAAAACCAACAAAAAAACTATTTTACGTTAGTCAAAATATAGCAAGCTGATGCTTTAGTGGGAAACCCGAAAACTTTGGTATGATCAGTCCCACATTTTTTTGATACTACTCACACATTTTACTTACAGATATTTTTGACAGCACATTTCACAAAGAAACAAGTTATATTTGTTATCATATTAAAGGTGTAAGAGAACTTGCATAATATTTAAAAGTTATTTGCTTCTCACTGATAAGCATTTATTCTAAGTTTCCCATCCTGTTCTTATTTTCTGTTCTTTTTCTAGTCCCCTCTTTCCATCTTGTAATTACTATACTTAGCCTGCTCAATAGACCTTTTATTTAAGAGATAAATTATTTTTTTTTTTTTTCGTTATTAATGCAAGTCAGTCATGAGCTGAAGAGACGGAGTTGACATGAAATTCCTTCTGTGTTACATTTGTTTGAAGAGATGTGCATAGTTCTGGGCAAAGGAGTTGTACCACAGAGATGTTTTAAGGACCCTGGAGGCTAAGAATTACTTTCTGAACGGCTGCTAAATGCCTGTGTGGGCATTAGTGTGGTGTGAAATTGGGATATTTTGCATTTCTGCAGGATTAAAGGGATATTTTTATTTTTGCATACCCAACTGATAGAGAAACACTGGTCTATTGACATTGGAGAGAGAGGCAGTCCTGGATGAAATGCGTTTCACCTAACTCTAGCTGCCTGAAAAATGAGCATCTAGTCAAACCTATTTGTCTAGGCCTCTTCTCCCTCCCCTTTCAGTCAATAGAAAAATAGATTCTGCCACAGAAAATTCATGCCCTTATCTCAGACATACAATCAAGATGAGATGGATTACCTTCTGGGAGTTGCCTCTTTCTCTTGAGTAACTATATTGGGAGGCTATATTTTGAACTCTGAGCAGCCATTTAACTTTTAGATGGCTAGCTGAGCTGAAACACACCCTTTACATACATTTGTAGATCAGATTTCTGTTTGCAAACAAGAAAATTAAAGACTTGGCAAAGCAATTCTTTTTCTTTTTAATTGCCTTCTGAACAACACAAAATTTCTATGAGTATATTTTCAGGAGCATCTGGGTTGTGAACAATGTTATCTACAATTTTGAAATTATTTAGTTTAAATTCCTCCAGTGAAATTCCAGAAATGTCAGCCTTTACAGTAAGCTCTACTTTGAAGTTAACTTTTCAGTGGTATGTTAATACAAATACTTTATTTATTGTCTTCTAAGCAAAGAAGCAGTGAGAATGTCATAGTATTTTTGGGTGCTTTCATGTCACCATCTGTAAAGAGATGAATCTGACATCTAACATTACACGAACTCAGTTATGTATTTCTATCGACCAGCAGATCTTTGTGTGCACCCAGTGTTGCACAGATTCAGTTTGTCCTTGAATCAGTCACTGTGAGTCAGTTTGTCAGAAGAGATAGATGGACAAAACAGATGTATGAAATGGAAGGAGAGAATATACAAAAGCTATAATAGCTTTTGCTAAAATTTCCCTCTCAGCCCAGGTAGACACTAAGAGAAGACTGAGTTCAAAGACCAGAGGCAAGTGGCACTAATTAATGACAAGATTAATTAGTGGGTTTGTACAGAGAAATTATAATATCCTCCAAGGTTTTTTTAATATTTGTAAAATTGATAGAACTTGCAGTATTTGGTTTGTGTGTCCAGGTTTTGGTATCAGGAGGCTGCTTGATGAACTCTGTGAAAAGATGTCAAGGGCCGCCCTGTGTCATGCAGCCAGATCCAGCTGGCTCCACAACACACTCAGAACACAGCAATGAAAATTATTTTCATAAAAGGACAAACCACTGCATGGAAGAAAGAACAGTGAGAAAAGAAAGTGTGAGAGAACACTGGAGACACCAAGATCAGTGAAGAAAGAGGTGCCCCAGGCACTGGAGCAGAGATTCCCTGAAGCCTCTGGAGAGGAGCACAATGGAGCAAATAACCACTCTGTAGTTCATGGAGGATCACACTCCAGAATAAATGGCTACTACCACCTGTAGAGATAACCCATGCAGGAGCAGGGAAGAAGCCTGAGGAAAAAGGAGCATCAAAATTGAGTTGTAATGGACTGACCTCAACCTCCATTCCTCATGCCTCTGTGACCCTGCTAGTGGGCTGAGGCAGAAGAGTCAGGAATAAAAGAATGAGGTTAAGCCTGGGAAAGGGTGGGGTAAAAATGTTGGTTTAACATTTTTGTCTACTTTTGCAGTATCCAACTCTCTTTTAATTGGCAATAAATTAGATAAATCTTCTACATGTCAAATGTGTTTTGCCTGTGACAGTAACTGATGCAGAATCACTGCCTTTATCCCATAAGCTTTTACATCTTATTTATTTACCTGCCCTGTTGAGGACAGAGAGTGAGAGAGCAGCTGTATGGGTATGTGACTGCTGGTCAAGATTAAAACACTACTTTCGTATATCTTCAAACTTTTACATTGAAGGAAAATTTCTTAGGTTGAAGTCATTTCAATAAACAACTGCATTTGCATTTTGTGTAAATTGTATCATGACACATTCTTTGAACTTTCCCTAAACCTACAATGCTTTTTTTCATTTAATGCAATTAAATAATTAGGACTGCATTTCATTCTGTGGAAGTAGAAGAATTCATAACTTTATCACATTTAACACACATACCTGTAGTCCTGGTGGACAAGTTTAATGTCGTTTATTGGTGTTACCTTGTGGAGAATGTGGACTGTTTGCTGCAGAGCAAATGCAAGAGATCAAAGGAAGCAGTTATTCCCCTCTGAGGGGGATACATGAGGCCACAACTAGACTATTGTGTCCACTTCATTCCCCTCACCCCAGCCCCCTTCTTCCTCCAAGTAATTTTGAAATAGTGGAGCTTTCTGTGAGGGACCAAAAAGATATTGTGTCCTTGTAGGAAAGAAGACCAATGGTATCCTGAGTTGCATTGGGAAGAGCATTGCCAGCAGGACAAGGGAGGTGATCCTGTCCCTCTACTTGGCCCTGGTGAGGCCACATCAGGAGTGCTGTGTCCAGTTCTGGGCTCCTCAGTACAAGAGAGACATGGAGCTCCTGGAGCTGGTCCAGTGGAGGGCAGCAAAGATGATTCAGAGACTGAAGCATCTCTCTTACAAGGAAAGACTGAGGGAGATGTGCCTACCCAATCTTGAGGAGAAATGACTGAGAGGAGACCTGATCAATGTCTATCAGTATCTGAAGGAAGGGTGTCAAAAGGATAGAGCCAGGCTCTGCTCAGTGGTGCTGAGCAATAGGACAAGAGGCAATGGGCAGAAACTGAGGCACAGGAAGTTCCACCTGAACACAAGGAAGAGCTTCTTAACATGCAGGTGACCATGCACTGGAACAGGCTGCGCAGAGAGGTTGTGGAGTCTGGATGCAGTTCTCTGCCATGTGCTCTGGGATGACCCTGCTTGAGCAGGGAGGTGGGACCAGATGGCCCCATTGTATTCCCTCCCAACCTGATCCATTCTGTGATTATGTAATATCTGACTTCTGGAGTATATGTCTTACAGGGGATACTGAGATACTACTGAAGTTTGTTTAGCCTGGAGAGGAGGAAATTTTGTTTGAATCTAATTGCTATGTTTCACTAAATAAAAGTGGTTTGTTGACATCTAATTTTTTTCTGGTAATATATGATGAAATCATAAGAGCCAAAGTTTACAACAAGGTTGTAAGAAAAAAGATCCTGAATTTCTACAAGTCATTTGACTTTTGAACACATTTTCATTAGGTTTACACATGTATAAATAAACACATGTACATATACACAACTTCCAGTGAAGTCTGACTTAGATATTATTTGTCTATGTCTCTATAAAATAATGGAAACATAAAATAATTTAGATTGGTAAGGATCTCTGGAGACCAAGTTGTTCATTGGAAGCAGGACCAAAGCAGATCTATGTGAACCATATATAGACCCCCCTTATTTAGAGCAAGAGGAATGTTCATAATTATATAAATTATTACTACACTGCAGATATTGCATGTATATACTGCAATTATTTACATACAAGGCAGGTATCCACACCTAAACGTGTAGGTCTTATTGTGCAGGAAAACTTAAAATGTTAAGAATAAAAATTTAGTATCTGCAAATACAGTAATTTTACTGGGAATTTTTTTTATCTGATCAGTGTCAGGACTACAGAAAAACACAAGTCAGTTGACATTAAAAATGCATGTCAGATGAAGTGTATGAAAAGACAGTATGTTGGCTGGTTTGCTTTTGCTTTGCTTTAGGATTATAAATTAAATTCTTTTTAGGAAATATTGCTGAACTGTTTCTTGGAGGGAAAGGTAGTTCAAACATTTCTATCTCCATTTAGAGGAAGGATTTCTTTACCTCTAAATCAGAGCGAAATTTGCATTTGCCCCATGGTTGTGATGTGAAAATATTCGTCATTATTACTTTGTACTCTATTGTATATGATCTTTCATGATCATTTCTTTACGATGCTCTGCTATTTACAGGAGTCAATTTCAGCAAACAAATCTGCAATTTTCTAATATAAATTTTGAATGGTTCTTCACAACATTGAAATATTCTAATTCCAGCATATTTATAGCTTTAGTGATTATGATTAGACTGCCACTTTTCTACCAATATATGTGTATTCTTTCCTTAGAGTGTGTATTTAGAACACCAGTTCAATGCTGAAGAGTAAACATATCTCATATTTGAATAAAACATGCAGCATAGATTTCCTGGAACTGAGTGTATTTTAGACATTGCTAATAACTCTCGAGGAATTTATCACAGTAGAAATCTGCTTCTCAAAAGCTCAAACACTAGAAGGATCTTACATTTACCAAATGGTATAATTCATGTCAATGTGTATTTTAATTTGTTAATTTCTGACAGATAAAATTTAGCAAAGACTTTTTTTGTCTCTAAGAATCAGGTAGGTGTAAAACAGTATCTTTCTGTAGTTGAACCCATGGGAAATTGTAGAAAATCCATTTTATTAAAAAAAAAACCCAAAAGTTCAAAAGTTTCAGTGAGAATGCATATCTTTTAATGAACATTATTAGAGAGAAGAGAAAAAAAAATTGAGTGTACAACTTTTTAAATTTGTTGTAACTCCCAAAGACAGTTCCTACTTAAATAATACTTTCAAGCTCACTTTAGCTGTCAGTTGTTTTTTATGCCTTTAAAAGCAATACTGCCTACTTTGCCCACTTTACAACTCAATGGCAGCATGGACCTGAACCCAATCAGTGTCTAAATATTGTATCACCAGGGTCTCTGGGGTGAAGAGATTCCTATGGGAGCAGGTGGCCCAATCTGGACATCTAGCGTTGGAATTCAATCATGTCCATGTTGGCATCTACATCTGAGCCCATCACTCTTGATACCCTTTAGCAGTCGGTGTGTGAATTGACACATATGGGTAACCAAGGGCAAAGTTGAGTTGTATGACCCTCCCTGATGTTTTGTGACTATTTTGAAATACAGCTACATGTATACTGTACTTTATCTAGAGGGTTTGATCAGGTAGGCACACTCATCAAATTCTTCTGGGCTGAATTCACTTCAGTATGAAATCTGAGAGAGAAGGTATTACAGTTTGTAGGGAACTGCTCTAGCAATTTTTGTCATTTTCACACTTCTTATTGAAGCAAGAACTGAAGGAGACAAGGAAAAAAAGAATCAGTTTGGGATAGGTGGGAAGTACTTAATTCATTTGCACTGTGAATGGAAATGCATAGTTATACTGACTTTAGCACCTTTTTTTCATATATCTCACTTCAGTCTTTATACTAAAAGACAGATAGTGGTAGCAAAATGTCATCAAAAGATTTGTTTAAAATTTCTGTTCTTACTCTTTAGAAGAACAAGGGTGGTTGCATCTGAAAACATAAAAGGAATACCAATTAGGCATTATATTTCTCTACATCAAGCAAGTAATGTTACCTTATAGGATTATATGATGGAAATTAAGGGGAAAAAAACTCCCCAAATTCCATGATGTCCTCCTTCCGCTCTTTGACAAGATTTGTGTTATCCAGATTGATCTCTTGGCAAGCAGCAATTGTCTTAAGTAATTTCATTATGGAGGTGCAGACACAGGGACGGTTTGGATTAAGACAACATTTTACACTGAAGTACCTGCTTTGTTGACAAAATTAACAGCTCACTGTCAAGTCAGCAGTACCAATTGAGTACATTGCCAAGTAAAAGGCTTTCAACTCTTGTTTTCCAGAAGCCACACATATCACAAAATGCAATATACACGGGTACAAGGAAATCTATCCTGTTTATTTTACTGTAATTAGCTTATACTGGTTGTTGTGAAGTATCACATTGCCCTTGGGAACAAAGTATAATAGTCCAAATCCAATGTATATCATCTATGTCTAGTGGAAACATATTTCACCTACTGATCTTGCAGTGGTTATTAGCACTCATGAAACCATATGTTCTTCTTGACCAAGGAATAGAGGAAACTGAAAATTAACACACCAAAAAGAAATTAGCAATAAACAACATAAATTTTCAGCTCAGTGAACTTCTTTGTATCCATAACTCTTGTTCAACCTGGTGAATGTCACTGTGAGCACAATATCTATGTGGGCAGAAGGGAAATACTGTGACATAAAGCTGAAGGCAGGAAGATGCATAGGTTAGCAGCAACACAGAGCTACATGTTCCTCTAAGCTGTGACCTGAGCAAGACACATATCCTACTCTTTTTCCCAGTATTCTGAAACCATGGAGAAATAAATTTTGAAGCATGTGTTATTTGCTACATTAAAATGCTAATGTTGCTATATCACTTTTGCAACAGGCACTATTGAGAACTGTGCTAGCTGCTCGCCATCTGAGGGACTAGCAGGGGGCTGCTGACGTACTTCAGCTGTTGCCCCACTGCAGCTCAGATTTAGTGTTTGAGCTTCTGTTGGTGTCTAAGGACTCCAGAAGCTGAAACAGAAGCATGGGTCTTAATAACATGTCAAGAATAAGTTTTGAAAAAGTTTGTTTGACTTTGGTTAAAGATCATGAGAGGATGTGAAAGTACAGTAGATATCTAGGTTTCTTCAGGCTTAGACCCCAGGGAACAAGTCATTAACGACAACTTATTTTGTTAGACCCACTGTTATTCACATAGCACTGTCATATGGTGTTGATTTTTCTAGTAGCAGGAAGTAAGGTTTTTAATGAGTTTGCAAGGTCTCAAGACTGAGAGTATATATTATAACAGTAATTTTTCTATTTCTGTGGCTACTTTGATTTACTTTTGTTTAACTTTGTATGATACCATCATGGATTTACAATTCTAACAATGTTGTACAAATACAAATATGTTAAAATGGTAGAGGGCTTGAGAAATGATACCCTGCACAGCCTTGCAGAACAACAGGAAAAGAGATAGAAGGCAAAAGTGTATGTTTATTAACTCCCATTATATTGTTTTTTCTGCAAAAAATTCATAATGTATTCTTTCAATTTCTGAAATAATTAAAACTTGACTAATTACAATTCTTGGATTAGGCTGTTAAGATCAATTATGCTAACAATAAATTATTGACTTCATACGTAGGGCATGTTTTCTTTTTCCATATACAAAGTTTTGAGTATAAAACTATTTATTCTCTGCTAATTGCCTAAGAATCCAAAATTTCCATGGAGGAAATGAATAATTCTTCAAAACTGCAATGAACTGTACTTGTTAACTTTTCTGTAAGAACTATTAAGCATTGAAACTGTCCATTTTTCTGCAGGATAAAGATGGTAAGATCAATTGTACCTATATTATTCACTCACGTACAGATCCATTTCTTTATGCTCAGCCTTTATTGCAACACGTTCCTCTCCAGTATTGTTAAGGCATATTGAACCAAATTGGAAAAAGGATAAAGAAAAATAAAAGTAATCTGTTGAGGGCCCTGACCCTATATTGACACAAACAAATTATCTTATGAATTTAATTCCATGTATGAGAGGATATGAATATAAATTGTATATGTATATATAGAGTATATGCATAAATGTCTGGTTTTGGTCTCCCTCCCCCCTTTTTTTTTTAATACGGCTCTATTTTTCTTCCTGATTTGAATTTCTGGCCTCAGAGAAGACTAGATTGCATTTTTTGACTTAGGAAAAAATGTTTTCTAGATAGACTGTTACAAGAACAGACCAAAAAATGCCAGTGAAAATGCATGAAATATTAAAAATTTCCCTCTTTTTTTTCCAAAGAAACACATTTTAATGAAGCATCTACATGCTCTTGAAAACAAGGGTATGAGTTCCAGGTTTTGGCTCCTCCACCTTTATATATTTTCCTGGCTCCTCTCTGCTTCTTTTAAAAAGGTCCCTACTTGTCCATGTCAGAAGAATCACTGTCTCAGAGTCTGTTGGGAAAAAGACTCTGAATGTAAAATAATTGGTGTCGGGGGTTTGGTTTCTTAAGGGAGTTTTCTTCCCATTTGCTGTTGTGGAAATGGCAAATGGGCCTTGATTAAGAGACAAAAGATGCAGCCAATGCCTTGGCATACCATTGGAATGTCTCTAGGGGAGAGGGGGGAAGCAGTGTGGTGTTTGGCAGTTTCTTAGCTGGAGGTGGCTCAGTCTTTGTCTGGCTTGAAGGGCAGACAGTTGTGGGTTTTGGTGCTGGACTTTCTCCTGCCCAGAGGACTTATGGCTACTGTTGAACCTTCCTTGCTGTTTCTCCTTACCATTGGTGGGCTGCTGCTCGTGGGAGCGGCCATTGGACTGGGACTTTTTGGCACCCGCTCTTGTTCGGAGAGACCCTCACCATCTGCATGGGTGCCTCAGGGGACAACTGGGCCCCCCACCTCCTCCCTATCTCTGGATGGAGCACCTCCTGCTACTGGAGCCTTGGCTGCTGCTGCCATTGCCAGGACCACACAGGACATGTGAGAACTGGGGAAAACCAAAACACTTCCCCCACACCTCCTCCCCAAAGCCACCATTACCCCCTGGGAAGGCTCAGCACGCCCTTCGGCCTCCCTCTGGAGCCACCTGAGCCCTCAGCATCCCCTGCAGCTGCGGGGGAGTCACTGCAGCCCCTCTGCCTCACACTGAGCCCTCAGCATCCCCTGCAGCTACAGGGAGTCACTGCAGCCCCTCTGCCTCACACTGAGCCCTCAGCGTCCTGTGCCAGTTGTGATCGTAACTACACCAAAGGGGAAATGCTTGACAGGCAAGAAAAAGGCTGTTATTGGGTTTTCTGGGGTTTTTTGTTGGTGGTTGTGTTGTTGTTGTTGTTGTTTGTCTGTATACATGTATGTATATATTCTAGTAAAAAACTGTTATTTTTTTTCCCACATCTTTGCCTGAAAGCTCCATAAATTCAGAGTTATAATAATTTTGAGGGAGGGGGTTCTCTTTTCCTTTCCAGGAAGGTTTCTGCCTTCCTTGGCAGACACCTGTCTTTTAAACCAAGACCCTTGGCTACCGAGTCTGTGACAAGGCTTTCTCAAATTTAGACCCAACCTCGCACATGCAGAAGCTAATTTGAGGATTAAAAGATTATGAAATAACCAGAATATGTGGCAAATGGAATAGGCTCATCTATTCTGTTTTCAAGATTTTGTACTTTTGTGCTTTTCTACAGTCTTTTAACTTATGAGTCCTCATGCCATTAATTTCAAGCTATATTTAAAAATATTTCAACAACTGTAATTTTGAAGAAAGCTCTGTAGCACCAACTGAAACTCTAAACATGTGGAAGATAACTCTTGTTATCAAAACAATAACTTGATATTAATTCTTTTGGCTATTATTTATGATGACTAACTTTTCTTTGTGTATGCCTTTAACTGTCAGTACTACCTGTCTTTGGGTATTTGTCCAAACAAAGGTTTTTACATGCATGATAGCACTATTTTCTATTTCTTGAATATAATCTTTATTAAGCTGCCAAATTAATTTATTTTCAATCTTGTTTTAGAGGCAAAATAATACATAACTGGAAAATTTTAATACAGTAAAATCTATTGTGAGTCACAGAGCACTTTACTAAGTTAAATTGCATAAATGTCTTTTTTTTTTGAAGATATTTTGGATCTGGACATTTTTTTGCACTCGTGACATGTTTTCCTTTCAGATGAAAAAAGATTAAAATTTGGTAATAACAACTGAAATTGATGCTCCACATGAACTTTCATTTTCTTTCTACCAATAAAAATTCATTGTCTTTGACTTTAGGGTCATAATTAGCTATATGGCATGAGAAAATACCTGGTTAATGCAAAGATTACTATTTATGAGAGATCACAAAGGAGTTAGGATATACTGTGTTTCTACCATATGCAATTAACTTGAAATTATGATAATAGCAACCACACTTTAAGTGGCTGCTATGGTGTGCCACAGAACAGCTTATTTGCTAGTAACTAATTATGGGAAAGACATATGTTCTCATGGAAAGAAAGAGTAAGTTATAAAAAGTAAAAATAAACTATGCTTAAGCCTCTACTTAGCAAAAATCCTAATGATATTGGTTATCACCTTTAATAATATGTTTCATAACCCTTAAAAATATTGTACTGGGTTTATGTAACAAGGAGCCTATGCAGGGGTGGCCTCTGTGAGAAGAGATCAGGGACTGTCTCCATGTCAGACAAAACCAGTTCCAACCAATCCCCACTGTTGCCCAAAGCTGAAACCATCAGTGGTGCTGGTGGTGCCTCTATGATAACATAATTAAGAAACAGTAAGAAACATATGGAGCAGCTGTGAGAGATGAGTGAGAAAATGTCACAGAAACATTCCTGCAGAGACTGAGATCAGAGAAGAAGGAGAGGACTTGCTCCCCCGCACACCTGAACAGAGATTCCCCTAGAGCCACGGAGAAGAGCATAGTGAAGCAGTCTCCCTGCAGCCTATCAAGGACCATGTCAGAGGGAATTTTCACCCTGCAGCCCATGCAAGACACCACAGCAAAGTAAGTAGCTGTGCCCTGAAAAAAGCTGCAACCCACAGAGAGCCCACACTGGAGCAGTGTCCTGGCAAAATCTGCAACCTATAGAAAGCACCACATGCAAGAGTAGGTTTTCTGGAAGGAAATATGGCCTGTGGAGGAACCCACACTGGATTAGTCTGTTCCTGAAGGACTCTTCCTCAAGGAAAGGGCCCACACTGGAGAAGGTCACAAAGGTCTAGATCCTTTGGGAGAGACCAAATGCTGGTGTTGAAGAAGAGTGTGAGGAAGAAGGAACAGTAAAAGTGAAATGGTATGTACTGGTTGCAACCCCAGTGATATTCAGGAACACTATTTGGTCAAATAAAGGCAATTCTCACTAAATACTACTTTTGAAGAACACAATTATACTTAACTTTGTAAGGATCTCATAGTTGAATATTTATACAATTTCTTTTAACCACTAATTTGAAATTAATATTTAATTTTGGCCTTGAGCAGATAGTTGCAATACTGGAAACTTAGACATGCAAATATGAAGAATTTTAATCTTAATAAGCAACATGATCTCCAGCAAGATTACATCCCTTGCGATATAAACAAGAATGATACTTTAAAGTTATACAGGAGAGTGTATAGCTAATTAGGGCAATACTGATGTGTGTTGCAGTTCTCAGGACAGATTTTTACATTCTCCTTCAATCCATACATGATTTTGTGAAGCAGAGTGTTGTCGTGGCCCAGTCCACCTTCGGGATGGGGATCCATCAGGGCATCCAGTGGGTGGACTTTCCTGCCCAGAAGAGTGATGAGGAGGGTGATCCCGGCAATCAGACCATGCCCTAGGGATGCCACTCAAGGAAATCTCCTCCCCCGTTCTTCCTTTGTTCCCTCCTACCCTCATGTTTATGTTAATATGTTCTCAAAAGTTCTGCACGGTTTGGTTCCCCATTGGTTCATTCAAATATGTTCCTCCCTAACCCCCTGGCAATTGGTTAGCTGTCATTGTATGTCATTTCTCCATTGGTTTATCCCCTTGTTCCACCCCTTTTTCTTGGTGTATAAAATCCCCTGTAACTGTCATTCTATGCTCTTTTGTTGCCCTTCCTCCTCGCTACTTAGTTCTCCCATCCCTCTGGGCGGGGAATAAAGGCTTGGACTGCTGCAACAGAGAGTCCCTCTCTCCTCTTTTGTCTCCGCCTGGTCGCTACACTTACTACCGACTGCTGCCAGCTCCACTGGGAGCCCATAGGCAGACTGAGAGGCTGCACTCAGGCTGCCATACCGATGGTCTCACTGCTGAGGCGCCTCTGACAAGTCACCTGCTTGGCCTCCGGGCGGTCAAGCGGTCAGCGACAGTAGAGAGTGGGTATTGGTGAATTTAGTCCATACATCCTGACTAGATTTTCACAACTGGGCCCTAGTTAAATGATTTGAAAGTGACACTTTAATGGAGAGACCTGTGAACAAACCTGAGCTCTATAACTATATCTGAAATGGTGAAATGGCTGCATATTTTGTGCATCTTCCTTATAAATAAAATGTTTCAATTAATCTACATTTATCAGATGAAGGAAATGTTTGAACATCCTAGAAACCTTCACCATCCATGAATTCTTGGCTATTCTGACTCCAGATCAAGTGCTAGTCTTCAAATTACGATGAGTTTGCATTTGTTTCGAAGTGGCAATCAAAGTGGAAGGCATGCACTGAATCTAAAAAATCTAAGGCTGCCTGTTTTATCACACTTTGCCACAAAAAGGGGGATCAACAAGCACTGAGCTGTGGAATTTCAAAACTTCTCATGAACTAACCCATTCATTTCTGGTCTTTGACTGATGACGGTTTGTACGGGTTGGGATTTGGTTGTTGGAGGTTTGTTTTTTTGGGGTTTTTTTGGCAACAAATCAATATAATTCACATTTTATACTTCTGAACTATCTCAATACTTTCCTAGTACTTCGAGCTCTGGATACACGTAGTTCCTCCTTGAAGGAGTACTCCAGCTGTGTAGTGAATCACTGGCAATTTACATCATGGTAAGGAAGAATCTGAGATCACAGGATTTTTCTGCTTCTAGTTATTGATTCAATATAACTTAATGACAGATATAGCAAAATCTTCAGGAACAGAACAAAATCGTAAGATTTTTAATGCAGTTCTCATTGCAAGTATTATTTTCAAGAACATCGGCTACTTAGAGTATTTTGTTTAATAAACCAGAGAAAGAATAATTTCTTAATCTTATGGAAACTCTCAGATACCTTCCAGACCATATTTAAAATAAATAATGTTTAAAGGTGTAACTGAAGCTGCAAATATTGTTGAATGCTCAAACTGTTTGATTTCTGGAATTTTAAATTCTGCATAGGAATAATGTATTTGGGAGTTCGTTGGTAGCCACAATCTTTCTCTTTCCCTTATAAAAATTGTTTGCTATTTACATTAGTATTCAGGGTTTCTCAGAAAGCCTGAAAACATTGTCAAGAAACAATAAAAATGAAAAGGGTCTTGAGAAAATAACTGAGTGTTATAGACATTTGAAAAATAAGATGGTGCATACATGACAAAGAGCAACAAAGTATGAACTTTATTACAGTGCTGGTAAGGAGCTCAGATTTCATTCAAATAACACAAAAACATCTGAAAAGAGATTTGTATAGATACTAGATTTTTAAAAAAATTGTAATATAATATGAATACAATAAATGCAATCAGTCTGAATAGTGTCTGAGGAAGAGGAGAACAGATGGAAAGGGATTTCAAAAGGTGTATTTATAAAATTACTTATTTTTTTCTTTAAAGCTGGACTACTGAACAAAACCAACAATCAACATGCTAGAAAACAAACTTCCTAAATAATTAAACTAGGTAGGAGCAATTTTTGTAGGTAGAATTTCTTTCTCTAAATTATTTTAGTTAGAATCTGTTGTATCAGTATTTTTTGCACAATGCATGTTTCTCCTACAGGAGAAACTCCTACAGGAGTAATCTCATTCCTACAATTTTTCAGCTTCTCCAGATGACATCCATCTCCTTTACTGCAAATGCTGATGGCTTGCTATAAACTGAAAAGGTACTGAATGGAAAATAAACCAAAAACCTACGCCAAAACCCAAACCATTAAGAACATTGCCATTGTTGCATAAACACTTAATTTCAAATTACAGGCTTAAATCAGTAATAAAACTAACATAGTAGACACAATCATATGAGAGTAAGATTACATCAAAACATAATTTCATAACAGCACGATATGAAAATTATTTATATTAGTTATTTCTTGATATTTTGATATTACATATTTCTTGAATTGGTGCAGGTTCTTGAATCTGCTTGAAGTAATAACATAAGGACATAATTACAGAAATATTTGTTCTAGTCCTTATATATGTATATAAATATCTATTAAAACCATATCAAATCAGGTCAATGTCTATGTAACCTGCATTCTGTCTTTGTTATTTCTCGGTAGTGTACACCTCGTAAAGGTCATAAGCATACTTGTCCACTGTGCAGCAATGCCCACAATTCTGATTCTTATGCTTAAGATGCCCTTTTTACCAAGATACTTCAGAAACTTCAATATTTTTTTTTATCTTGAGATCTGGCAAAAGCAAACCAACAAACAAACAAACCAACCCCAAAATACAGTGGTTTATTACTTTAACTAACCAAAAAGATTTTAATTTACCTCAGCTACAGTACTTAGAGAGCTTGCTTATGAATGTAACACAAATTATTCTTTTCATGCTGTTCCTAGCTGTCTGCATCCCTGACCTATATTTAATGTTATGCATATCCAAATACTAATGTTGGAAATTATCTTTTTTACTTGTAAACACCATATTATTTAGAGCTTCAGTGAAGTGACAAGACACATATACCACCCTCCTTGACTGACACGCTTGCAATGCTACCTGTCAAAAAAAAAAGGAATGATGGAAGAAAAAAGAAGCAGATTTTTTTACCCTGATTGACAAACAGGAATAAGCTGATAAGGTGTATCACTGACAGAGCTTTATATCCTCAGAAACATAAACACATCTCTTATTTTTATATGCTTGAATTAATTTTATTTTTATTTCTGTCTCTCTTTCTTATACCTGGGGCACATGTACGTTTGGCATTTCTACAAAGAGATGATTTTGCTGATGATTTGACAGACTATTTGAAATAAATGACATCAAATTTACAAGTGGTATTTCAGGTGCTTTGATTTCTTAGGTTTTTTTACTTGTTAAAGTAAAACATTTACTTACATCATTAAGTTGCAAATTCTCAAAAGGCTTATGTTTTTCATTGTTGCTTCTTTTTCATCTTGTATTGAAATACCATCTCTTTTTATTACTTTGTATGAAAAAGCTGTTTCTCTTTGAGTAGTAACACAAAGATTTTCTAGACCTAGAGATAGGTGTGGTTATGCTGCAGTTCATAAATTCACCATTAGATTGGACATGTAGATATGTACTCATTTTTTACTCTGTCTGCAGAGTGGCCCTGTGGCTGTGAGCTACAAACCTTAATCAAGATTTATTTTCATTGTACTGCAGTAGGAAGATCATGAAACAACTGACTCTAAGACAAGTATTCCTCATATTTATTTCTGTCTTTACATACATTTTATATTTATTTATATATTTTATATATATATATATAAAGTGTGTGTGTGTGTATGTGTGTGTGTATATGTATCTCCTTGTAATTGTTATTTATAGTCATTAAGCCTCATCCCACACAGGTTTTTTTCAAGAGAAACACAGAATTTAATATTCTGTTATTCTTTCCATGGTGAATAGTACATGAGTACCTTGCTGGATTTATAAAAAGACATCAGTGTCAAATATGCATAAACTCCTATGCATATGCATATCATGCATAGGATTATCAGAAAGATGCCCTGATACTTCTAAAATTACTATGAGTGAAAAGGTTTTGCATCTTGACAAAAGGTGCTTTGTATACACATGTGAGAAAATAGTTTTTTCATAATAGCATGATGTCATGGAATCATACAATTTTTGAAAGTTGGAAGAATCGTTGGGTTGGAAAGGATCTGTAGCAGCCTAGAAGACAGGCTTTTCCAGAAAGGTTTAGAAGAATGGGATGTGCATGATAACTAATTCGCATAGAAAGTGATATACTTATCTCCAGGGCGAAGAAAACTTGTTTATAAAGAGGTACTCCCAAAAAACCCAGGTTCCTGCCCCCAAGACCCTGGACACCACATCAGCTGGATCGATGTTGGAGTCAGGACTGGTGATCTTCCTTTTTTCTTTTACTCCTCTCTATTCTCTCCCTCTCTCTAATCTCTCTCTTCTCTTTCCCCATCCCTTTCTCAAAATTCAGCACCATGTGTTTATACCAGAAGATAGGGGACTAAATTATACCAATTTCCATGCCAAGCATATATTTTACTAATAAAACTTAAGTTTTTGTGGACGCTGACTTCTGTTGTTCCTTTGGCATGTATCAATCTTGGGTGCTCCCTTCTTCTTAAGAGTTGAACACCACAGGAACTGAAAGATCATCTAGCTGAACACACAAAAACACACACACACACCACCGAAGGCAAGGGTGCCACCCACTAAGACAGGTTGCTCAGGGCTTCTTCCAACCCCATCTTGAACAATGAGTCATAAGTTAATACTTTATATCAGAGCATTATCTTATAATATATGGATAAAAAGTAGAAAATCAAATTGGACATAAGAACAAAGCAGACATCAGCAAGAATACAGTGTAAAATCTAAATACCAAGTAAGAAGTAAAAGAAAAACATTCTGAAAATAGAAACAAACCCCAAAGATTATGGAGGAAGTTTTAAATACAAAACCATAGAAAACAATAAAAATACTGCATGGAATCTAAAATAAAAAGTGCGAAGAGTTAGTAATTGGGAAAAATTTTCTGAGTTTTGAATCCTTGCCTGTTTTATCATCTTTTTTTTTCCTTATTTCTGTATTTAAAATAAAATCGGCCAATTCCATTTTCATGCATGTTTTGAAACAGCCTAATACCTTTAAATGGGAATAACAGGAGCACATCCAATTCCATACATACAGTCCCTCTGTGATGCAATTATATGTCGCTGAGGCCGACTGTCCACCCGGGGGGCAAGCAGGCGACTTGCTGGAGTGTCCAGGTAAAAAGGACAGTCTGCAGCTTAGCAGCCGAATGGAGGCTCTAGTAAGAGCTATCTGCTCTGAGCCCTGCGTGGAGTTGGCAGCAGCCTGTTGTTACAATAGCGAATGTAAGGGAGGAGAGAGGGACTCTTTTTTGCAGCAATCCAGGTCTTTTTTCCCCTGCCCAAAGGGACAGGAGAACCAAGACGCAAGCAGAACAGACAACAGAACAGCACAGAGTGACAGTTGCATGGGTTCTTATACAGCACAAAAAAGGGGGCGGAACAGAGGGATAAACCAATAGGGAAATGATGGGTAATGACAGGTACCCAATGGCGAGGGAGTTAGGGAGGAACTTATTTGAACGAACCAATGGGAATTAGAACAGTGCAGAACTTTCTAGAAGCAATTTACATAAACATGAAAAGCGGGAGGAATGGGGGGGAGGAGATCTTTCAAGATTGGCGGCCTTAGGGCGTGGTTTCCTCTTCAGCACCACCCTCAGAGTCACTATCATTTGCGGGGAAGTCCACCCATTGAATGTCCTTGTTAATTCGAAGCCCAAAGGTGGGCTGGGCCACTGCAACAATTATATAGCAGCTGTACACTGTAATGATTAAGAAGAAAGTTTATAACCCTTAAAAATTAAAAAAGAAAGACCGCACAACCAACCACTCAGAATTTGATAAAGACACAGAGTTTAATAGTCCATCAAAACCCAGGTCCAGAGTCATCCATATTCTTTGAAAGAGAACCCTCCTTATATCTCCACAGAATAATTAGCAGTTTGTCCAGCACTTTTCTTAGTGGGAAGATCACAGCTCACTAAGCCACTAATAGCATGCTCTGCAGCTCATGAGCTTTCCCTAGAGGCCTTGCATCAAAGCGCTGAGCAAGCTTAATGATACAAAGTTTGAAATTTGAAGAAATCATAGCTTCAGCTATCCTGGATTCAGGTTGTATCAGCAAAAATACACATGAAGAGATACACAATTAAAAAAAGGAGTATTAAATACATATTTATTCATCTAACTTTACTAATACAGTAAAAGAAGAACATTTATATTTGTAACATTTGCTTATCAAATCCCTGTTATGTTTACTTTGGCTTTGCAAAACTTCCTAGACTAGACTTTCTAGAATTTTCCAGGATTTAGGCCAGATCCTTAACCCAGTAAACTCTATATTAGTGTAACTGTTGCCACTAATGCCAGCTCAGTATCTGTTCTCCACCACTTGGAGCATAATCTTAAAGTGTTAAAAAAAGTAACATAGCTGCAACTTTTAATAGGCATCACAACTTTTTTCAAGTTTAATGAAAAAACATTGAATATGAGACATGGCAAGGAAAATAAAACAAAACCTAACAAGTAGATTTGTCTTTTTTTTTTTTTTT
>VZTE01002472.1:102843-180507 GCA_013397775.1 Eulacestoma nigropectus
GAAGTGCTGGAAGGAATGGGGGGTTTTTGCTTTAACTTCTTATTTCTTGTTACTTCTAACTCTGTTAGTAATAAACTTCTTTATATTCTTTAAAGTTTTAGGCCTGCTTTGCTTTTCTTCTAATCCTTATCTCACACAGTGAAATAGATGTGATCAAGCCACTATACCAACCCAAAGTGACACAATTATATGTAAAGTGACACAACATATATGCACAGCTATCTTAATATTAAATCAAGAAAATTTAATTTACCTTATCTCCCTAATTTACCATTGTTCTCCTGCTAGAGGTGATACTAAAGGTTTCATAATTTTCTTTCTGTCTTATGAAAAGGTTAGATCTGATCACCAGATTACACATTTGGTTTTGCCTGTGAGCTACAGAATCCAGCAGGAAACACTTTATGTAACACTTACTTTATAAAAGTTAGGTACAAAACACACCTTAAAAAGATAACTTTATAAAATTTCTAGATCCCAAATATTTAAAGTGTCCAGAAAGCTGTAATATGTCTTTCAAAACTCATCCTATTTTTTCTTTTTCCAGGTGATAATTGATCTTGAGAGGCTTGAAAGGTGGGGCCTTGTGTACCTCATGAAGTTCAATGAGGCGAAGTACAAGGTCCTGTGCCTGGTTCAGGGCAATCAGTCTCCAATGTCAATACAGACTGGAGCTGAATGAATAAAGAGCATCCCTGAGGAGGGGGACTTGGGGATAATGGTGGATGAAAAATTGGACATGAGACAGCATGATGTGTTTGCATCCTAAAACCAACCATATCCTGAGTTGCATCCAAAGAAGCATGGCTAGCAGATCGAGGCAGGTGATTCTCTCCTTCTGCTGTAGTCTTGTTAGACCCTGTCTAGAGTGCTTTGCCCAGTACTGGCATTCACAGCTCAAAACAGACATGGCCCCTCTCCTATGAACACGGGCTGAGAGAGTTGGGGTCGTTTAGCTCAAAAAGAGAAGGCTTCAGGGAAGATTTACTGCAGCCTCTCACAGTATATAAAGGGGGCTTATGAGACAAAGAGGGACCTTTTGGAAAGGACTGTAGTAACAGGAAAAGGGTCAACAGTTTTAAACTGAAAGAGAGAAGGGCTAGATTAGGCAACCCAAACCATTCTATAATTCTATGAGTTCATGACAATCTTATAACTTACTTGATTGAAATGAAAGGATTTTCCTCCTTCTTAAATATGAAAAATTTTTTTTTTTTTAGATTTAGGAAAAAATTTAAACATTGGTGAAGTATTCAATGGCATTTTAGATGTACTCATGATGTTCACAAATATTTGACAGATGAGTAATCTCAAGAAGACAAGTTAGATGCAGGAAAGGCTGGGTTCTAGGTCAATGGATACTCAGGGGGTTTTACAGTTGCTTTTAAAGTAAAGAGTAAAGTGTAAGCACTAAAGGTCATCTCCTGTACTTGACATTAAAACCATTTTCCTCAAAATGAGATTAAAATTCCCTTACTCTTGCTGTTGCTTTATATATTCTATCTTAGAATAGTTTTGTGAATTCCTTTTTTTTTTGCTTTTCCTTATGTCCTCTATCAGCATGGTTATTAAAACAAATTTAAAACACTGAAACAGGAAAACTGTGTATCGTTAATTTTTCACTTGTATGTTCAATTTTACAGTAATTTATCATTTGTGTATGTTGATTTAGGCACTGTCCTAGGTTACAATGTAAGATGTGCCCAAAAGTATATATATACTATCACCATCTTCATAAGCTGTTAAAAAACTGGTGGGGCAGTGTTCCCCACCTCCTGCATGACTCATCCCTGATAAACCCTGGGCATATCTCCTGTTAATGGGCCAGCTGTTGAAACCAGGTGAGGCAGTGTTTCTTATCTCTCCCATGACCCATCCTCCCTCCAGGGGGATATCTTCTGTTCATGGGCCCATCAATGCCTTGCCTCATGACTCACCATCCCATTGTGAGATTCTCCGCCCAGGAGGAGGAACTAAGCGTTCCCACCTGTATATACTCGGAGGTTTGGAACGCTAGGGTCTGCCCTTACCTCCTGGATTTCCAGAGGACAAGAGCTACACAGCCACCACTGGACCTTCCGAGGAAAACCAGACAAGATCACTGCCTCAACAGAACCATCAGTCCAGCAGACTGCAGGCACCCTTTAATTGGACTGCTACCAACACGCTGACCGACAGGGTGTCAGGTTGTATTCTGACTCTGTCAGTGGTTTTTCTTTTTGTACTATTGCATTTATTTTATTTTTCCTACTAAATTGTATTTCTGACTTGGAGTCTCTCTGGTTTGCTTTCAAACCAGTACCGGCACATAGTCAAATCAATTTCAGTGAGGGAACCCTGGAATGCCTTTTAATGCCATTGCAATGGGGCTTCATATGACTACTAAAAACTACCTTTCTTTCTGTCTTAAAAGTAGCCCACAGGTCTCTTACTGATATAAGGAAAACAAGTGGAAATCTATAATTACTTGAGAAAATAAAAGCATTTTTATTTAGAATATTTCAGGATATTTTAAAATAGTGCTCAGTAGATGTCAAAAATGTGCATACAAACCTAGTTTGCACAGAATAAAGTACATTCTGAATTGTCATTATGTACTGGCACATATGTGCATATACTTACAAACACATCATGGTATTGCCACTGCCTATTAGTGTCACCTTGGACACTAATATCTGTTATGCCAAATGACAGTTTGGATTTCAGTGTTTGCAAAAGAGGAAAGCGATACTTGGATTTCACCTGGGAATGGAAGTTATGTTGATTTTGAGGCCTTCTTCATGGAACTACATTTGAAAACACTGGGATACATCTGGCAGCTTTTCAGCCAAAACATCAGACAGAATGTCTAGTGCCTGCTGCATTGGCTAGAAAAAAGGCCACTTCATGGCACAGGCCATTCCTTGTGGTGTCATTGAGAGTCCTGTCTCTGTCACCTCACTCCAAAAACCACGGCGAAATTATAGATGTTAGCACAAATGCTTCTTTACGTCCAGTCAGCAGCTGGGGTTGTATTTCTACTGGATGGACAATGAGGCAGAGCAATGTTGTGAGTAAACCTTGCCTCCTTTCTGACCATCTTGGCTCGTCTGCTCTGTTCTCCTGATGTCATGTCAAAGATACCTATGTCCACATAAGATAACACCTCATTCATAATATTTTCTAAAGTCTGCTCAGTCTCATGGGTTTGTTTGTATTGATTTATTGAACTCTGGATAACAACACTGCCTTTCTGATGTGCACTGAATAAGTAATTAGAGGTATTGCTTTGTGCTAGGACTAAGTCCGTTAGAAACACTGATGGGAGCTGGAAAAGTCACTTAGGTTATTACTCAAATCCCATTAAAAAACACTGAGTGACATATTTAGTTGTCAGAATTAGTAGATGACTGATCCACATGTTGCAAATAATTTATCTGAAGTGCAATTGCTCCTGATTGCTACTGATTCTGATGTGTTTATGAGATTACTTAGTCATTCACCAGTACCCCCATGTGATCATACAAAGTATATGGCCACCTTTATCAAATTTACTGAGTGAAATTATAGAAATGACCCTAAATAAATTGGAAATGGAAAATAGAAACCAACTTTTCATGTGTGTATGTTGTCACATATTTCCATAATTTCCCTTGTAGTCAATAGCGATAACAGAGTGTATGCTGATGAAAAAACATGAGAGCCAAACCTACATACAACTGCGTCTACATACAATAAATGTGAATTTTGCAAGAAATAAAACAGAGTTCTATCACAAGACTTCATTTTTTTTCTCTTTTAGAGTTCTGTTTGACAGCTTTGTTCCTAAAGGGTCACAGCTGAAACCACTGAATTTTGATTACAATACTTTTATTCAAACCTATATTTTTACTTAGGAAAGATAAAAAGAGGCAGGATTATATATATTACATCTATCTTTGCGGAATATGTTATATCTATGTTTGTTAGCTCAATCCACTCCTATGTAAGAAGACCATTGACTGTGATTGTGGGTTGACTATTTTAGTCTTGGAGTAAAAAAAAGAATGTTAAGAAAATCCAGTTCAGTTTTTGAGGAAGACACACATGAATCACAAGCAAATGACAAACAAATGAAGAGTTTATTTATACATCTGCCTATATATGTTATATATAATAAATGTACGTAAAACAGAAAATTATATAAGGGATAAGCAGAGATGATATAAGTACAGATTTTTTTTTTCATATATAAAGAAGGAATAAAAAAAGGATCTATTCACAGACTAACCAGAAAACAAGAGAAATGATGTTGCCTCCTTCTGGTTTTGTTTTTTTTTTTATTATTTCAAACCCAATTTTACATGTAATCTATATCTAGCATTTTGTCTCTGCATTTATTATTACACATGCACTACAGCACTGAAGAGGCAAAACTGACACCTAGACAGCATAGTATTAAAATGTGTAACCATTTCGAGAAAGCTGTGTATGGTGTGTCACAGCACAGTCAACTTGCATTAGCTTAGCAAATCTGTACTGCATCACTGAACATTAGCTCCAGTTCATCCATTATGGTGCAGAGATTGCCTATTGTGTTCCCAGGGCTCTTTTATATGAAAGAGCAATAGTGCTGTCTGCCAAAATGGTCTTGCCCTGTCAGAGTAGTTTTAATTGAGCTGAGCCGTAGGACCCTGCCCAGTGCTATTACAGGAGCTGAGAGCCATTTGGTGAATAGTACTCTATGAGATTATGGCTGTTAAGAGTATAATGGACAGTTACTGTAATATCCTACCCAACTAGAACACTATAAACATGTCCATAGGTAGTCATTTTACCTAGTTATCCTGTTTCCTAAAACAGTGTGGGTCTGATGCTTTGTGTCTATCTTTATGTGAAAATTATGGTTTATGTTGGCAACAAGTGTTATCCATTCTGTGGTCATGGGAGGGAGAGAGGGAGACAGATGAGGCCGTCTTTAGTAAGCAAACTTTTACTATTTGAATTTCTTCTGCATCTTTAGAGCAACCATTTTACCCAAGCAGAATGAAAACTAATGATATTTATATATTTTCTGTATTTTTCCAATGAAAATATGTTAATGATTCAATGGAAAAATTAGTTGACAATGAAAATATTTTATTTTCAAGCTTATGAGAGATGGTTGTAAATAATGACAAATATAAACAGGTGTAAATAGGCACCTGATAATTTACATTTTCAGTTGTATTATTTGAGTAGTTCTGATACTTGAACATATATTCCTGAATTTAAATAATTAATTTTTGGTTTCCAGTTGATTTACAAGGCAGCATATCTGATGAACAGCGTGTCTGGAAAGAAACCAAACAATAACTGTTTCCCATCAAGCTTATGCACATTTGTGTATGGAAAAAAAAATATCAAGATTAATCAAAATTAAATTAGAAAAGCAAGTCCTTTCTGGAGATGTTGGACAGAGGACATACATAGAAGTGCCCTTAATTTCATATCTCTGACAGATCACCAGAGATCAAACAAATAGAAATGATGATTTCTTATGATGATGATGGTGGTGAATTGCGCAACTCCATTAATTCCATCTAATAAGCTTATCTTTGTCAGGCAGAAATCTGTGAATATGAGGCTTGTTGTGCTTCCATCCTGTATAGATGATTGAATGTGTTTGCCTAGCAAAGACATGCCAGAGAATCACCAGTTTGCAATACAATGGCATTGTGAAGACCAGAACTTAGAGCTATTTTTTCAGAGACCAAAAAAAAACCCAAAAAAACCAAAACCAAGTGCAGGCTTAGACAGGTTGGGAGAATCTTTAATGAACACACTCTTTATAGTGAGTGGAGAGGAAAATATGTCTAAAAGGAAGAATTTTTCTAATGTTATTTTTAACTTCCTGTAAGGATTGAGTGAATTGCTGTCCAGAAATGACTATTTCTTTTGAAAAGATTTTGAATTATGTATATGGAGTATTTTCAAAGAGTGAAGAAACATTAACAACCAGCCAAAGATTGATACACTTTTTATCTTCTTTAGGTATTTTTATATAATCTAAAACAAAGCGTGTTTCTTCTTTCATGAAATGTAGATTGTTCCACATATCTGAACTGGAAATCCCAGTCTCTGCAATGTCTAAGAATTGTGAGAAAAGCATTTATGCTATAAATTGTGGGCGGTGGCGGGGACAGGCGGGGACGGACGGAGAGCGGGGGCAGTGCCGAGCTGGGGCTTCCCCTTGGTGCGCAGGCGTGGGGCCAGCGGGGCTCTCTGGTTGGCTCTCCTCGCTCAGCCATGCCCACGCAAACCTCGGAGTGGCCAGAAGCCGCCGGTGCCCTGCCTATGCCGCGGAGTATAAAACTGTATCTTTGAATTGTAAAGCGGCTCTTTCTGTGCTCGCTTTCGGGCAGATTAAAAGCTGCTTGGAATAGCACAAAAGCAGCCTTCTTGTGCCTTTCTCCGCCTCCCTGAGAAAAGCCGAGCACCTCCCACCACGCAGTGAACGGAACACAAAGTTGCCGTTCGAGCCGCCTTTCCCCAGGACCGCTGGAACCCCTGCTGTGCAGCAGCTCCAAGGCGTCCCTGTGTTCTCCTCTCCAGGAGGATCGGAGACTGCCTGAATCAGAGCCAAAGAGGGGCTTGGGCCGGCAGGAGATATCCCGGGGCAGGCGAGCGATAATAAATATACCTTTGTTAAGTCACAAAATAAAAATAATTTCAAAATTGGGGATTTCTAATTCTCTATGCACTTGTAAGAATCTCTGGAGAACTGTATCTCTAGTAGTCTACCTCTTCATGTAACCTGCCTCTTCATCTGTTGAAATGAAGAGAAGCCATAAAGCAAGCACTGTGTTCCACTGCTTCCTGGCCAATGGAGAAGGCAGTCCGATGCTACTGCCCTCCCACACTCCACTTCCATCCTTCCCATCTCATTTTGTCTGTGTGTTGTGTATCATGTTATAATCTTCAGTGGATCAATAGAGCTAAATGAATTGTTTTAAAAGTAAGCTTTTTTCTCTTTGTCTTCCTATTTATATTTTTCTTTCCACTCTTTGTTGGTTCCTCCTTCCCCTTCTCCCTTCCTTTTTTCCTCACTTTCTCTCATTCTGGTTGTTTTTCTTAGGGCTAACAGGTTAGCTGCCACAGCTAGTGTTGAGGATTATATAGGAATATCTCTGATAAAGATTACCACTGCATCAAAAGACCAAAAACCCAGTGGCAGCAGGATATTTGACTGACTTCTCAGTCTCAGCAGCACTTGCCCTGACCAGTCTAAGCCTGACCCTTGCAGCTGTAGGGGCCATGACTGTAGCCTTTGCACGTCTAGAACATGTTGGACTTGGAATGACCTACAGGAGCACTTGTCATCCCTGCAGAAAACTTGTAAGTTGAAAGCAAGCAGTGTGAAGTCACTGCTAGAAAGAGTATGTGAAACCTACTCTTAATCACTTTTTCATCACCAGGGAATGTGTAGATTGTAGCTGAACAACTCTGTAGGGAGAAAAGACATATCACTCTAGGTCAAAAGTGAAATGCCAGCTGGATGGAGGAAATGAAGACATGGTGTACCAGCTATTTTGTCTGCCTATTTTTATCCAAGCTCCATAAATCTCTTTCAACTGCCTCTAAAAATGGATACCTAGAAGCTTCCATGCTTCAGGACTCTACTTTTAATTAAAAGTAAATTTGGCTGATGAAGGAAGGTGGTGTTAAATAGTGTCTTGTGAGAAATTTCATCATCAATAGAGAATTTGAAAACTGTTCCAAATAACATTACAAACAGCCAAGAGATGAAAATTCCATTTTTTTTTTCAACTGTCTTGGGTAAATTATCATGCATTTTACAAGCCAGCATTTTTGGGAGAAAGGACTGTGCTTTCCTCACAAATTAAATATGCGAAGGGGCTTAGACACAAACATTTGAATTGTAGTGACGGAATATTTTGGTTTGTCTCTTACAAGTACAAACAAAAAACAATACATGGTACATTCTATAATAAAAATTTGTAACATTCTTTTCCATATCTTTGACACTAACAAATTAAAATAATTTTCTCATTTCCATTGTTTTAATAACTTCTGCTTCAATTTTGAAACCAAAACAGAAATTAAAGGAAATGAAAGGAAATACCATTGCAAAAGCTGATTACATATTGTACCAGGGACTTCACTGAAAGAAAATTAATATAAAATAAGCTGTTAGGTTGTCAGACCTGACATAGACAAATAGCAAGGAGATATTTTGGACCTATGTAGATCCTTTTCTACTCAAAAGAAGAAACTGTTGTAGTCTTGAATATCACTGAATGACATCTGTTGAAACATATAACTACGAGTTGCCCTTTCTTTGCAACAGAAAAACAAAAGACTGAAGTTTAAAAAGAATCCTGGAAATGTTTACCACCGGTTCTTTTCATACAGCATAATAATAATAAGTAGGACTATATAATACAAGAATACTAGTATATTCAATTTCAGGAAATTAACTTTGAGTGAATTAAAAAAGCCTGTGAGCAAAGTAAGATGCACTAAAATAAATTGGAAGAACTTTGGAAAATATTCAAAACTGCACCTTGAAGTCTGAAGGAAGTACATAAGAGTCATCATGAAACTATGAAAGATTCAATGAATTATGAAGGATGAAAAGGAATGTGAAGCTGGAGAAGTAAAAAAAGCAGAGAGGCATATTGAGGATTAATGAACATCTCTTGATAAGAACTATGTTGATAAGAGCTTACAAATTTAAAAGGCAGTCATAATTATCTTTATTTAAAACCTGTTAAATCCTGTAACTGTGGTTGGATCTGAAACTCAATGTGGCTAGCTTAATTTTTCTAGTACCTTGAGTGGGTTGATGACAGAGAGGCAGCAATTTTCCTTTCTCATTTATTGTCAAGGGTATTTAACACCTCAACAGCACTCATGAAACAGAGATTAGAACAAAATATTCTTCTGACTGGTTTCAAGCCTATTCCTTCTAGAAAGTGTGAATGAGATTTAAGTCTTCTCAAAATAAGCGAACAATATCTGTGCTTTTGTAGATGGTACAATCATTTAAGTTATGTGAAGTGTTTTTAAAATAATTCCACAAAAAACCCCCAAACATGGAAACAAATCTTTAAAATTATTCTTGTAACACTCTGTGCTGATCAAGTTAAGTGTGAGCTGTAGAAACAGGATATAGATGGAGGAATTGCGGGTCTAGTAAGGCCCCTATATTGTGGATTAAGTAATAGGTTTAATTTGAGTCTTTCAATGGTGCAAATGTTTTTGATTGGTAATAGTATTGGGTATACTATTTGGGATTTTTTCTTTTTTTTTTTAAAAATCAGAGCCATTTTAAATAAGACAACTTTGAGAAAGAGCCATTCCAAGGGGAAGTTGACCATGACAAAGAGTTGTCCCACAGGGAAGACAAAAGAGACCAAGAGCTCTCCCAAGGGGATAAAGACAATGACAATAAGCTTTTCAAAGGGGAAGATGAACATGACAAAGAACTGTCCCAGTGGAAAGACTACAACATCCAAGAGCTGGCCCAGGGGGAAGATGACCTCAGCTACATCTGGGACAACCTCTTGGGCATGGTGAATGATGAGGACCCTCATATTGGTCCCAAGGAGGTGCCCATATGTCCCAGCAGTGTGGGTAGAGAGGCAGCAGAAGAGGCAGTTGGTGACCTGCACAGCACATCTCCTGCCCCAGCAGGTCCCACAGACACCGAGCTGGCAGCTGCTACCCTGGCTGGAGGTCCTGAGAAAGAGGAGCTCCCAAGGGGGAAAAGGCAGCAGCTTCTTCTGTCTTCAGCAAGCAGGTGACAGCAGCAGGGGCAGAGAGCCAGGTTACTGCCCTGCACAGCCCCTGTTGCCCACACAGCCCCTCGTCTCCCCAGCTGGGAACCCAAGTCCTCAGCAAGCAGTGGGCTATCTGCAAGAAATGGCCCTCCCACTTCAGGCAGGAGCTCTGGGCTCTGCACGGGCTGTTTCGGTGGCCCTGCATGATGGGATGGCCAGAGGATTAGTGCCCCCCACTGCCAGCACCAGACAGGTCCCCAGGGATGGCAGCAGGTCCAGAGCCTTTGTGCACCCTGAGCAAGAAACACATGGTGGGTTTGCTGTGAGCATGTTAATAAAAGATGCTGATTTTCCAAATATGCTCATCTGTGCCTGGTCCAACTCAGGAGCAAGACAAGTGCAGGCCAGGCACCAGAGATTTGAAACTTGATAGCTGTAGGGTTCGTGTGGCCAAGACAGACACCACTTGCCGTGTCAACCATGGCACCCCCACTGTGGGGGAATTCACTGTGCAAGTGAATTCCCCACAAGGACAAAGGTGGTTGATTTGGAGGTGTCCTTGGTTTCCATTTTCTTTGAAATAATGTAATGGGATGAAACTCAGTTGATTGACAAGCTTTTAAGCCAATGCACTTTTGTGAATTTTGCATATTTAAACCCCGTGCAAGGGCGGGAAGTTCCTTTTGTTCCCGGTCTCCTGATGGAGAAAGAGGGGGGGGCTTCTGAGCCCCTGGGCCTGTCCCAGGCACTTGCCTGCCCCCCCTCACCCCTCTAGCTTCCCTCAGAGCTGTGGGCAGCCAAACTACCCATGGACTGCCCCATTGCTGAATTCATCCAGCTCAGCTTCTAGAAACTGGGAGGGGCTTCCCCTCCCCCTCATGCAGCCCGGGGGAGCGTCCTCTCCCCCCTCATGCAGCCCGCGCAGACCCAGCAGGACCAGCGGAGCCTCCTTTTCCAGCCTGCACAGCTCGCACTGAACTGAGCATCAGCGCAGCCCGTGGGGAAAGACGTGAGGGAGAAGAACATGGAGGCTGCACGGTCAGGGAGAAAGAGAAAGTCAGNTAAGCATAAGAGAGAAACTTTTAAGGACTGCAACACTGACCAAAATTGTTACCTTTTGTGCGAGGTGGTAAAAGGAGGGGGGAGTGCCGGAGGGAAAGAGAGGGGGAAGGGGGTTTTTGCTTTAACTTCTTCTTATTTCTTGTTACTTCTAACTCTGTTAGTAATAAACTTCTTTATATTCTTTAAAGTTTTAGGCCTGCTTTGCTTTTCTTCTAATCCTTATCTCACACAGTGAAATAGATGTGATCAAACCACTACAAATAAAAAGCAACTTCTCTTAGTTGGCCAGATCCATTTTTATAATGTATTTGTAATTTTTAGGATCATATCAATTCTACAGACAGTAAAAAAATTCCTTTCTTAAGAGAGAAAAAAAATAAAGGAAGTTAATTGTCACCATTTTTTTGGCAGCGAAAAGTGCACTGAATAATAACATCACCACCAGTGGGGAGGGGAATTCATCAAATCTAAGTATAAGCATAGAAAAAAATACAACCGTATTTTTTAATCACCAGTTGAACACCATAAAGCAGAAATTCATTCTCAGCAACTTGGAGATTGGAATAGGGGAAGTCTGCTCAGCTGTTACTAACACCAAAGCTTTCCTTAAAAGCCTGCCTCATGGCAGGGCTTTGCCTTGTCTCCATGGGGCAGGGTTTGTCTCACCACAGTGGGAGCATTACCTGCAGCTGCAGCTCTCTGTGGGCCTCACCTGAGTGGAATGGATGTGTGCAGGGTGGGAATTGTAGATCCTTCCACTCTGGCATGACCTGTCAGGTGGTGTTGCCTGGTCACCCCAAAAGCAGCTCATCCTGGGGAGTGCGTGGGGAGAAAACCTGGAGAGCCTTCAAGTCACGTTGAGATGGAGCAAGAGGGAGCATTGCCAGATCATAGAGTGGCGAGTCACTGGCACAGGTTGCCCAGAGAAGTTGTGGCTGTCTCATCCCTGGAACTATTCAAGGCAAGGCTGAGCAGAGCTTGAAGCACCCTGGTCTAGTGGAAGGTGCACCTGTCCATGGCATGGGATAGGAAAAAATGACCTTTAAGGTCCCTTCCAACCCAAGCCTTCCGGTGAGACTATGAAAAGCAGGGGCAGCAAGTTGGCCAAGCCCCCAGACCAGCACTGGGGTCCCACATCCAACTTTCTCTCTTTCTCTTCTGTTGTGCCACAAGACCTCTCCCATGGAGCAGCCCTCACAGCTGGGAGCTGTGTTAATCCACTGAATGGACATCATGTTTCACTGACTATCTGGATCCAGACATAGCTTAAAATATTTCTGAGGGTTGCTGAAACTTCTGACCATTTGAAACAGAAAGAACAATGAGATTTGAAATGGATTATTCGTACAAAATATAGGAAGACTTGACCTCTTGGTAGCAGGAGAGCTGCAGTAGTGACCTCTATGAGAAGAGATGAGGGGCTGCCCCTCTGTAGGACAGAGCCTGTCCCAACCAGCTCTAAAACAGAATTGCTGCTGGTCAAAGCTGAGATTATCGGTGATACTGGTTGTTGCCTCCGTGGTAACATATTTATGAAGTTTTAAAAAAACCCGCAAAACCCCCACAAAACCCCACACCTACACAGCAGCTGTGAGAGAGGAGTGAAAAAATGTCAGAAAAGCATTCTTGCAGACACCAGGATCAGAGAAGGAGGAGGTGATCCCCTACATGTCAGAGCAGATTCTCCTGCAACATGAAGAAGGTGAGGCAAGCTGTGTCCCTGCAGCCTTGAGGACTACATCAGAGCAGATCCATCCTGCAGCCCATGCAGGATTCCATGCCAGAGGAGGTAGATATGCCTTGTGTTATGATCCAATTATTAAGGGGTGCCTCTGCCTGAATTAAGCTGCAAACAAGATCATAATTAATAGTATTAGTTTTATTTGACAGTAAATGTAAGGAAGAGAGAGAAAGAGAGAAATAGGAAGAAGGGCCAGGGAGGAGGAGAAAGAGAGTAAAAGAGAGACATTAAGCAAAAGGTATCACCACCACATGAACTTTTGCAGTGTCCTGCTAGTCCTTCTTCACCCTGGTCTGATTGGTGGTAGGGGTCCCAGAGTGTTCTACTGGAGGTGCCACATTTACACAGTCCAAGTCCCAGGTATCCATGAAGCATAGGTGCTGTTCCCATAATTTGGGATTACATTTGTGTAAACAGCTGCTTCCTTTTTCACAGTTTGCCAGAGGAATTTTATGTCCAGCAAGGTCACTCAGATCTACCTCACCAGGCCTGGAATCCTCTTATTGCTGTCTGCACTTGTCACAAGTTTCCAAGTCTGCACAGTGGAATTTTGTTCAGTGTGCTAATTCCAAACCTTCACCTCCATTTAGGTCTCGTATTAACACCTTCCTGTTTGCCATATGTGCTTAAGTTCCTGTTGTGGTGGGTTATCTTATGGGTACTTCCTTCTTTGACAGTGTTTGAGAGAGTTTGTTGTGCTCTTTAAGTCCTTACACTTTGACAGGAACTGCAGTCCATAAAGACCCAATGATGGAGCTTGCTTCTGACAGGAGCTGTAGCCTTTGGAGAGGAATACTTGCATGAGCAGGCTTTTTGGCAGAAGCTGTGACCCTGTAGGAGATCAGTCTGATCCTGAATCCAGTGGAAAGGACCCACACTGGAGCAGTTCATGAAGAACTGTATCCCATGGAAAGGATCGCATGCTGGAGAGGGGGAAGTGTGGGGGGAGAAAGAAGCAGCAGAGAGAGCAGAGAACTGGCAGTTGCTCTTATTCCCTGATACTCTGTGTTGCTCGTGGGGATGAACATAGAAGAGTTGGGAATGAAGGAGCAAAGTTGAGCCTGGGAATAAGAAGAGGTGGGGAAAAGCTTTAATTTTGGTTTCATTTCTCATACCCTACTCTGTTTTTAATTGACAATGCATTAAATTTATTTTCCCAAATTTGAATCTGTCACGCCTGTGAGAAATCTCCCTGTCCTTTTTTGTCTTATTTTCTTCCCCTGTCCTAGTGAGAAGAACTTAGAGAACAGCTTAGTGGGCATCTGGCAGCCAGTCAAGGTTAACCCACCACAGTGTCCACGTGGCAAAGTAGCAAGGGCAATAGTCTGATGTCCAGAGCAGCAGCATGTAATATCTGACTCCCCTGCAAGGAGCAAACCTACCTAACATTAATCAGGTCAATAGATGAAGGCCTTTCTGCAGCAGGGAGTCACCCACTGCCGCACTGCTGTTTCCTCCTAACATCATCTCCCTGCCCCTGCTACCACAGAGGTGTCCATTTGCAATCCAGTAAACAGTCTTTGCCTGTGCCTCCTGGAGCCTTGAGCTCTCTTGTTTGCGTGGGCTCAGAGAAGATCCTGTAAATTTTGTTTGCATATCCCTCGATACTGTGCCATCTGCCCTTTTCATACCTCCTTGCCCTGTTGTCAGACTCAGCTCCCGGAGTTAGAGACAGCCCCTCTGCCAGCCCCAGCTCTATGAGATGCATCAGGTGGCCCTGCAGCCCCAGTTCTGGCCCTGTCCTCTCCCCAACACAGCTATGCCATGCCTGCTGTATTTGCTGCAGTCAGTGGGATCTGTGCCCAATGACACATCAGCCCTGTTACTGCTCAGTCCTGTACTGCCTTCAGCAGCATCTCCAGCTCTTTTCCATGCCCACATAGTGATATGTCTGTTAGCTGCCCCTACTTGTTCTGTTTTTATCACGTTTTTATATCTTAAATCAAAGGACTCTCTAAGTCAGACCTGTAAATCTCAAATCTTTGCTACAGTCCGTGAATGAGAGTATTTTTTTACTTTATTACTGAATCCAAGCTTCATTCTCATACTTCTATTTGCATATGTAAAGATTTAAAATGTTTCACTTTGAATGATTGCACTGTATTGAATTTGGGTTCAGGTTTTCCTGGAGCAATACATCCCCATTTATAAAAATCCATTTGATCCAGTTCATTCTGTAGTTAATACCAGTTCCTATATTCAAAATATAATCCCTTATGTTTGCAGAAATCACTGTTTCAGGCCATTATAATTTACATGTGCTTTTTGGATATATGGTTTTGTCCCTGATCTGTACAAGTTCTGAAATAAATCAGGAGATATACAGCCAATATAAAATAATTTCACTCTTTTTAAAAGAAATTAAAATTACTCTTGTAACACTATGAATATTATAACTAGCTTTATATTGCTTGCATTATCATTGCTTCATCATTATTTCTATTATTATTCCTTTTGGTTATACAAAGGATGAGGGGAAAATGAAACAGAATGTCTTACAACCTTATGGCATAATAGTGATTCTTGTACACAATTAATAAACATGTCTCCTAGCGCTGGCAATCACACAGATTTTATATCTACTAAATATGCTTAGTAGTATTATTGCACATATATTTCATAACTTTTTCTACATATATTTAGTAATTTTTTCTTAACTGGTAAGTTAAGCTAAATGAAATATTTTCACATCTTCCATAGCAATATACTAATCTCACATTTTTAAAAATATTTCATGGGAACGTAGTCATTATATCAGCATCTCTTAAGAGAACATTTCAAAATAGTTTGATCTGATATAATTTAAACAAATACAGTGTAAAGGTAAAGTAGGCAATTTTGAAGTATTTTGCTGGGCACTAACCTTTTTCTTTTCTGTAAATTATAAACCTTTAATCTTGGATTGTACCCAAGCAGCATTTTAAAATGGTGATCCACAGAAGGAAACATTATATGTTTCCAGCAATTTTACCATCCTTAAAAATATGCAGCAGATTTAAAAAAAAAAAAAAAATAGAGGAAACTCCCAAAACTTGGATATTTGTCTTCTTAATTTTAGATAAATTATCAGATAAACTGAGGAGTGAGAAGCCTGTTTACACACAATGAAGCACATAAAAGCAGTGTAATCTAAATGGAGGAAATTGATTTTTAGTATTGAATGAGCCCATTGATTTTCATTCTGACAAAAGAAAATAGCCTCACTGAATACAGTCAACAGGAAATGAGGTGTCTTCTCTGAAGTATGTATTACAATGATCTGATAAACACATAATCTCTTCAACAAGCAGATGCTAACACCTACACTACGAAAAGAAACACAAACAATGTCCCAATAATTACAACAGACACACTGTACTTCATTACTCACTGCCACCATCATAAAAGCACCTTTTTATGTTGAGAAGACAAATAAAGATGATTGAAATGAAAAGGACTTCACATCATGGTGAGTAAATGGTACGTTTTTTGTATGCAATATAGTCAATGATTTACTGGTTGTAGGTTTTGGGGTTTTTCTATTATTATTTTTAATTTTTTAGTTCTGTCCGGTGACAAGACTTCCCAGAAGTCTATAACATAGTGTACTGGTTTGAAAGCAAACCAGAGAGACTCCAAGTCAGAAATACAATTTAATAGGAAAAAATAAAATAAATGCAATAGTACAAAAAGAAAAACCACTGACAGAGTCAGAATACAACCTGACACCCTGTCGGTCAGCGTGTTGGTAGCAGTCCAATTAAAGGGTGCCTGCAGTCTGCTGGAGTGATGGTTCTGTTGAGGCAGTTATCCTGTCAAAGGGTCTGGTCTTCCCCAGAAGGTCCAGTGGTGGCTGTGTAGCTCTTGTCCTCTGGGAATCCAGGAGGTAAGGGCTGACTCTGGTGTTCCAAACCTCCGAGTATATACAGGTGGGAACGCTTAGTTCCTCCTCCTGGGCGGAGCATCTCACAATGCGATGGTGAGTCATGAGGCAAGGCATTGATGGGCCCATGAACAGAAGATATCCCCCTGGAGGGAGGATGGGTCATGGGAGAGATAAGAAACACTGCCTCACCTGGTCTCAACAGCTGGCCCATTAACAGGAGATATGCCCAGAGTTTATCAGGGATGAGTCATGCAGGCGGTGGGGAACACTGCCCCACCGGTTTTTTAACAGCTTATGAAGATGGTGATACTTTTGGGCACATCTTACATTGTAACCTAGGACACATAGATTTTGAAGCAGCAAATGCATTTGACTAATTTAGGAGCACTGTAGCAAATGCATTTGACAAATTTAGGAGCAGTGTAAGGTAGCTAACACCTACAAACACTAGTGCTGTCACAAAAGGAAGACATCAACTTTTAGAAGACCTACGAAATGCAGTCAAATGTTATGCTGTGTTATCGTTATGTTAGTGTTGGTATTTGTTTGCCAATATGTGGATGTCTAAGTCAGTTCTGCCCTTAGCAGGAATTTGAGGTGATGGTCCTTCTTTTATCCTTTTGCTTCCTAGCCCCCCTTGCTACAGCACTCATATGTTGGTTTGACGATTACTGCACTGTGTTAAGAGCCTCAAGAGACAAAGAACTGGCGAACAGGGGTTGCAAACATCTTTGAGTCTTATTTGAGGAAGCAGCATTGCTTTATTTAAATATTCTGTTATTCTTTTAATGAAAAGCTCAAGGTGGCAGTCATACTCTGAAACAGTCCTTGTGAACCCACTTAATTGCCATGATAAAAAATTTGCCTTTTAGCTTTTCTTTCTTCTGAAATATATAAAAAAAAATCTAATGTCCCTGTTAGATTGCTAATTCTGACCTTGTTAACAGCACTCTTCATGAGTAAAAAGAAAAGAGGACTTCCTGAGTAAAAAAGAAGCACTTTTTAGAGATGCTCTAGCTGTCATTATTAGGCTTAATATACAACAGAAATAACAAAAAAATCTACTAACAAACCATAAAAAGAAAAGAAACATCACTCCCCAAAAAGAAAATACAGCACCAGAACATAGTGTGATCTATCTACCAAAATACATATAATTTCCATGGCTACCAAATGAGATGGAAACTATGGGGGTTTTATCACAACTTGAGGTGTTTAAACTGTACACATGGTAGATTTTTAGTTGTTTTTGTTTATTTCAGGATAGTCAGCAATATGCATCTTGTTAAATTTAAATATGGATTAGAATGTAATTAGTCACAACGGGGTTTTTTCACATTGGATATTTTGGGAAGATTGTCTCTTTTTTATGTAGACATATGAGCTTTCACAAGCATGAAATTACACCTAATGATATATTTACATATAAAAGTCTTCAATTTTTTCCATATGTTGAGCAGAACACAGTAGAAAGGTCAAACAAGTTTCCACTTCTCTTTTTCAAAAAATAAACTGAAGTCCAGTTCCTTAACAACTGAGTAAGTAGGGATGCCCCAGTCCCAAAAAAGGATATATTATTTGCATATATATATAAAAACTGTAGATAAATAGCTGTAAAAATATTATAGCTAGGGATGCAGGAAATTAACACTAATTTAACAAGGTTAACACAGGTCCTTTAAACAGATCAGGATGATTTTGTCAGCTTTTTGTTATCTGACCAGCAGTCAGTGAAAATGTCTTAGTCTGTGACCTACACATTTTATGGATATTTAGCAAAATAACTGTCTTTTAAAACAAGCAAACAACATCCTGCCATTCTCCCCCACCCCTAACTCTGAATGGAATGGAATTCTGTTCAAGTTGGAGTCATTCCCTGTCAGAGGTTTCTTCTAAAACTGACCTAAAGCGATAGCAAGGTTTCTAGTGTCTCTTCCACTACTTTTAGTCCCTTCCACAAATAATCCTGGGTTAAATTTCACTTAAATTAGGTCACAGTTTCTCTAATAGTCTTGTCTTTTATTTTAATTTCTTATAATTTGAATTTTAAGCTCATAATATCCTCCAATAGATAACGAGCTGCCATTAGAGAAATGGTCAAGGTCCAATGCATATTTTATGAATGAAGGATTACTTTTCCTAGCCTGTGATCATTAACGGGATACGCATACAGTTTTAGTTGTGAACCTTCAATACCCATATAAAAAGTAAGGGAACTATTACAGTAATAATTTGATACCAATTTCATTATAACTTTTAAATTATTATCAGAACGCTATTACCACTAATGGGTTTAGATTATCCACTATCAAGTTTGAGCCCAAATATGAGGTGTTGCACAAAATATCTAAGTGCCGTTAAATAAAAAAATAAAACATAAAATTAGAAATTTAATCAATTGAAATAGACTTTGTAGACATTTGGAGGGAAATTCTGTGGGCCTCTGTCGGTTCCTAGGGACCTAGATTAATATCTGTACATGATGCTGTACAGCGTTACCCTAATGGAGCTACTATTTAAAGGATAGCTCAGTAATCTCTATTATGGTATTCTCACAGCATTTGATCCAATTTATTTGCAGTCAGAAAAACTAGCCAACTTGCTGCCGTCTAGGAAATTCTCAGAAAATAACCTAAAATCTTATACATAACAGTGAATGGTCTTTTGATGGCAGGACATACTATGTTGCATCAGGTAGGAAGGCAAGTCATTGCTACTGCAGAATAGTATCCACTCCAAAATCAGCTAAAACCAACAAGACTGGCAAAATTTTCAGTGTTCTTAATTTTCCATGGATGTTTAAGAAAACCCTTTCCTTACTTTGGGATTTATTTTCATCATTCTTTATAATTTCCTTGATATTATTGCCTGGGCTTGAAATGAATTATTTTCCAATGGACTGTTTGGCATCAGTGTTTTAAAGGGCTCTGGATCATAATCTTGATTCAAAATGTAGAATTGGCCTCCGTGAAAATATATTGTGTTTAGTTCTTTGGTTTCCCGTAAGGATAGGGATCAGATATTCAAGACTTGTTTCAGCTTCAGGCTTTTTCAGTATCAAATGCAAAATCAGGAAATACATAGAGAAATAGATTTTAACATACAAGATTAAACATAGAATCTGTAACAGATTAATGTTAAATAGATATACTTATGAGTTTCAGATGAACAAAAGAACTAAAGGGATTGTCTTGCTTTTGTTGAGTACAAGTCCATGCCAAGAAGGGGGGGTGGGGGAGTGGGGGAGGGCAGGGAAGGGAAGGCTTGAATTTAATTTGAATATAAACTAATGCCCTTGTTCAGCTTCATTTAAAATCAGTTAGCATTTCCAGCTCCCAGCTTTAACAGAATGTCAATAATTCATTAAAACTAAATTACAATCATAATATTTTAATTCAGGCGAAGTAAGGGAATAAACACACAATCTGTTAATCAAAACTAATGTCACTCTCCTTTCTTTTGCAAAACTCTCCACATAAACAAAATTTGGGAAAAAATACTGTAATACCTATAAGAATTTTGGAAAATTTTACAAATACTGGCAGTTTATGGTACATTTACCAGTTTCAGATATGGCAGGTGGCAAGAATATTTTCTTGGACTTTTCAAATAATTATTCAATTATAAAATTGATCTGATTTCTACTAGCTTAATGTCCAATTTAACTCACAGTTATATGAGTGCCTCTGAAACCCACATAACAGAGGTTAAATAATGATTCTCCCTAATGAAATTCCAATTATTCTGTATAATATATTGTCTATACACTTTTTTACAGTGAAGAAGTCCTAAGGGGTTTTGTTTGCTTGCATGTGTGTTTGTCTATTTTTTCAGATACTTTCTACAAAGAGTGAAAGAGAGTAGTTGATCCATACTGCAGAATTCTTCACATGCATCAGAATACAGAGTTCTACATTAACACATAGACTGTAAATTTATCATTACACTATATTTTCCAATTCAATTATTAGCATATGCTGTAAAATAAACCTCACAAATAAAACAAAAAATTTAGGGGTAAAAACATGTGATGCTGGAACTAGTGCTGTGCAACTTCTCGTTTGAAAGCTCCAAATTCCTATTGTGAAGTCACTGAGACTCTGCAATCACTACAGTATGAAGGCTTGTGGTATGTGGAGACTTTTTATCCAAGTTGGCAATAAGCACATCATTCATAAACAATTCCAGACAGCAGAATTGTTCCTGTTACTTAAAAAAAAGAGTTCCATTATTTCTTAGAAGGTTTTTCATTTTTGGAAAGGAACAGGTTAAAAAAATATTAGTTGCAAGTACAAAAAAAACCCCACATTTATTAATTAAAAAAAAAAAAAATTAAGACTATCTTGTCCATTACTGTGGGAAATAACCACAATTAAACTACAGGGAAATTGTTTAAGTACGAAACAATTGATCTGGCAAGTTTCTTAGTGTGATTCAGTCTGTTAGAAAGGGAGTTCTTAAATATAATGGAATAACAAGGACAGAGGGAGAAGAGAAGAAAAGGGATAATTAGAAGTCTAGTCTCTTTGAACAAAGGAGACATTTTGGATGCTCCTCACTAAGTGAAATTCATTCAAGAAATATATTCTGTGGGGCTTAAATATGTGAACTAAGAATACAACTGGTTTGATCTTTCCTGAAAGAATGATCATCATACATGTAGAGATGGTCTTGATCTTATGAGACTGTGGACTCTTTTGAAAGTTTCCATTGCCGCTAAAGATTATCTTACAGTCTGAGCCATGAGAGAAACGATATACACAAGTGCACATCTGCTTACATACACATACCTTCATTTGATTTAAGGTGCTTGAACCTGTAAGCATAAACTCCAGTGAAAAGCTTTAATGGCTCATGTGAGACTGACCATCATTCTTCTCTGTTGAGGAACTGACAGTGCTACTTGACTTCTGTCAAATAACTTGATCGCAGAATTGCTCTCAAAGATGATTAAATGTTTTAGGGAAGGCAAGGTCTGTGAGCTAAAATAAAGTTGATTTTTTTTCTTCTTCTGAGACACAGTTTCGAGAGGGCTTATTGTGAAAAAAATTGAGACATAGGTTAAGAGAAAAAGAAAGATTAGTCATCTTTTTATATGGCATATATAATAGAAATCCGCAGCACTGGCATAGTGATAGCAGTTAATTTATTCCATATAGCTGTGTACATTAAGATGCACCAGTTTATCTGAAAAAAATCTCCAATTTTTTTTTTGTCTGGTTGTTTGTTTATTTGTTTTACCAAATAAATTTGGGTTTGAAATGAAAAGAGACTAGACGGACAAAATGTACCAAGATATAAGGTCCTTTATAACATACTTAAAAAGCTATCTAGTGCATTTATATATTACAAGTTAATAATTCAATTTATGGTCCTTATTGAAGCTAATAATGTATTATTTGTTACCTGTGGGTAATGTATTTTATGTAGGAATATTCATAAAAGACTTCTTATGTATTAACATGTAACTTACATTGCTAATATAAGATTTTTAGAATTTACCTCTACTTCTACTTTTTCACCAAATATAGATCAAAGAAGCTCTTACTCCTTTTACTTGATTTGTGTATAGTCCACCTGAGGTAAACAGGAATGCTCACAAAAATAAAGTTGTACATATGTATGCTTACATAGAACTGAAGCAGTGCTCTAGTATAGATTTTAAAAATTTTTATTGCTAGTTAAAACATCTTATTTAACAGTTCTTTGCCTGTTAATGCAACCCATTTGATATGTTATCAAGCTTCTTTTGGCCTACAGAATACTTTCATAGTGCTTTAGACAGGGGGAGTGCAGTGTGGGGGAGGGGGCACAGTTGTTTTAGTTGGGGTTTCATGTTTTGGTTCAGTTTCTTTTGATTTGGGTTTTCTCTATTTTCCCTGGAAATAGCAGATCTTAAATTATAACATTTTTCTTGACAATAATATGATGGCCCATAATTTGATATTACTTTGCATATCAAATAACCTGCCCAAGGCCCTTTAGGGGAATCCCATTAATTGGAAAGACTGGGATACCTAAATCTCAGGCTAAAACAGTTTCATGCTGCTATGTCAAGTCATAACATAGAATCATAGAATGGTGTGGGTTGGAGGGGGCCCTAGCGATCATTTAATTCCAACCCTCCCTGCCATGGACAAGGACACAATCACAACCTACATCTCAACTTATATCACAAAATTCTTCAGGGAAGCCATGTAGGAATATATCCTACATAACTACATACTAGCATACACCATGCCTTCACAATAATTATGAAAGATAAACACAGATTTTGTATTAGTATCTTTTCTAAAAATCAGATTGAATTAAAAAATACTTTCTCTCTTATTTTTCTCATTTTAAAACCATATTTAAGCAGGAGAATTGCATATGCCACTGATGGTTTAATGCGCTAGCTGCAAATAATTTACCTAAATACGATTAGAGATGAAAGCAACATTCTTGCTCTCTTGGATCCACATCATGTTGTATTCTGCTAGTGTCAGCCTCTAGGTTCTCATTGCCAAGAGCAATTCTTTCTTTTTCTTTTTTCTTCTCTTTTTTTTTTCCACTTTGGTTTAAGAACATGGGAAGTACAAGCTATCAATTCTTCACAGGTACTGAGCAAACTGCCTCTAAAATGTTCTTTTAATAACTTCTTCAGGGAAAATAGCCTTTCAGTCAAGGATACGTCTAATTGTGTTGGATTTACTTGACATTTTCCTAGGATCTTAAGAAGTGATGAGGAAACTGAATTTGACAGTAAAGTGAAATTTTTGACATTCATTTGGTCTCTAGTGAGGTTAAAATACTGCTATTAAAGAACTTCTACCTCCCAGGATGTCGCAATTATTTTTCTCAACATTTTTTATTTGCTGAATAAGAGATGCAGATATCCTTCTCTTAAAAAGCTTCTAGCAACAAATTGTTCCTTTTTATTATAGAGAGGTATCATAAGTAACACAGACCAGACAATGAGAAGATGAGACATTGCTGAATTGCTGAAGCAAATGAATAGAATTAATCCTGAAATTATTCTCTGAAGGGAACAATCAGGTAAGTTTTGAACAAGCATCTGTTTCACAGTATGCAGTTTCTAGTAAAATTGTATAATTTATACAGTATTCCAAATTGCTTTTTCCAGTCTCCTTTAAAGTTCAAGGTTGCAGGGCTAATATGCAAGGAGAAATTCTTGTCGCTGCTTGGCTTGAGACTCATTCTGTGGCACACAAGCACAGATTTAAGACAGAACTTGGTGTAAAGTCAGGTCACTTTTATTCAAAGTTATCAAACCAGTTGCCATCACTATTTTAATTTTCAATAAAGGCTAATGAGCAATTACTCATGTTTTTTTTTTTTCTCCAATTACTTCCATTCCTACTGTTTTTCTTCCACTTTTGGTCATTGTCTCCGAGTATGACAGGAACATTCATATAGATGAATCATAGACCTAACAGTCAAAATTATTTTTACCATGTAGCTGTGTAAGATGTTTCCTCAAAAGTAAGTTTATGCACAAACCACATGTCAGAGGAGTTACATTTATGGGGATTCTCCCCACTGTGCAGGTTCAGATGGTCCCATAAAGCACATTTCTGAGATAATTTTTTCCCACAGATCTTATACTGGACTGGTTTGATGTCTGCATGCCCTTTAATGCCAAATTACACTTCTTTTTTTTGTATAAATGTCATGTCCCAGAGTAGGCACATGAAATATATTGAGTATCTTTCAGTGACTGGTATAGTTTTCTAGATGGTGAAGTACTGTCATATATCTATATTTCATAAGGGTACTGATGTTTACATCTGACATTGCCATTTATATACATTAGCAAATAATGGAGAAACCTCAGGGTATGAATCAGCGTTCCCTAAAGTAAATATCCTGTGAGATCAAATGCCCAGGCTCTGCTATCTTTATGCATGGAAGGTAGTTACCCAGAAAGACCTGAATACTCAGTTAGCATTCAAAATGTCCGAGGGTTTAAAGATTCACTTATATATTTATTTATTTTCAAAAAATTGATAGTTTTTTTTTTTTTTTTTTAACAATGGCTGAACAAAACATTTACTTTGCCAACATATTTGTTTGAGAAACAGGAATTCTGTCTATTTTCAACAAGAAAGCACACTTTTAAAAGATTAAGAATGTTGGAAAAGACACATTTGCTTATTTAGAAGACAAAAGGCCAAATTGCTATTCATGATGAGCAAGTCCAGCTCCAGAGAAGGCAATGTGGCTGTTCTCGTTTACTCTGCTGAATATGCATTTGTTCCTGCCACTAATATCAGTGAAACTGAACATGTACAGATGAGGAAAACTCATGCTCATATTGCTTATTCACAATATTTTGTTCTATTGCTATTTAAAATGTGCATCTTTACTTTGGAAAATAAGATTACATGCTCCATGAATGATAAAATGCCTGACTGGAAAACCAGAGTAGCTCTTACTAGTACATTTCACCACCTGAAGAAGGCTGTTTTTCTAAATATATGGAAAATGTTCCCAGTGATGCCAACACTTCTAATAATTAAAGCAATTGATATCAAAGATGGTATGATAATGTTAAAGTAAAAGCAAACATTTTGAAATAGTATGTTCTGACGATGTGAAGAGAGAAATATTTAAAAAGCTGGTTGGGTTATTGTGCAAGCTCCATCATCAAACATATTTCTAATACATCAGGCAACACCTGTCAAGAATGGCAGGGTGTTTTCTTTGGATAGAGAGATGGACTAGATACCATCTAAAGGTGCCTAGGTAACAGCAAATGTAAATTTAGGAGCAGTTCTCTTGTCACATGTTAAACAATTTTATTATTTATAGCTCATTTCAAAGTCATTTAAAAAGTTATATGGCTTTAAAGATCAAACTGGAACAAAAACCTTATGGAACACTTGTGAAAGTACTCTTGGATTTATCATGTAATCTTTGTTTAAAAATTAAACTCTTAAATGAAACAGTGTTTTGTGTTTATGAACAGATTTTAATTTGGAAATAAATAGGAATCTCCTGTAATTTTGAATAGTTTATCTACTTTTTTAAAAAACTGAGACATAGAAGAAAAATACTGTGGTTTTTAGATTTGGAGTAATTTGGAAGTTTTATCAACTAGCGAGAAAGTAAGCATATATTTATAATCGATCTTGAGTTTGCATACAGTCAAACCAAAGAATGTTTTGACACAATGTTGTAAATAAAAATGAGTTCTCATTTTCAGTTTCTAGGATTTTAACTTTTTATTCTGTCACTGCACATTGGCTCACTGCAACATTTTAATTTGTGTGATGATGACTAAATTCATGCTTCAGGAGTTGTGCCCGTTAAAAGTAAAGAATGGCAATTTATCTTTTATTTAGAAAGTTCTGGTGGATATTCCTGTTGCTAGATGATTAATTGCCTTAAAGCATCCTCTGTGGAGGAAGTCAGCTTCTGGGAAGCTTCTTCCCAAGAAAACCCAATACTAACCTATAAGTGGTATTACAAACAGTAGTCAAGTAGGCTGAGGAACCATCATAGTCTTTTAGCAATAGGATTTGTCTTGGATATAGGCAACAGTTCTAAATCCTTAACAAAAAGATTTGAAGACATAACTCCAGTGCCTATCTAGGTTCTATGGAGGAGCATTTCAGAGAATAATGTTGTTCAACTTCTTACTGAAGGTATTTTGCAGCCAGAAATGTGCAGAGACTTGAGTCAGAGGATGAATACATGATATAAATTTAATTCAGTCTTAACGCAAATAATTTGGTAATAAAGTTTCATGAATTTCTGTTTGGTCCAGGTTTTTGGAACTGCTTCTCTTACTAGAATGTGAATAGTTGAGGTTTTTGAGAAAGAAGTTTTTGAGAAACAAAGTGTATGGTTGCTGCTGTCACCCTTTTTTCAGATACTGCACTGAGTGTCTAACCTAAGAGACTGCAATTTGTTGAAGAAAGGCTGCTATCATACTTCAGTTCTTATTCTAAAGTCTGGCATTTCATACAGAGTTGTATCCATCACTACCTCTGAAACTTAAAACCAAGACCTGAAATAAGTATCAGAAACAGAAAACCATGAATTACATCTCCATAATTTCCAAATAGAGAAGGTATCCTCAAAATACTTTCCATGCATATATCGCAATCCTGAGACCCTCTACCATTCAACTTTTTTCCTATTAGACTGGAGGGGACCATTCCTGGATATCACTGCCGAAGGAGAAATAAATGTACAGTGCCACTTTAAAAAAAAAAAAAATAGCACAATTTGCCCTTGGTGGTGTGTTATTGTTGTTGCCAACAGATTATACCTGTTTTCTTCATTTATATGGTTTTGTTCTTTGCTGAGATGTATGCTTTACTCTTTCTCATTTTTTATTACCCTATCCATCTTCAATAAGAAGTACCATCATTTATTACTAGATATACAAAGACAGAACCTCATTTACTCCTGACAGAACTCTAGTTGCGAGGAATGAATAAACCACGGGTGTGGGATTCTATCAAACAAAAATATTTAACAGGAAGAACATTATGTCACTTTAATGGCTCCCTTCAGCTTCAACCAATTCATGTCCTCTTGGAACAAAATGATTCAAGAATAACTGTACATTGCAATCCTGTTGCAATGTACTGAACTGTATGTGCACAGAATTTTTCGTGACAACAACAGGACTACATCTTGTCTCCAGAGGCAACTGGTATCAGCCACCAGTTAAAAACAGCTGGAAGAAACAAACATAACCCTGACTTTTTTATGACAATGCCTTAGCGTAAAGCAAACTGCGCGTGTTCTGCCTGTAGTGTATAAAAGTGGTTAATAGCACAGATATTTACTTTCCTTATTTGTTTTATGAAAATATGTCTGAGCAGACGCAAAATCTGCTGTGAAAAAATAAACAGTGGTTAGCCTGGTGAACTGCTTTTGCACAATTGTGTGGAGTATTCAATAAGTATCCATAATTTTGTATTTTTTCCTAATAAGTGAAATTATGTTATATTTTGGTTTTTTTCAGGAGGCAGAAATACACAAGGTACTCGAGACACTCTTATCTGTCAGTTGTTGGTATTGCTCTTGCTAGTAAGAAAGATATTACAGATTTTCTGTTTCTTTTTTCCTAATCCTCATGATTTAGAGACTGCAGGTTGAATTTTCATGTCAGAACTGTGAAAGAGAAGATCCTTCAGGCTTAGGAAGAGGATTATCGTTTTCTCCAAAATCTCTCACAGTAGAACTTCTCAGACAGATTTTCTTTTGTGCAAAATATGGCCTCATTGTCAATGTAAACTTCTGCCAGTGTAAGCCTCTGGTCTGAAGCAACTTTAAAAGGGAGTCTGTATATGAAAAATTGAGAAGAAAACAGGAAAAAAAAAAAACCAATCAAACAATAAGGATTATTTTTTCTCACAAGATATTTTTAAAGAAAGTCTCCTTTTGTGAAATGAAAAATCAAGTGTTGTATAAACCCATATTTTAATCTTAGCAGTATCAATGCATTCAATAAATTCTGTTTATGCATTTATAGATAAGATTCTATTACACTTTCATTATAATCCTTATTTTCAAATCCTAATACCAATTACTACCCCAAAATTCCAGTTCTTCGTCTACTTACTTATTTCCATGGAAAAAGAGAACTGATTATTTGGAGATTGATTTTCTGTGCAGTTATAGAGTCTAATTTATACCAGTACATGACTTGATCACAAAGTGCTCACTGTGGTTATACTTTTGCCATGAGATTTGTGATTTAAAATTTGAGCCTGTAATTGGCCACCTGGATCACATGCTTTGCAACTGTTGCTTGGATGATCTCACCTTCTGCGGGGGAATTTCACTTAGTCATCTGAAAAAAGGAACAGTGTGATTAAATCAACAGCACCTGTAGGACTGAGTTTCATCCTTTGAAAACACACCAAAAAAAGCCCTTTCCTTTTGTGGAGTAAAAGGAATGTTGATATGGAAGTCCACTTCATTAAATCAGTCTATTTGCAACAGAAGGATTTTTTGTTATTCTAAAACTATACTTGTAATGTAATCTCTGATATAAAGTATATTCTATTTTTGATGACTACTTGAAAAAAATAGTCAATTTGACAAAGAAAATATAAAGTTATGACCTTTTAATAAAATTGCAATTAGCATGTTACCTTAAGAACATATATTCCATGTTTCTATGAAACTTTGAGGTATGAGCCTAAAATTTGCCCTTATAGACTATCTTAACACAGGTATGTAAATACACTTTAAAAAAATTTATATTACATATTCTCATCTTAACACGATATTTTAGTATCACTTGCTCAGACAACTATTACTTTCTGTAGTTTTCAGATTTTCAAGAATTAAAAAAAACCCAGCAATGTTTCTAGCTATGCTTTTACCATATGGTATGTAAATTACAAGGCAAAAATTCTTGTCCTCTTGAAATTAACAATAATTTTTCTATTGATGTGAGTAGGAAAAGCATACTTACAATATTTTAAAATTAATTTCTAATTTTAGTCAGCTAGACCTATTTTTTTTTTCAATCAGGCTGAAGTAACTATTAGATTAGAACTAACAGTCGTATCATACTGCTTTCTGTTTTCTTTGCACTAATGTATAGGCTAAGTCTCATCAAAAAAAAAAAAAATTGTAACTTGTTTGCACACCAGCGGTGGAGTTTCAGAGAATGCCCAAAGTATCTTTCTTCTACACTTAAGAAAATATACTTTGTTCTGCATTAAAAATCACTTGTCTGCTTTTCTGAGTATTCTACCTCTAACCTAATTTTCCTACTTTGCTGATCAGAAATGATTTTCCTATTGCATTTCCCAGTAACAAGAAGTACTAACTGCAAATGTTAAACGTCCTTATTTGAGATCCTTTCACAAAAAAGTTATAAGCTTATGGAGGATGCAATAGTTCAGTCTGTAGCGTTCTTCTAATCTTTTACTGTGTTGTAAGAGAATATCTAGATCATGAAATCAAAGTTTTAATACCATAAAATTGAAGGATTTCAGTACAAAAGCTGTAATAGTGACATAGAGACAATTGCAGATGACTAAATACAGATTTCCCAAACCAAATATGTTTGGTTCAATGTATTTTCTAATACTTCTGAAACATACCACTTTCATTTATGACAGTGTTCCACAGAGCCTTCTGGCCATTGCTGCCTACTCTAACATAGAAGGAGTACAGCTGATAGAAACTGCTGGTAAGTGTGTAAAAATAATGAAGAGGCTTCAGACATTGCATTTTCCATAAATTAGTTCCCTGTAATCCATCAGCGTTTTCTGCAGTTCAACAAATCCTTTAAAGATGAAAGCTTTCATTTAAAATCAAATAGTATGACAAATGCCCATTTTCTTGTTGCCCAGAAATCTCTATTGATTTTTTTCCATTCAGCAGTTAGTTTCTTCAAAAATGAAATAATAACTTATATTTGTTGAATTCCAATTAGATCCAAAAAAGAGAATTTACCAGGGGAGGTATCTGAGAAACCCCATACATCTTTATGATACAGATTCATTTGAATACCTCTGTTTGCATTGTCTGCTTAAATCAGGACATTAAATCTGTCCTCTGGGTAAGATGAAAAAAATAAGAAATGCAAATATGCATTAAGTTTTGTGTCACTGGTTTACTTTTTTATCATTTCAATATGCATTTCAAATGAAATTTTACCCAACAGAATAAGACATCTTACAGACAGGTGTTAGATAGAAAGAAAGGGGTTAGATAGATAGAAATTCCATGTCAAAAAGGGATGTATCAACTATACAGGGATTTGAGTTCAGTTTGGGAATTTTTTTTTCTGATGAGACTTATAAACACTGCTTGTCTTCTTACATAATCATGGTTTTTGCCAAAATTCAAAGCATTCAAAGCTTTGCTCTTTCTCTGTTGCATTTATGATCATGAGGAGGTTTTGGTAAGGCCTTCCACAGATTTTAGGAACAGTTAGTAATAGTACAAATGAATTCAAGCCCAGGCTTTCACAATCTCATCTTAACTCTACCTTGACCTTGCATCAGCTAAGTATGCTGATCTATATATTAACTCCAATACAGAAGAATTGACTCGGTGTCCCACAGTTTCTGTTCACAAACACCTACATACAGAATTAAGCTCTTGGGTTTTTATGATACTTTTATATATTAGCTAGGGAAAAATTATATGCTGTGTGAGTTGGTTACAAAACTTGCACATTTGAGGCTCCCAAAGAAATTAAGTTTTGCTGATAAATAATATCATTGCATACATCTTGCTGTTTATTTTAAATTTGGCTGCAACTTATTTGAACTGGAAGTAAAGGAGCCTTTTCCATCTAAACAAGCCTATACGAAAAATAGTTTGTTTAGGCAGCACATTCAGCATCAGAGAGAAGACTCCAGCTCTCATATGAGCATCTAAATGAGGATAGGTTTTGTAGTTTAGGCATGGTATTCCCTAGCTTAGTGTTCCCCCTGAAACACTCCAATGATATGCTGAACGTTCACTTTTCCCCCTCCTCTCCCCCTGCAGCAGGATGGAGAGGAGAATGGGAGGCACAAAGAGGTAAATATCACAGATGGAGTTAAAAACAATTTACTAGAAATAGCAATGAAATAAGAAACTGAACAATACAAACAACAATGCCTAAAATGTACAATATAAATGATTGATTCACACCACACAGGACAATGTGCTACCCAACTGCACACTTTGGCAGTGTTGGGGAAGATGAAACAGGAAAGCCTTGTAAGTATGATGGCCTGGCAAAAGATGCTGAGAATATGGAAACTATAAGTGAGATTGAAATGAAAGCATACTTTGAGATACCAGGCCTTAGTCACTGAACAACTGGAAAACAATGGTATGGCCGACTGAAGGTAATCCCCTTTTGATGGAACAATACCTTCTGCTAGCAGACAGGTCCAAGGGTCAAAGCAGACCCTGCTAGCTTGGCAGAAGGCGTCCAAAGGGTAGTTTTTAGGCTTTAAAATATAACGCAGTATGGTAATGCGATGATTCTTATAGACTGTATGTACATGCTATAGGATTTGTATCTTGTACTAGATTGGTTGATGAAAATTAGAATATTCAACACAGAAGAAGATTTATTGTATTGTAAACGAGAACCTCGGGCTCTTACACCTCTTACACATACTCTCTTGCACTTCTTTACTCTCTCTCTCTATTGCTTCCTGCTTTTCTGGCCTGCTTCTAGCTGTGGCTGGCTGCTCCAAGCAAGTCCCCTGTACCCAAGCCCTTAGCAATAAACCTCATGCTCTAAGACCTGACTTCAGAGATCTCTCGTCTCCATCCATCCCAACCGTCCAAACCGAGGCAGATCCTACAGGCAAACCAGAAAAAACTCAAGTCCCCTTCATCCTCCCTGTGCATGGCTTGAGGTGGTATCAAATAAGCCCACCATTGTGGCCTTGCCCCTCCTGGCTTCTGCAAAAGTTAACCCTGTCCTGGACAAAACCAGAACAACAGGTCATGTCTCACTGGGTATTTCCTACAACTTCATGTATGAATATTTCAAAATGTATGCATGTGTTTCGGATGGTCAGCCTTCTTTAATGGTCCAGCCATTCCTCTCCTCATTTATAATTGTGCCTGATGTTACTCCATTCTACATGCAGAAGCCAGCGTTTGGACTTTTTAAATTTCAACCTATTAATCATTGTTCAATAGTTCAATCTATCTTTAAGGGTGGTCAGACCACGAGTTGCCCAGAGAGGTTTAGGAGATCCATCTCTGGAGGTGTTCAAAACCAAACTGGACACAGTCTTGGACAACCTGCTCTACATGACCCTATTTAAGCAGTGAAGTTGAACTAGATGATCTCAAGGTGTCCTTTCTCACCTAGACTAGAATCTGGGCTTTATACTAAAATCTGTGTACAGAATGAACTGGAAGCATTGGCCAGTTTCCAGAGCTGCTATCACTGGTATTAGGGAGACTTGGTGGGAGGAGTCCCATGATTAGAGTGCTGAAATGTGGAGGAGTATCATCTGCTCAGGAAGGATAGACAGGACAGGTGAGGTGGAGGTGTCTCACTGAACTTAATGGAGAGGTTTGATTGTGCAGACATTATAGTTAGTGATTATGTGTTTGAGAGGCTCTAGGTGTACATTAGGAAAATGGGAAGCAAAGGAAAATTTTAGAGGGCGTCCACTACAAGCTGCTCAGCCAAAGTGTAAGCACTGATAAATTTTTCTACAGGCAATTAGGAGAAATCTCTGGATCAGTGGCGCTTGTTCTTCAGGAAGATTTCAACTTTCCAGACATAACCAGGACTATCATGCTTCTTTGGAAAGCCAGTCTTGGAAATTCTTTAAGTTTGTAAAAGATAACTTCTTGTCAAAAGTACCCAGTGAGTCAACCAGGAAATAAGATTTTCAGGACATGTTATTTGTAAATAGAGAAGGACTCAAGGGGAATGTGATGGTAGGTGGCTGTCTTGGCCATGGTGATCATGAAACCATCAAATTCATTAGAGTACCCTGGGAGTTTGTTTTTGAGGGCTTAGGAGTCCCTGAGTGCTGGTCAGTCTTTGGGAAATACTTAGAACCACAGGAGCAGGCAATTCCACTGTGTCTTAAGCAACTGGGGCAGAAGACCAGCTTGGCTCAACAGGGAACTTCTCATGGAGCTTAAGAGGAAAATGAAGTTGCGTGATCTCTGGAAGTGAAGTTGAACTTCATGGGAAGATAATACAACTGTGGTTAATATATACAGAGCAGACATGAAAGGCCAAAGATCAGTTAGAGTTGAAACTGGTCAGTGTTGTGTCAGACAACAAGAACTTTTTAAAGTATGTTAATAGCAAGAGGTAAGTAATTTTTTTTTTCCTGTGTTCAGAGGGGCTCTCCTGTGTTTCAATTTGTGGCTATTGCTTCTTGTTCTGTCACTGGACACCACTAAAAAAGACCCTCAGTGCCATTTCTTTTCTACACTCCATTACGTATTTATATGCATGGATGGGATTTCCCTTTAGTACTCTCTCTCTCTAAGATGAACACTCCCATCTTGCTCAGCCTCTCATATGAAAGATACTCTTCTTAATGGAGTCCAGCCTTCATCCTTGTAGAACTGTTTAATCAAGTAATGTAAATGTATTAAATATAAATTTTTTTTTCCCCCAAGGAAGCACCCAAATTGCCAAAATTGTATCATCCCCTCAGCTGTCTCCTTTTTCTGCTTAATCAAGAGCTTCACTTTCGTAAGGACAGGATTTATGACTAATGTGCACAAGAAGGTTATAAAAAACAAGGGTTCAAGGCAGGGAGTAACGGAAACTGGCTAAAAATCTTTGATATATTTCATTTCCTTTCTGTTCTGGCCACTGTGTTATTAAGAAAAAGTTAGCTGCCAGATATTCAATAAACACTTATCTAAAGTCAATGAAGACATCTGAATTTTTTATATACTCTCTTTGCTTTCAGGGAGTAGACAGACTACATCTAGTCTAGTGCACTGTGTTACATTCTTGAGGTTCATAAGTTTCCTCTATAGCTAACAGATGGATGAGAACTCCTAATTTAAACCTTGTTGGCTCACTAAACATGCCCAGATTTTTATGGTTTTTTACCAACTTTGTACTCACTTAAGTGGCTATATGCAAAAAAAGAAAGTTAATTTTCCCAAGTTCATGTCTGTTTTGTCCACAACAGGTATGACAAGCAATTTCTTGTATTTATCTTGACCTGCAAACATTTTCATTCCTTTTTTTTTCCTATTTTGTCCTTCCTTCCCATGAAGGAGGGGAAGTGAGTGAGTTTCTGGGTAGGAGTTTGTCTAGTAGCCAAAGCTCATCCACCACAGCATGAAACTCTACTGAAGCAAAGGATATTTTCCTTAGTAAGTCAATTCCCCAGTCTAGAAAAGAGACAACTTTGGGGAGATACCCATTTAAGCTTCACCAAAAGAGAGTGTTTTGGATTTAATGGCATTGCTTTATGCAGGCTTTATCATTGCTGATTGAGTGGCACAGTTTCTTATATTATTTTATATACTCTCTGTCAGAGAACTACTGCATTTAAAGCAAAGGAGCATTATTGTTTGAAGAATGTAGTGTTAACATATAAATCAGCATACTGGTAGAGAGACTTATACAAAAAAATTTAAAAGCAATCTTTTAACAGTTATAATAATGAGGTTTACAATGGATTTTACAAATAAAAAACAACAAAAAACCCCCAAACCAAAACAAACAAACAAAAAACAAAACAAAAAAAACCCAAAAAAACCCAAAGAACACCCACCCAAAAAACTCAACAAAAACCAAACAAAAAAAACCAAATCAAACCAAATGAAAACAAAACCAAAAACCAACCAACCAAAAAATCCAGGGTGTAAATACAGAACTTTAAACAGAATTAGCTATGATATTCATGTAACTGGGAAAAAAATCATTAGAGAAATCTGTAGAACTACATGCTTTTCCAAGTCTCTCCATCTGTCTTAAAATTACATTTTTATGAATATAAGAGGCCCTTATTATGGGTCCTGTTGGTGCTTTACTCCCAAATTCCTCGGCTCTTGAATTTGATTTTCACAAAATTTGACAAGCATGCAAAGTTACTGCATTATAAAGAGAGTGAGAGGAAGGACCTTGTAGAATTGGAGCCCCATGAGAAAAGGTTGTTCTCTAGTCTATTAATAGTGTTAGCAAAAAAAGGTAAAAACCCAAGTAACTTAATTTCACTCTTCTTGTGGATTCACTGAAAGCTCTGTGATTGATCAGAAGGATTTGTATAACTCTGATGTAAAAGGAAAGGGAAATATTACAGGTCATATCCTGTGGATCAAAAGCTTACTTGCCTGGAGCAAACTTTCACACCATTTGAAAGAGATGCTCAGCCCTGGTGTTAGCCAGGCGACATTGGGAGTGTGTGACTAGAAAAAAGAGAACTGTGCAGCCCCATGTTCCTCAGCAACGCAAATGAAAAAAGTCAGAACGAATACCAAGCCTGCAAGGTCACTGGATCTTGGCCTTGAATCATGGAATGACATTAAAAAAAGTAAAGGTTTTAATGCACAAACTGTTTACATAGGACTGTCTTTTATAGTAAGCAAGATATTTCAGGTATGTTCACTACAAAGTTTAAGGTAACCAACGGAAATGGATCATCAGGCAAGCTGGGTATAACCAGTGGAATAACTGAAGGATATCGCAGTCCAAGACATTGGTTTAGATCAAATTGCTGTTTACAGCTTCATTAATCAAAGATTTGTCTGAAATTTTAGGTGTTGAAATAGGTCCCATATCATTGGTTAAGCATATAGCTCCAGTTAAGCAGGGAGAATTGATAAAATATTACATTAAGCTTACAGTAAGATGGTCAGCAACCCAGGAAAAGACTGAGATAAAGAATTCCTAGTCATCCTTGTGTCTTTATGTCTTTTCTTGCAACATGTACAGTTTGTTCTCATATGGCAAAAACTGGCTTATACACAAGACTCTCAGCAAAGGGGAAGGGGTAGAAAAGCATCAGATGAATAGCAGACTGTTTTAGTTTAAAACAATTATACAGGGTGGAGACTCCAAAATGAGTTACCTTGTTTTTAGTTTTAACCACTCCCCTTTCACCAGTAAGGATAGAGAGATGTGAGAAGATAGAAGTGAAAAAAAAATAACTGTTTACTAAAAAGAAAATAACAACAACCAAGATAACAGCAAAAACCCCTAGATACAAAGGTGCTGAAACATATGGTCCTCTGGGAACAAAGAAAACAAAAAGATGCCAAAAGATGGCAGGGAAGTCCCCTCCCTACTCCCAAGGTGGTGGCCAACATAGCAGCGTATGTGGCCCAGAGGACAAAGACAAGATGGCAGGGAAGTCCCATACTCTGGACCACGTGGCTGAGAGAGAGAACAAAGGAAGACAGCACAGCAACTGAGCCTCTGAGGTTACAGAACTCCCTCTTCCCTCAAACAACAACCAGTGTGTAACAGGGACAAAACAAAAACATGGAAGAATTATTTTTTGTCCAAAATGAGTCAATGCTGCTAGGACTCTGGAAGAAACTTCCCAGATGTTGTAGCACTGACCCCCTTCAGCAGCTGGAACTTGCAGAGAGAGGGTCCAAGTTCCCAGGGTGGTGCAGAGGCTGTAGGCAGCAGCTGGAACTGGTGGATTCCTCCTCAACCCGCCCCAACGAATGGCAGGTGGCAGCAGCAGTGAGGACGTTGCAAAATTCTCCAAAGCCTGGAGAGAACATAAGAGCTTCTGCCTTGGGCCACCTCAGCTTCTCAAGTTTTGACTTGGAGACCTGCCCAAAGCAACCCCCTCAGGAGTCCAGACAGAACAAAAGAGCTTGCCGCTTGTGTGTTCTCTGTTTTTAAAGGGATGCCGCACCTCCTCCTTTGTGTGAACCAGGGTAAAACACTCCAGTTCTGCTTCCAGCCCTGAGTCTTTAAGGGACAGTAAAACAGTCTGGATGATGTAGAAAAAATATGGAATACATATTTTTGGGTCACCTAGGACACAGACATAAATAGAAATGTCTATCTAGCTAAACCCCTAGCTAGATTCAAACAAATAAATAAACAAAACAAAAAAAAAAGCCACACAAAGGAGATCTGGAAGATAGGTAAACCATAGCATATAGGAATTCAAGGTATATACAAACATTACAGTGAAATCTTCCATGGGCTTCCTAGGAAGTGGCAAGGCATCATTACATCTCTGGATAAAAGCCAGCTCTACACTGTGTCAGACAGAATTAGAAAAACCAAAAACCAACCAGCCTTGAAAGATACCATTTCATATAAAGATCTGGAAAAGTGCATAGGGATTTTGACAGGGCTTTACAGGGTCTCGCAATGAATCCTTGTAATTTACAAGGATTTGCAGCGCATTTACAGTAGAGCACAAGGGGGTTGGAGAACATGGCATATCAGGAAATCTGAGAGAACTGAACTTGGTCAGCCTGAAGAAGTATGAGCTAAAGGGACATCTATTTGTTTCCTTTTACTACATAATGAATGCTCATAGAAAACAGATAAAAATTTTTTCAGAGGTGCACAGCAAAAAACTTGGAGGCAAAGAAAAATTGCAGTAAGGGAAATTCTATTTGAAATAAAGAAATTAATCTTCATGATGATGCCAGCCAAATACTGGAATAGGCTGTCCAGATGGGATATGGAATCTTCACCCTTGGAGGCACTGAAAACTCAGCAGTATAAGGCTCTGAACAACCTCATCCATCTCTGTAGCTGGAACCAAATTTGAAGCTGTCACTGCCTTGGCTTCCAAAGGTCCCCCCCCAAATTTAATCTGTGTTTCTCAGAAACACATGGGTAAAAAGGTGAAGATGCAAAGAAAGTATGAAGACTCAGGAATCATATATATTGAAATAAGTAAGAATAAGAAATAAACAAACTCAATGGAGAAATTCCTAGCTGTAAAAAAAGAATACTAATTCTTAACCCTGAGATTAGCTCAGCTGGTTAGAGCACAGTGCTAATAACACCAAGGTTGGGGTTCAATCCCCATATGGGCCATTCATTTAAGAGCTGGACTTGATGATCCTTGTGGGTCTCTTCCAGCTGGGAATATTCTGTCATTCTGTGTCTACACAGAATGACAGTACCTTTTAAAGGAGTTGTTTCACCCACTTACAGGATAGACTTTTATGTCAAGATAGACCTTTACATTTTATTTTAGTGGAGCTCAAGTAACACCAGTATTCTTTATCTACAATTCCTAATAATTAAGGCAAGATTGCTGAGAAAGTACTTTGGAAATATTAATGACTACATCTGTAAGACATCTCTGTAAAGAAAGCGATGTTAACGTTTGCAAGGCAAAGGTTCCCCTCCTTCCATGTGCAACTCCACAGCCCACCACTTGTAATACTTCAGCACGCCTTTCACTTCTATTTTGTAAATCCACACCCTCCCTCTCTTTGTCTCCTGTTGCAGTGCTGAATGCCTGTATTAAAAGTGCTCATGCTCTCATATCCCTGGACTCGCATAAAGCTTAGTAGATAACAGTAGCAATTGCTAATAATTTAAACAGACAAGAAGATTAAATAGCCAGTAAGAATTGTTCACATAAAATTTACACACAAAGCTTTGTATCCCGTGAGAATATGTAATCTCTGCACCCTCTCAAAGCATTTTTCAATCAATGCCATCAACATAATGAGCAAGAGCAGCCAGTAGGGAGACTGATAAAATTCACAAAATATGAAGAGGATCCCCAGAAAAACCCACTCTTCTGTGGGGATCATAATACATGTGTTTCCAGCGGGACATTGCAGAACATTTTCCTTTATATTTCTTTTGTTTGAGCTGTTGGAGGTTTTGCTGTTGGCTTGGTTTAGTTTTGGATTTTGGGGGATTTTTTGGCTTGTTGGTTGGTTGGGGGGTTTTTTGTTTTGTTTTGCAGGTTTTTTGGTGCGGTTTTTTTGGTTGGTTGGTTTATTTGTTTGATTGTCTTTGTGTTTTGCTTTGGTTTGGTATTCTGGGGGAGCAGGAGACTGGCCAGGGAGGCAGTCCCCAAAACTAACCTAGGCTGTTAAGTTCAATGTCTGCCATCAACTATAGATACATTTGGTCCTCTCCATATCTCCTTCTTTTCTGTAACAGTAAGAAATAAATCTGTGTTGTATTAGCAAATACGGGAGGAATTAGTCAACTGTCTTTAACATTTTATATTTGTTGTAGAAGAAAGAGACTAAATAAGATTAGATCAAACAGAGGAGTTTAATGTCCTTTGCACAGACGTTAGTCTACCTTGAGTAACTATAAACTTTCTAGAAGCTTGTTCCATACCGATTTTCCTTAGATATGTGCATTCATTATTTAACATGAAATTAAAAAAAAATTCCTCTTTCATTTTTTTTTTTGTAGTCTTTAGCCTGACCTCTTTCTGAAATAAATTTCAGTAACAAATAGCAAAATTTTTAATTCAATGTTAAATGTTATGCTCTTAATGAGTTCTTCAGAGTTTAAGAGTGAAAATCTTCATTGCCACCTTTACAGCTAAAAAAGAGATTCATCCAGTCGACGTGGGGATAATGAAAAATACCAAATTGAGTACTGAGAGCATAAGACATCCCATATGAATTGTATATTAAAAATATGTGCTAAAATATGATTCTTTTCTTGTATGGAAATTAATAACAATTGGAACTGAAAGGATATGTTTGGGGTTTTTTTAATTAATGATCAAAGGGACTTATTTTTATAGATGGCTTATAAAGCTGCAATGGAAAATAACGCCACAGTTTCAGCAAATGTAGTGTAGGGACTAATTACTCTTCTTTACCAGCCATCCATTTATGTTTCATCTTGCATAATGTTTTATAGATTGAATATTTGCCTTGTGTTTTTTATAAGAGATATTTCTTTCCACTTCGCTTTCAGTAAGTTGGACTAGTCTCTTTTGACATCCTCAAAGTTTATTGCTATTGAATCCTTTCATTAATAATCTAGAGAGTTTTTGTCTGGGTTTTTTTTTAGTCTCTAAGGTACATTAGGAGTATCTCATACTCATAACTGAAGCATTTCTGAAATAGAAAAGGATACCTGGAACACCTGTTAACTGGGATGGACTGCTTAGCCATGGGCTGTTTTCACACTCCTTAACTAAACATATTTCCATCAGAAAGATTTTACAGATTTTGACGTAGAAAAAAAATTCCCCTGGACTCTTAAAAACAGAATTTCTGTGGCCCTTGCAGGCCCTTCTTATTACATAGTTTATTACATAGCTTAGTAGCTTAGAAAAACTCTGGTGCCCAAGACCTTCAGGCATTCTACTTACCTGCAAGAGCTTTAAGAAAACTCAGGAATCCTGCACGAGTCTGAAAAGATCACAGCTCCTGGGAGCTGGATTGATAATTGAGAAAAAGCTGCAGGATTTCCACAGAACTGTTATTTACCATGATCTTATTTCAAAAATATACACATATGTTGTTCATCCTATGCATATATATATATATACAGCATATTAACTTATATTTAATAAGGATGGTTGTTTCGTGTCCATCTATGGCAGTTTGTTTCTGTGAAATGGTATCTCTTGCATATAGACAAATCAAACACAGTAGAAAAGCAGATTTTTAAATTTACACACATGCTCAAATCTGAGAGACCCCACACTGATGAGAATAACTTAGATTAACTCTTAAAAGCATGTCTATTCCTGAAAGGTGCTGTGGGTTTTCTACCCCTGTATGTAATGATTTGCAAGAACTGCTGTATGACTTTTACAGGATATAGTTCAGTGGTCATATCTCTGCCAAAAATGCCATTCAAGACTCAGGCAAGGTTGTATCTGCTCTTAACTTTGTCTGTCCTAGGATTGGCATAACTCAGCTCAGCCTCTCTTCCATGCTGTGGTGCCAAACCAGTGCTAAGTGACCCCTTTCCCTTCATTTGTCCTTACTGATGCTAGTGCATTAGAGTGCTCTCCAGATGAGCCTGGATTCTCTTCAAACTCTGTGATTCATTAAAATCTAAGACGTCAGCATGAGCCACACAGAACATGAGGCACATCTGCTGAATAATCACGTTTTGAGCTCAACTATGTGAACTTGCCTTGGGCTATTGCAAAGCTTGACACTTGATTATGATTAATGGGCATAGAAAGAGTTGTCTAGATAATACTAGTGTAGTTGAGATACACAAGTACACTCATGGACTTATTAGTGTAGTCAGTCAATAGGGCAACCGAGAAAAGAATGCTGGACACAGAATGGTTATTTCAGCCTGGAAATTCAACCTGCATCATTTTACTTTAATGTATCTCATTTCTCCATTCCAGAAAATCTGCTTCCAAATTAGTTTTATTAACACGGGTCAAAATGTCAGACAGTATGAAACAAAACATTATGTAGACAAGGCACTTTAGCACAAAATAAGCCAAGTTAACCAGCAGCAGCTTGTATCAGTCCTATTGGCTTCTCATACTCTGGTGGCTAAGCCCATCTCTGAATGACTGTTTAAGTGAGTTTTCCCCCAAAAGTACAGTCCTAAATTGTACAATCCATTAATTCAGGGCACTTTAGAAGCTGGTGCTCTGGCTGTTAAATCAGTTATCACACAAATGTTGAAATAATAGGGTGAACATTTGAAAAGAAACAGTACTGCTAGAAGCTGGAAAAATCAATAGAAAGGTTACAAAATGCAATGTTTGTTGTGTTTTTTTTTTTTTTCCAAATTTGAATGTCTTCACATATTTAAAAAAGAAACAGCAGTGGGGTAATTTAAGCATTCAAATTATTTTACCATTTTATGTGTAAACAAATGCTAATGAATTTGGCAACATTTTATTTTTAAATCGTGTTATGGTATCTGCTGGATTCTGCACATATTTCTAAGGCACCATTTGTATTCTTGTTCTATTGAGAAGAGTTAACAAATCTAATTTAGCCTGGAGCGATTGTTTCACTGTTCCAGTTCAGTGAGAAGTTTTAGGTTTGGAGACTAAATTAGATTTTGGGAAATATAAAGTCCAAATACTGATCATAACAGATGATCAGCTTTCTGTGGTACACAGCTATCTGGTAAGAAAAGCTCTGAAAAGGATATTCTAAAATTTTCTCTATATTTCAAATCAAAAAAAATTGTTTGAAAGTCCAAGTCTGATCAGTATCACCAACTCTGTCTATAACAAACCATCAGCAAAATAACTCTTGGAGCTCTTGGTTAATCATGGAAACATAATGTATTGAAACTGTATTTATACTGTTTGCATAGGTTGGTTGTTTTATTCATCAGTTGAATTTTGTCAGAGATCTCAAAATCATTTGGTAGAATAGTACTTTCTAGAAAGTTTTACTAGGAAACACCTCTATGGAAATTGCACAGTCGATCTAAAATGCATTACCAAGTATCAACCTCTCTTCATCAGAAATTAAACCAACTTTTTTCACCTGTCTGTTCACATATGAAATATCTTGGTGAAGTTCTGCAGAGAGATAGAGGCTTTTTTATCACTGGCTCATACAATTTCCTAAGATATTGGACCAGAAGCTTTCAGGTACTTTCTGAAAAACTCTGAAAATAAAAAGCAACAAGTGAAGAATGAAAATTGTCTACTTCCTACTACACTTCCTAGAGGGTGTTATATGGCCCTAGATGAGATACCTATGTGAAAAAACATCAGACGATTTGGTACCCAAAGTTTAATATTGACTTACTAACGACTCACTGGAAATTGAGGTGAAATTTATATTCTGCAGTCTAAATAAATATGTTTAAGTGCATAAATGAGGAAACATTAAAGTTTTATCTTGATATGGTGAAGATTTTCAATCTTATAGTCAATCTGATGGAACGATGGAATGCTATGTCTCATAAGCCCTCATCCAACCACTATAGGCCTGAGCAAAAACATCCTCTGCAATGCAACTGTGTATCTGAAGGGGAAATAAAATCTTTTCTAAAATATAAAAAATTGTTAAATACTAAAATGTCTTTGTTTCAGCAGAGAGGGTCAAACCATCACAGCGAGTGTAATTTTAAAATTATACAAGGATTAATAGATTTCATTTGTTTGGTTAGGTTTTGTTTATTTTTGTTTCCCCAGAGAGCATTCTCCTAAATTAAATACAGGGTTCTTGCAAGACCAAAGGAAAGGACCATTTATGTTCATATGCAGAAGAATATATCTGCTGCAAAAGCTCATGATGAATACCAGTTATAAGACGAGGAAGAAATCTTTTCCACAGGAAAATTCCTTGGCATGCATACTTCCAGACTAAAATACAATAAAAAGATAGATAATAATAACTATGATTCCAAATAAGGCTTGACTTGAAATAGTGGGGGTTTCAAGGTTGATTCAAATGTTCCATTGATGATGAATGAAACAATTTGTTAGTTTGTTCTTTGTACTGAAGATCCCTGAAACTTAATTCTACAGTTTCAGTCATTTCAGAATGATTAAGCCCAGAGAAGTGCAGTCATGCTGAAAGTGAATTCTAGAAGTTAATAACTTATAAGTGGTTTTAAGATTAAGAATTACATTTGCATAAATCATTAATTATGTGAGATAGTAAAATGTTTTATAAAATTTTAAGGGATTACTCTTTCTTTGCTGTGGAATTGCCAAGTGTGTACATTAGTTTTGAAATACAGTCTAAGCATTGACAGTCTCACTAAAACTTCTGATTCTTGATTCCAAAAACTTCAACATCTTTCCTATCTTTAGAAAGAAGCAGGATACTGTAAGTATGGCCTACAGTAATTTCATTGGTCTATCATATTTGAAAAATCATGGCAAATAGGCAAAGTCCCCAGTCACTGGAGAAAGGGAGAGTCACACTCATTTTTGAAAAAGATAATAAGGAGGACCCTGGGTACTACTGACCAGTCAGCTTCACCTCTCTGTCCTCAGAGAATATGGAATAGATCCTGCTGGAAGATACACCAAAACATATGGAAGACAGGGAAGTGATCAGAGACAGTCAATATGGCTTCACCAAGGGCAAATCATGCCAGACTAATTCAGCGGCCCTCTCTGAGCCTCTAATATTTGAAGTATTTTCCTGGTTTTGTACACAAGTTCTTATCCTAAGGGGCTCCTGCCTGTGTTTCAGGGTGGATCTTCACACCATTGACTTGTGCGACCTTTTTTCCAATAGGAAGATGAGATGGTAAGGAAAAGAGCAAAATGATACATTCAGTTGGTCACTTCAATTACATTGACAGGGAACCAAAGCTTGGGATACAAAATTATGTGCAATGACCCATAGTTAGGGAAGGTCCTTAAAAGCTACTGGAAAACTCATGATAGTAATTACCATCATATCTTCAAAATATTTAAACTTTTAAGGTCTATTTTTCAGAGGAAAAAAATGGACTTAAATAAAAGTTTTAAAGAAAATGTCAGATTTCTTCTCTTAGAAGTCAGCAGACATTAGTGTAGTTCCACTGGAAATGAACTTGGCCCATTGTGCTTTTCCCTGGCTTAAAAGCTAGACTACTAAAAGCTAATAGGTCTATTTTTGATCAGAATCAGACTTTGAATCTCATACATTTCTGTTAACTTCAATGGATTTACTGTATTTTTGTATAATGGAGATTAGAATTTGTCTTGTGGTCTGCATGTAATTTGAAAGAATTATGCAGAAAGACAAGGCGAGTAAAGCTCCTGTCAAAAGGTTAGAAAAATCAATAGGCAGAGCAGAAAATAAAGTAGTAAAAAGGATATTAAAACCCCCAAAAGCTAAAATGTCATTTTGATATGGAAGAGAGGAATTTTATTGAGAAATAGTGTTATACAGCACAAGCTATCTGTATGAATAGGCAATCAGCCTCATGACTGTTGGAAGAGCGTGGTGCCCAGTTGTGTAACGCAGACCTTTTTTGCACCCTTGGAGTGAGTCTGGACCTCCTCAGTTAATTACTCTCTTTTGATATGAAAAAGTGTTGAAAAGAGACTCCAAGGCTCCCTTTCCATCAAAACATAAACCTTTAGTTTTCTTTGCTGACCATGTATTTGACAGTCATGTCTCTTTGCTTAGATGAAATCAGTGTTATTCTTAATTTATTTTCCTATCTGTAGTTGGAAGTGATTTTTTATTTCAGTTAAAGATATTTATGTATTATGTGAAAAGTTCTATTATAAAATTATTTTCTCAGAATATTTTTCATTATAAATCATCTAATGATTACCCAAAACAACTACTACTATCTTAAACTTTCAAAATTTTTTACATCTTTTCCTAAGTATTTATGAAAGTGCATCCTTATTTCAACTAAGTTTTTTTTTTTCCAATATTTTCAAATGGATTTAAATTAAGTATCAGAACTTAAACGCAATCAATGTCTTAAAAATATTAGTAACAAAATGGATATGACATTCATTTTTAATTACAACTCCACTTATCCTGACTGGACTGATAAATACAGTTTTTCTTTTATTTCTGTAAGCTTAATGTAAGTATCACATTAATTCCTTATTGTATAAAGCTCAGGTTTCAGATAAAATTTAAATCTTTATCTCACTTTTATATGAGACTGTCTCTTTTTAAACATAACAGCTGGCAGGAGATTCTGGTACTTAAAGCACTGTCTTGATGTAAGTATTATTCCCGTTTTTTATCTGAAAAAGAACAGAACCCTCTCTACTCTCTGAGAGCTCTAGAACTCAACAGGATTAATTGTAGCTCTTTTAAGTCCTGAACGATCACATTGGTTAAATTATATTACGTAGAGGAAAGCCTCTATATACAAGGACACCACATCATTAGAATAGGTAATGACTTCCCATCACGGAACATTCAGGAACTCTTCAGATTAAGAAAACTACATAAAATCCATTGCCAGTGGAAAGGATATTCCTTTGAAGTACATGAATTCTAGTTTTCAAGGTATCTATTAAAATAGCACAGGACTGTGTGCCAAGAAGACTTTAGGACTAGCAATCAGGGAATTTTTCTGGAACCACTTGATTTAATTAAAAGTGTTTTCATGGGATACATTGCATGGCTGCCATGTATCATTACATTTTTTGTGTCTTTTTTTGAATTTTGATTAAATTTGCCTTATTGTTGATCAAACTTGTTATCAATATGTTCAAAGCTGGCTCCATCGTTACTTTTAAACATATTCTGAACACTGAACAGAAGGTCAAATATCATTTTATCTGAAGTAGTTGCCAGAAATGTCATTTGCAGTCTTGTGAAAACGTTGAAAATTTCATAATGAAAAGGTCATAACATGTTATCAGACACCTTGCAGAGGGAACCAAAACCAATTAAATTCTAGTTTAAAAAAAGAGATGGAATGAATAGTAATATTACCATAGCCAAGGATATGCAGATTCGCAACACCAAACATCAAGTAGCAATCTTAAATCAAAATTAATACAGAGACTGTTGTGGTTTTCCTTCCAATCATAAAGTTCTTATTTATGTCAAATAAGAAGGACACTAAAGAATATGATTCATGGAATACCAAATTGGAAGGGACCTCAAGGATCATCTGCTTCATCCTTTGTTGTGAAAAGTAGTCTAGACAAGATTGCCCAGCAACCCAGCTGAATATTATCTGTTCAATGCTGGGGAAGTGTCCAGTGTTGGGGAAGATGAAATAATGTCTGAATCTAAATGTACTTTACCTGACATTGAGCAAAGAGGAGTCGTATATCCTGTAGTAGTATTCTCAAAAACATCTGCAAAATCTGGCCTGCATCTGACTTTAAAGATATTCACTCATTGGATCAAATTAAGGAACTAATCTGATTACAAATAATTGCATTTTTGCATATAATACTTCCCCATCCCATAAACGCATTCCACTTTCATCAGTAAACCACCCTTCTCAGACCAACAAACTAAAATATATATTCTATTGTTTGCTTATCTTCTAACAGATTCTTTCTAAGATCCTGAGGTTAAAGTTTAAAAATATATATTTCTTATAATTATAGCTTGACACCATTGTGAAGAATGCAAAATATTCACAAAGGAAATGCATATTAGTGGAGTCACAATTTCCTTAATCACTAATTAAAATCTGCTATATCAATGGGGCATACCTTAGGTTTATACACCAGTTTTGACTGATATATAACAGGCAGGGGTATAACTGGTGTGTAGCTATTGTACGTACCAGTTTCATACTTTTTATTTTTATTTTTACACACCTTTGGAAAAAAAAATCTCGTGCCATGGACATTAGTAATGCAATACAGAAATCTGAGTTCAAACCTGCACTGGTCAGCTAAAGTTTTTACTTTTATCAGCACTGTCACTGAGGTCAGTAAACAGTCCTATTAACAGGCACACCAACATGTAGTTGATGAATATAAAGTATTGGTCTGTATTTTTTTTTCTTCCTTTTCACATGATGTGCTATTAAACTAAGCTACATATTGATAAGTAGAGTAGATACACTGTTGAACACCAGAGATACTTCAAATACCTCCTGCTCTGACTGCTACAGGACAGTGAAGTGTCCACTCTTATAAAAATATAGAGCCACTCTCCCTTTTCCTCTTTTATTTGCAAATTACATTAAAGAATTTTAATTGCTCTATATTTTACTACACAAATTGATTTTTTTTAGATGTGTTCAAACACACATATATTCAGAAGAAAAGCTAAAAATTATTTCCCAAATTGAAAATCTGAGCAGGTTTTTCCAATTAGGTGCAGAAAAGGAACTTTGATATCAGAGGAGAGCAAGTTTAGAATTTTCTCTTGACCATCTCCCTCTCCCTTCCTCTGTATCAACATATAAATCTTGATATGTCTTTAGATCTGTGTAGAAAATGAATTATGTTTGTTTTTGGAAGAGGTGAGCAGCCTGAGGAGTGTACCTTGAAATGAGGGGAAAAAAAATCTAGCTCCACAGATCCACAATTTCTGATTTTCCTTTCATGAGTGATTACAGAGGAACAGAATCTATTTCAAAAGAGAACAGTCAGCCATGTTTATGTTTAGAGAACTGTTACACTTTTCTACTGAAATGCCATCAAGCAAATAATAAGAAAATAAAATAACCAATAACAGAGCAAAAAATCCACATAGCAAACCAAAACTCTTTATAGCAGAAAGTGTTCTATATTTAGATTTTTAAGAAAAAACATATAAAAAATCTAAATTTTATTCCTTTCTTAATGTTTACTTCTACAGTTATATTGCCTATATGTTGTTTAATCTTATAACCTTTACATTTAATGTTTTTCCATAAACTCAGCACCTATTCAAACATGCACAAAATAACTTACATAGCTTTCTATGTCAGTAGAACATAATGATGAAATGGTCAGCACTACTTGTTTCATTGAAATAACTCATTGATAAACTGATCAGTGTCCTCAGATTTATTGGAGATATAGAATTATATAGTGTAAAAGAGATTCTGTGTTTTCAGATGTCATTGGTATTTTGGAGTATTAGCAGTACTTTCAATCCTGCTTCTGTCTCCAGTATGGACTGTCTTTTAAAATTTACCTGACTTATATTTTATCTTAGAAACAAAAGCACAAAAATAATCTCATCACTACTTATTTAATTTTATTTACCATTATTTCTGTAGTGAGAGCCAAGACCATACTTCCCTGCAAAACAAAATTCCATTTTAAAGACTGTGAAACTTGTTCCTTCCAACTACAGAAATTTCCTGGCCAGAAATGGTCAGGTATATTTGGTGGTTTAACCTTTCTGATGTATTTAAATTTAATTTTCTAAAATACTTATCACCATTACGATTGATTTTCCTTAAATGTAAACTGCAAATGTGGCCATTTTCATCTGAACTGGAAGAGTAGCAAGACCCAAAATTGTCCCTAGACTTTGTTATGGAGCTACATCTAGAGAATGGATAACTTTAGTGAACATTGTAGAGCTGAACTCTGAGAGGCAGAAATTCACGGTATCCAACTTTGTTTCTCTCTTTTTAGCCATTACAGACACATTTTTTATATGTTCCCAGTATTCAAAAGCATAAAGTGCACAGCTATGTCTTCTGTGTTCTTCTCATAATTTGCAAAGACACATTGTTCCGTACTGGGGATGGGGGGTGAGGTGAGACTGAGCTGGTGCAGGGCTCTTTTATGGATCTCAGTAAGAAAGACCTGGCAAAACTGGCTTAATAGGATAAGTGCTTTAATAAGACAGAATAAGAGAAGAAATATAGTTAGTGAGTAAATCTTCTTTCCCTGTGGACACCTGTTTTTGTAGCAATTGGACAGTGCCCATTTGGATTTTCTTCTGGCACTCAGTGAAGAAGAGCAGATCCTAATTATGAGGAGAAGCTCTCCATTTTGGTCCTTTGAGCTACTATCCAATTACTTCATAAGGAAACTATTCTAAAGAATGTTCTCACAAGAACCTGTTGCTGCAGTTAGACTGAGACAAGGCCACACAGGTGACATACTTTCACGTTGCCCAGCAACGTGAGCAGCACCGCACAGGCATGTGCTCTCTCAGGTTGATTGCCTCATACTGCCTACGTTTCCCAAATCTAAGTTCTGTAACTCCCTTATTGCATAGCTTCTCGAGCCCTAAATGTGAGTCCAAATAGAGTAGACACGTCCACTGGCTCCTCAAATACTGTATCTTCCACAATGCTCCCCATCCACACTACCAATTTCTTTTTTCTTCAGTAGAAGATGAATAGTGTCATTATTAATTATTGAATTTTTCACAAACCATAGTACATAGTAATTACTGATTTTATAAATTAAGCATGTGGTCCTTCTCCAAAATTAGAAAATTAAGGCTGTAATAAACCTCTACTCAGTAAAAGAAGTGTTCATAATAAATTGCATTCTTTCCATTTGGAGTCTCTCACTCAACAGCTCTATGGAGCAGTGTTTGAAACAATTGCACTGGGGAAATTCTCTAGTGCAGTTTAAATATGGAGATAGATAATGGTTAGCTGGAAAAGAAGAGTAAGGCAGCCTTTAGGATGCTGTCCAATGTAAGGTTCATTCTTATGTACTGCCCTGCCCTGAAAAGTAGCGCTGTACTGGTGGGGAATCATGGAAGTCTCCTGAAATGGCCTACAAGGACAAAAAGATAATTTGGTCAACTTGCAAATTACATTCTGAAAAAACATTGTTCCTACTTTCATTCAGTTAAAAAGATCTTCACATTCTACCTTGAAATACTGCTAAATTTTCTTCTGCTTTGTTACAATGGAGTGGTAAAAGTGAAAACTCAAAATATCTATGTCGTCTAATACAACAGAAGGTATTATGGAAAAGGAATTTCATTACAGTAGAGCGTACCAATCTGTATTGAAATTTATAAGAATATGAAAAAAAATTATGCAATTTTGTACAAAATACAAGAAATAGTTTCTTGTTATGCATACGCCTCTCTCAAATATTATAAGTCTTCTGTGCACACATGCTCACAGAGTGCCTCAAAAACTCTGATAAGATTATAGGTGTTGTAATGGTGAATAGCTGACCTTGTAATAAAGAATGCTAATTATCTGGATCCTATATAAAAGAGTATATACACTTCATTAGGAAATTTTGGAAAATTCCTCAGAAGTAAAAAGGATTTGAAACAAGGGTTGACAGTGCAAAATGAAAGCAATGAGCCCCTTGAATTAATAAAAAGATTCATTTTGAATGTCATTTAGGAAAACAAAAACTTTAACTAATTTAATCAAGAAACAACAAAAGGACCAAAGGAACACCACTGGAATCCCAGAATTACCTACAGAAATATAGAAAATCTGATAAAATCTCAGTTATTCATAACTTTGCTTATTTGTGCCAGTGCAGAATTAACTTCACGTGTCCTGCAGTTGCTGGTAATAAAGCCAGACCTTCAATGACATAGAACGTTCAACTTGTTTTGGCTTTGAAGGTGTGGTGTGGGCCATAATACCGATTTATCTTCAGTGTAGGGATTCTTGCCTACTTCCTTTATGAATCAATGGGTAAATAGACCAAAAAGGTTTTTCAGTTTGCTGGCCAATTGAGCTAACAGTTATTCTCATTTGATGTGCTGAGGACCATGTGCTGGAGAAAAATGAACCCTGAGAAGCTATCTGCAATTCTTTGTGTAATTATTTTCGAGTATACTGGGTTAAGATGCACTCATTAGTTATCAGTTAAAGTTGTGGCAAATTGTGGTCAGTTGTTATATATCCACAAAATTCCCACCAGACAGAAAGAGAGTTTTGATATAAACGAGCAAATCTACAACTGAAAACATGTCCAAGTCTATGAAAAATCTGATGAGTCTTTTCGGAAGTACTGACGTTTGAGACTTTTATTTTCTCAAAATCTTGGGCTTATAAGACTTCACAATTCTATATCTGCAGCAAGGAGAATTCATCTGAATGGAAATATGAGATCTGAGAATTAAACCTGTGAAGAATCAGTACAGATGATGCAGATTCACGCACATCTACAAGACTTTTTTTGTAGAAAAAGAGTAACTAATAAATTTGCAGTGTAGGTTTCTGTGAGTTGTTTTAAAGAACAACGTAATAAGAAAAATGTTATTTATGCAGTATTAATGAATACAGGACTAAACTGCATACAAAGGTTATTTTGCATTGCCTTTCCTTGATTAAAATGTAGAAAATAAAATTGTTGTAAAGCCAGATTAGACTTCATACACTTATTTGACAATATGAAGCAGAATTCCAATAAGAAATGTGGCAAATCCAAAAGACTTGCATATAAAAATACAGTATAAATTACTCCTTCATCTGAATACATCTTCAGGATCAACACACAATTATTCAGTGCTTCTTTATTATGCAGTTCTCTACCATTATTCAATATTTTCCATAATGCTTCTACTATTTCTATTATCACTATACAAGTAAAGATTGGATTCTATTTTTAGTTCTCAACTTGAATTGCATTTTGAGTCTGGATAAGGTGCCTGTCTTTATTTCTTTTTCTTTTAAGAGAAAAAATGATTATGAATAATGGCTTCCTTTGAATACTGCCTTTCTTTTGAATAATGCTCTGCGGGTGAAACAGCTTCATGGCTTGACCTAAAGTCTAGTGAGTTCAATAAGAAGCTTTTTACTGACTTCAATGAGTCTTGGGTCAAAATACCTATGTAAAAATGAGTAATACTGAGCAACCAACTTTTTATTTTGGGAAATGCCACCAAATTTATCCTTGAAATTTAATTCATAATACGGTTTTATTACTCCCTTCAAATGATAACATTTCAAGTTTTAGATTCTGAATTGAATGACATATGTAACTGGCCACATTAGAGGAAAAAAGGAAAGTTGATGTGTCCTAAAAGAGTATTTTAAATATCAACTAAATTTGAACGGCCCAAGTTGGTATTGTCACTAATACATAATCAAAAAAACCCACTAAAATTTGGGGTTTTTTACTGGAGCAAAATAAATTACAAAAGGGAAAAAGGAGTTAGTATTGCGTTTCAGCACACATTGACAAGTTAGCTTTCTAAAGTGCAGGACAAATTGATTTCAAGTGAAGAATTCTTTGCTAGATTGTGTTACTTTCCTGGTTTTCTTGTATCACTGAGATCAGAATTACCCCAATAGACTTGTCAGGATTATAATACTCTCACATATTCTCATGCCTCTCTTCAGCTGTAGTTGTTCAGACTTCCTCTCTCTTCTTAAATAGGTTATCCCAGAGGTGCTGCCACTGTCACTGATGGACTCAGCCTTAGTGGTGGATCCATATTGGATCCAGCTGGCATTAGCTCTGTCAGATAAGGGGGAAGCTTCTGGCAGCTTCTCATCCCTGCAGCTCCACTGCTACAAAAATATCCAAAACAAAACCACAAACCCACAGAAGGTGACATCTGTACTATTTTATCCTTTAACTGAACATCTTCAGTTACTGCAAGTTTAAAATAGAGAACATATATAAGTAAAACTCTGAAAAGTGACCTAGCTGGTTATGAAACAAACAAGTAAAAAGAAATTAAGTGGACTGCATTTAAATGGTGTAAGTTCACTGGAAGTTCAAAGACTCCTGATCATCCAAAAAAAAATCCCAAAACCTAACAAAAAACCAGATCTGTCATGTCTAAAAATGTCAGCTATTTTTCTATTTACCTTGTGGGTAATGCCTTTTGATGGATAATACAGGCAATGGAATTTGATTCCTGAATTTTAGAAATGTTGTAAACAAACAATTTTTGTATTTTTAGAAGCAGATTTATTGAATAAACATGGTATAAAACAGTAATCTGAAATATATTTACTTTCTGAAGGAGATCAACTGAAGTTGTTTCTGTTCTCTCACTTCACTTTAACAAGGACAACAAGAGTTCTAGTGAAGTAGATCAACTGAAGGTGTTATGAATTTACCCTTTCCATCCTCAAAATAGGTATGTACTAATCTACTTTCATTTTAGTTAAATATCCAGTTATTTTTTCTTATTTGTATGAATTTTCAGTTGACATCAGCAACTGACATAAACAATCACAGTCATAGAATCTGTGAAAGAAACTGTGTGAGGCACTGCATAAAATATCTCAATTATGTGAATGAAGCATTCTGTTCTATAAGGAGAATTGTTATTTAAAATCTGTACCAATTTTGAGTATATAAAATAAAAAAAAAATTAGCTGCTGAGTGTGGCATTAACATTTGATGGCAATCACTTTGAATCACTTTGAATAAAAACAGCAGAAAAAAACTAAGGAAAGATGTATGGTGTCTGAGCCCTGCATTGATTTCAAACTGCAGTTTCCAGACAACTTCCAAAAACATTCCTGTGTGGCCGAACAGCTAGAGGCATCACTGGCATGTTTGAAAAAACTTATCTGACTATCTGACTGAACAGAATAAATGCATAGGAGCTTATTGGGCATAATGTCCTGCTCAAGAGAGCTAAGTAGTAAAGGCAGGAAACTTTTCACCTTTTTGAGTGTTTTTTTATTAAAAGCACTATTCTAAAATCCTGAGGCAGAGGAATGGCAGTGAATTTAAGACAAAATTAAAGAAAGTCTACTGGAATAAGTTTAATAACAATTATGATATGGTCTAGTGCTGGAGATATCTCAGACTCATAAGAGATTAGAGTTAGAAGTCCCATGGGAGTGTAAAGTTAAATGTTCATAGTGCTTCAGTTATTAATAGAATCTTCTCTTCAGAGCTGATATAATTTATAAAGCATATTAGGTTTTTCCACCATATTTATATAACAACAAAACCAGTGAAACTAACAAACATGTTTTATTAGGGTAAGGAGGAAGCTAAAAAAAGAAATAACTCCTTAGTATGTCTGGATCATTTCCACAGTACTGCCATATGGCAGATTCAGCTAGTGTGCAGCAAAGCTGCAGTAATTTGTGACTGTTTTACGCAGATCTGGCAACTGTTTACTAAAGATAACAGAATCTAACCTTTCAGTGAATCTGGTGCTATACTCTCAGCATGCACAATCTTCCAATGGTCCTAAGTATCTCAGGGGTGGAAAGTAGTTCAAGAGGTTTACAATGATCACAGTTTCTTTTTCTTCATGGCCATGGCTAAAGAATGAGTGGAGCTTCCTTTTTGCTTTATTTGATATGAAGAAAGGTAGGTAAAAGATGTGTAAGTGTAAGCTTGAATACACAACTGAGGAAAGAAGAGGTCTCTAAGTTACCAAATGCAATGAAATCACAAAAAAAAAGGCTGCTAGGTCTGTAAGTGTACACTGTACCTTAAAAATGCTAATACAAGAATAAATAAATAAAAAAACTATAACTCAGCAGTGGTTTTGCATAACAAAGCAGCTCTGAAGTACTTATAACTATTTCTATAAGAAAGTTTCATCCTGACTTATACTATTAATTGCTTTATAAGATTCTAGTTCTGTCACAGTTCAAACCAGAAATCTGTACTCTCCTGGTCTTGTATTCTTGCTGGTGGTAGAACTAGCACTTTTTTGACCAAGCAAATGAGGCAATTTTTAGAAGCAAACTTCTCAGAAAAACTGAACCAGGGTAACAAAATACTTTCTGAAAATTATGATTGTGTTAGTGCAAGGAAAGGAAGCAACATCATATGACATGAATCTTTAACTCAGAATTATTTTCCAGAATATACTGGGTTAAGATGCACTCATCAGTTATCCACTTAAAGCTGTGGAAAACTATGGTCAGTCCTTATATAGCCACTCCAGAATACAGAATGATTCAGGTAATAATTCTGAATTATTACCTATTTTGTGGGCACTATAAAACATCAAAATGCTTGTAGTGCATTTCTTTGCCAGTCTTCCAGAAATGCTATAATACAACCAAGGTTTCCAGATTTTAAGGGATAGCAGAGGCAACTTAAGAAAAAGGTCCTATTTTCTTGGTATTTGTGCTTCTATATCCAAGCTTTCATGAGACTTCAATGTAGAACATAAAAACCCCAATATTTTAGACTGCTTTTATGTTTTGTTTATGTCACAGTCTCCATGTAGATAAAGATTATTAGTTTCTATTTATAGTAGAAGTATTGATACCTCAATATATAACACTGATAACAATTCCTATTATTAGTTTAGTGCCTATGAGTACAGTATTAAGGGATAGATTTAAGATGCCTAAGAAATGGGCTTCTAGTTTGAAAATGTCATAACATTTTTCTGCAATGGCCCAGTGTAGTTGTGCATCCAAGTGTACAAGAAGTCTGATGCATACAGTATAAAGATACTCTGCACGAAGTCTGCTCACATGCTTCTTCCCAGTTTTGCAGACTATGAATCAGTTATCAAATAGAATACTATTTTGCTACACCAGTGATTTTCCTTTCTTTTTCAAATTTGCAGATAGATAAAATATTTCCGCTGGAGCAGCAGACCTTTGAATAGCAAATTTTAGGTCAGTCAAAAATAAGCTTATTTTTCAGTCGCCTTTCACATTTCTCTTGGTATTACCTGATTAATGTTGCAATTCAGAAGCTAAACACTTAAAACCACTGTGGCTGATGTTATAGAGAAGCTGAAGAAAAACCTACCCTTAACAAAGGTGTTGTAAATTCTGCATTAAATTGAGCAAGGTGATAAAGACATACGAGTTCAGAGAATCGGGAAGTCATAAGGCAATAACAGGGCCACTACATTCACCTTCAGGAGAGTAGCTATTCTGAAGATTTTGTTTTCTGGTGAAAGAATAGATTTCAAGAGAGATTTCAAGCAGATCAATAGTGTTGCTCTGCGGGGTTTGTGGGAAATCCTCCCAGCCAGAGTAAAATAACAGGAATATATTAAAATTTGTTTACTTTATGTTCACAATATGCACTGTATTACAATGTAATTGTTTCAGCAGTGTATCTTCTAGTATGGTTCTAGTATTTTTTATTGAGTGTTTGTCATTTAAACACTAATTCAATTGCCTTTGCAAATGTTTACTTTCTAGCTGTTACCAGGAAGCTCAGCACAGTGTACCTTTTGAATCAAATCAGGCAATCCGTATCATTTCACTCAGTGTCTTCCACAGGATTACTTGAAGAAGTAAGATTTAGGTGAGGAATTTAACAATCTAGGGGCTCTGTCTTATTAAAAATCCTTGGTTGCTTTTGTCTAAAAAAACCCGGTGTCTGAGCTTCAGATTGAACTAAACAAAGTCACTAATTTTTTTTTGTTTCTTAGGATGTTGAGCATATACTTTGATAGCATGTTTTACCACTGCCTTGTTTGTACTATCACAGCTTCTACAACCAGGCATTTGTGTGAGGTTAATAATCACCAGGGAACATGATTCTAAAAAGTTTTGCTAGTGTGCATATTGGGAAATGACAAGCCTGTATAGAGCTACTTTGCAGATGTTCTGCAGTTTCTTTAAGTACAAGAGCACCTCTCAGAACAAACCAAGACTCTGTGATCACCTGCCCTGCTAATCCTAATTACCTTTAATGGGACTCAGGAGTTCATAATAGCCACACCTTTTTGTTCAACTTCTTAAATCAATGTATGACATCTTGCTTTCATATTCATCAACCATACAGTTTAGAATTAGGAGACTGAAATAGGCTGTGTCTTTCTAAAAGATAACCTTCTTGACTACAGTGAAATCAGGAAAAATCCTCCATTTTCTTCAGTAAATTTTTTCTCCAGTCTTTATGCCTAACAATGAAACCTAATTTCTCATTTGGACTTCTCTTTTTATTGTCCAAACACTGCATTTTATTTAGATTTTCCCTCCTAGATCGAAGGCCATGTCTGATTGCACCTTTCCCCCTCATTGAGAAATATATATGAATTATAACTTAGTGGTAAAGTTCACAAGAATCATGTAACACTCTTGACATTATAAAATACCATGAAACATCAGCGTTCATAAGTTGGCTGACTTACCTTCTTAAACCTAAGTTCAGTGTCTTGCCAAGACACTGTAGACAAGAATATTCAATTATTCTGCCAAGACAGAATAATTTAGTTGGCAAGGTTTTCCAAGATTAGTGAGTGCAACCTTTGATGGGTCACTGCCTTGTCAACTAGACCATAGCACTAAATGCTCCACCCAGATGTTTCTTGAACACCTCCAGGGATGATGACAGCATGGGGGCAGCCCATTCCTATGCTTAACAAGCCTTTTCATGAAGAAATTCAATCTAACATCCAACCTGAACCTCCTTTGGCACAGCTTGAGGCTATGTCCTCTTGTGCTGTCACTGGCTGCCTGGGAGAAGAGGCAGACTCCCACCCAACTACAACCTCCTTCAAGGTAGCTTTAGAGACCTATAAAGTCTCCTCTGAGCCACCTTTTCTCTAGGCTAAACAACCTCAGCTCCCACAGCTGCTCCTAATATAACTTAATCTCGAGGCGCTTCACCATCCCCCTTTGCCCTTCTCTGGGCACGCTTCAGCACCTCAATGTCTTTGTTGAAGTGAGGGGCCAAAACTGAGCAAGATTTGAGGTGTGGCTTCACCAGGGCTGAGTACAGAAGTTCTTAATTGAACAGATCTGTCGCATAAAAAATGTTGTAAACCCATAAAAACACACTGCAAACCAGTGTAATTTTGTACAGAAATAATCTATTCACTAACAGGTGTTACTTTGTTCTTTGATATGATATTTAATATCAGGCTTATTACTTTGCAATTGCCTGAATAAACATCTGTGCACTTCCATAGGGTTTTATATTCATTTTTTCTCTTAGTGCTTCATTTACAGAGACATTTAAAAAAACAAACAAACAAAAGTCAGATTTTATTTAAATTATGATTGGGATCTATAAATTCTACATACGTTTCAGCAGTTTTAACAAACAATAGAATCCATTCAAATTTTTATTTTTTGCTCTGAGATTTTTCAAACTGTTTAAGCAACTAAGAAATGTCTTCTGTCGTATATCTGAAGATGCACATAATCTTCAGTATTTGCCTGTCATCATAAGGAGAAAAGCCTTGGATATCTTTATTTCCTTATGAGCTTGCTTGAAAGTATTCAAACTAACAACCCTAGCCAGGCCCATTAATACCTTTACAAGAGTTAACTGGCACAGTGGAGCAAATCACCTAGTTTAATTCAGAATTCAATGCTAATTCATGATGCCTTCATTGCTCTGTGTTTGGGACAACTAATTAATCAAAGTCAGCTTAGGTTATTGAAATGAACTGCCTAAATAGGATTTAAACTAATTATAATTTTTAAAATAGAATCTCATTACCTGAGTAGATTTGACAGAATGCTTATGTCTATGTTTGAATTGCTAATGAACAATTAGAAAAGTAATCATGTAAAGTATTAGAACACTATGTGCTCTGAGAATTATTTATTACTCCTTGAGTAGCCTATCTGATACAAAGATAATTTTCCACTAATGAACGAAAAAAACCAGAATTTCAGTATCACATTTACTATACCTCTTCATTAATGAACATATAGCACATATTGAGCTACTTTGAGGAAAATTCAAAATGCATTGCTAAAATGGAAAAGAAATGGAAAAAATACAAACTGCAAAGGAATTGAATCCGTTATGCTACAAGGTCTAGTTTTTCTCCGGATGTGTTTGGAAGCAATAGTTGCTCAAGCAAGTATGTATGATAAGGATCTCTCTGAATTATATGACCATGTTTTGAACCGCATATACATACCCACCCACCACACACACAGAGACACAGAAAGATCATGAGGGATGGGATGAGAATTCCACCATCTTGTGTTTTGTTGTGGTGGTGTATCCCTGCTCTCCCACTCCTCTTCAGGCCTGCTCTATTATCTCAGGAGCTCCTGATAAGTCCTTACTGAACCAGCTGAGCCATCAAGTGAAGCACTCCTTGACAGAACCAGTTCATCGCTGAAGTGTTCCTTCACTGTGCCAGGTGATCATGCATGATAAAGGTGGGAATGATTCTGACCATAACAGGAACATCAACTGCCTGATCAAGGTGGGGAACAAAGAATAACCAGTTGTCCTTCTTAGCTCTGTTAAATCATTCACCTGAATTGAATAGCCCAAGTGAAATGGTGCTGTTGCTACAAGACATTTTGAAAAAATTAATTTTAGCCTGAGTGGAACACTACCATTGGTAAAAAAAAGATCTAGTAATTACCAACTTGTGTTATGGCCAGGATGGAAACTGGCTGATGACTACAATTATCTTGTGACCCTATAAACAGTGGTCTTAAGGGAAGCCCTTTGAGTTCTCCTGGCATGCAGCAGGCTATACCAGCATGTCCCGCTAAGCAGGACACCTCTTGGAGCTCATGAACTCTCAAGTTTGTGACATTCAAAAGACCATCACTGATGATGTGGCCTAGGTTGATATTCCCCACCTCACCATTCCTCAAGGTGCAACCCACGACTGTTAAGAAATGTTAAGGAATTTGATGTATTTCACTGAACCTGAGTGGAATTTTAAAAGGTACCTTTACACACATAGATATAGATATATACATGTCTTTGTCTGCATCTGTGCATTGATTAAGGTATGAATGCTGTTATTGTGAATCTGTAATTAAGTCATTTTTTTAAATCTAGTAAACCCTATTGAATCACTTTATAATATTAAATTAGTCAATGATTAAGTGCTGCTAAACCCTTTTGTGCCCTTATCTTTTGTAATCGTATCCTTTGCACCTTTACCCTTTTGCATTCCTTGTCTTCTTGTAAATAATTCTAAATTGATTCTAATCCAATTTTATGTATGCTTCATCTATGTAATAAGTAATAGAGTGAACCTTGCAATTAAAGTCTATTACAGTCATACTTTCACAAATTCATATTAAAACCTGCTCTTTGCCAATACCTTTGATGATGATTCTTTAAGTGACCTAAGCACTCATTCACAACGTGTATGAAGCAGTGGATCTAACCAAATCTAGTTTGGTTTGTGATGTGCTGTGATGTGCACGGAGAATGTAGCAGAATCCTGAGCTAAAAATAGTTTCAGATGAAGCTAACCTTGCAGATGTATTCCAGTGGCACAAATAGCTGCAAGCATCCACTCAGTACATGGTACAAGAGCAGTCCACAGAGTGAATTCAACACCTTCCTGAATCACTTGGATGTTAAGCCCTCAGCACCAGCTATTAACTATTTTGCTTTACAGATGGACACTTCTTGCCAATATAGACACAACCATTCTTGTTCTGCAGTCAGTCAATAGACTTCACACACACAAATGTTCAGCTTTCCCTTGGGTCAGCAGTCCTGATTGGCAGTGATGAGAGAAAGCATTTGATGGGTGCATCTGTATCAGTAAGGACCATTTTCTGTATTTTTAAATTGTACAAAGAATCCCTAGTATAGTTTTCTTGCAGGCCAAAGAGCATTTCCTAAGGCTTTGAGAGTATGTTTCAGGATTTAGCTCAAAACTCTTGATGTTTGATTTTGAGGTGCAAGGCTGGTTTGAGGGCAAAGGCAAAGAGACAAGTGCATTCCATAGCATGAATACATACATTCCCATTTCAGGTGGCCTCAGTGCCTGTCACAGGGACACAGTTTTTCCTAAGGCCCCCAGTGAGGGTCTGTGACTGCATTTGACATGAATTTTTTAAAATAATTTTTTTGATCCAGATATATAATGCACAAAAAAATTATTGTGATTTATCCTCTGTTTCCATGTTTATGTGGCTTCCCTCCTTCAGAACTTCTGTCGACTTCGTAGAAAAATTCTTCTTTTTACATGTGGGTGATGCGATTGCCAAATTTTTTGTTGTATTTGCTGAGTCAATTTTCTAGTAGATGCTACAATCTTTTTCTTACAATCTGATTTAAGGAAAAAAAATCAGTGAAAGGATTTTTCCCACAATTTCTTCCCATTTCTTCTTTGAAATTGACCAATTCACATGTGATTTAGTAATTCACATGTCCTTTATGTGAAGTTTAGGTGCAAATCATTTCCTCAGCTGCCTTGGCCAGAAGTGTAACACTGTCATGATTAAGGAGACAAAAGTTATTGTGCACCGTTTGCAAATAATACGACACGTTTACATTTAAAAACCAACCAACCAAACTGCACTTCCTTCAAGGTTATATAAAGACCACATGCCAGAACTAGCATTCTGTCTCACATTTTAGATGCACTAATGTTTTACAGTTAGTTGATGGACTCCATGAACCAGTTTTAGCTAGAATTTTCCTTGTGGAAAACATTTAAAGTTTTATTGTGATTGAATATTTTACTAAAAATACAGCCTGTAAGATTATCTTGGGAAACCTAACTCTGATAATAAATTTAACATAAGCTCCTAAAAAGAAACAAAATTACATCAATATCTGACACAGCTGACCACTCACACCACAAAACCAGTATCATATACATTGAACTAAAGAAATCTCCACTTGGAACTTATTTTATAAATATAATTCTCTTGCATCCCAAGATTTTAATAATAAAATCACTTATGGTTCATATATTAAAAGGATGAAAGGATTTAACTATTGGTTAATACTTCTTATTTGCATATTCCCATCTTTTTGCTTTTGTTTTCCATCTTCTTCACCAGTTAAACCACAAAAACATTCAATAAAATTCTACGTGTGAAATAGTTTTTTACGCATTTAAGTTTTGCAGAGGAGGATTTAATAAAGATAGATATATTCTTCTATCTTTGGCAAACAGCAGAGACAAGATATTAATCTGTATAGACCATGTAGATTCCAAATATACTTGGTCTATGAATAGAAAACAGTGTCCTCAAAAATATTTAATTTTGTGTCTTAGCATTGCTTTTAATTCCAATCTAAATTTTTTACTGTAAATTTAACCCTGTTGATCATTGTCATTGTGGTTTTGGAAACTTATTTCCAATTAATTATTAAGAATCAATCTGTAAATACTAATTCTAAGGAATGCCTTTCCAGCAGTTAACATGCAAGCAATAGAAAGCAAAAGATAAAGGTCTTTAAAAAAATGTCGTAAGACCTTTTATTTTGTTCCTACTTTAATAATAATGATAATAATAGATATTATTATTATAAATCTCTGTTCGTTTACTCAAGGCTTCCAGTGTTTCAGCCATTCTAAATCTGGCCTGAGATATAAAGACAAAGTGACTTGATTATGAAAAAAGAATTTTAGGTCTGTAATAGTACTGGTTTTCTGTTTCAAGTAAACCTTTATTTTCGAATGCCTTTTTCTTCCCCCCTAATACTTCTTCTCATCGATTTACATAATGTAGAAAGATAATTTCCTGATGTTACATTTACAATAAATAATATATTTGGGCATCATTATTTTCATCAACACTACAATAAAACATGAATGACACAATAATGAAATCAAGTAACGACCAGGAAAAGAAAAGAAATCCTAGTCTCAATTACACAGTGTTAGATATCTTTCTTCTAACAGATAATGAGAACTGTCACTGACCTTATTCAAGTCACTTCTCACGTTTAAGGTACTTTTTCATTTAACGGGTTGGGTCAATTCACAAGATTTAATATTGACTAAGATGTCTGCTTTTATTGGTAAATGAATAAGCTCTTCACTGCTAAAGCTGACAATAGAACTGCTTGAATTCCTCCAATTTCAGATTTAGAACCCTTCAATTACCATTTTTTACTGAATTGTGGTATTTGTTTAAAACCTCAGTTTCATTTGAAAATGTATCTATTCTTTACTGACATTCTTAAATTGCCGTATATATTTACTTCACTATTTAGTGTAAGATATGAAAACTGGTAATGCACAAATATGGCCTTCATATGACCAACTTAAGTTTCTTTTTCATCCCAGAGTGCAGAAATCCTCGAAATGAACAAAACACCAAATACAGTTAGCACTGAAATACCTTTTATTGTCTTGGATTTTGGAAAGGTGAATCAAAAACCTGCTGACAAAGTACAAATTTGTAAATCTTTCCTACATTTTCCAGTCACCTGCCACAATCAATGGTCAAATAGGGACAAATATATTTGGGTACAAAGTCAAATGCACAGATTCACACCTTTTCTGTAGTCTCAGACTCTTTCAGTCCAATGTTTTTAATATTTGCATAATAGTATCCAAGATAAATAAACTACCAATTGAGTAATACAGCGCTGTGTGTATTTTTCAGTTTAAAAAAGCAAAGATTGTGCAAAAGATGGAGTAAGGAATACTATAAGTGCAACAGAGTATTTTCCAGAAAGCATAACTGAATAATTCTGTTCTTTAAGAAAAGTCATACTTGTGAGTCCTTCCTACCATGGATGGCAATGCCATAGTGAGAAAGAGCAAAATAATGGAATTGTGTGACTGTCTATAGAAGCAAATGTTAAGCACGTGTTTGCAGAATTCAGTGCATGAGTTGTTCACCTACTGGCTGCTTCTAGCATCTAACTTAAAAGCAGTTCTCAGTTCCTAAAGTTAGAAGTTAATGTTCTTCATTTAGTGAACAGGGAAAAAAAAAAAAAAAAAAGGAAAAGATGATGTGTCCAGAAAATGAACTTGGTAATAAATGCAGGTGCTTAAATTTACACTGTAAAATCTCTCTGCCATTTTACAACATTTTATTATTGAGTTTAAATTAGTTTTTTGAGTCTAGTCATCTACTTAGCTACAAGAACAAACTTTGCTGGCAGCTGAACAAACCATAAGCAATCTGAAATATACAGTCAAAAGAATTAATTCTTGAAGGACTTCATTAACTTCAGAAATCTATAGCTTAATTCCTCTGTCCCCTATTCTTCTTAATCTGTTCCAAAAATATCTTAATGTTATTTGTTCTAGTACTTCAGAACGTACATCCTTGGTGTTACAATTACATGGTATCTTGATTTAAGACAATTTACACTCACAAATGTAAAAAATATGAAATATCTTCAATGAACAACAACAAAAATATCTTTGAAAGTTTTTAATGTTTAAATCTTTATAGATGATTAGGAAAATGAACTAAAAAGGAAATTGGTGTGCTGACTATTCTGCTAGTTTTGTTTCTGCTGTTAAGGGAAAAAAAAAGATAAAAACAGTGCTGTTATCACATAATGTTTCAAAATATTATGAAGACATTTTTATATAAACTAACATAATTTCTGATTCCCTCCTACTTTTTATTTCTGTGGATATGAGTGTTTTATATAAATAGCTTTTAAAGACTCATTTGATTGTCAATATAGAGATAAATAAAGCAAAATTAGTGCAGCACACAGATGATAGTTTTCTGCAAGCAGTTTATCCAGCTGACAGATAAACGCCAGCTGAGATATCCTTAAATTGCACATGTGGGGTGAAGCACCTCACTGTCCTGCTCAGCCTCCTAGCAGCCTGGAGCCAAACTTCAGTATTCACCATCCCATCATGTAGTCTTGTGGGTGGTTTTTGATTCAAACCACAGGTGCACAATCGGGGTAGGAAATGGTGCCTCATCTCTCTTGCTCTAGATGCATGAAAGAAAATGAGTAGGAAGGACACCTACATCACATTATGCACATATTCAAGACAAAGTTGTTCTAAACCAGCTCCCTTTTAAGACTGTTATGGGCAGCATTAAACAAATGATGGCCTGCATTCATGTAATATAAGGACAGATGTTTTTTTGGGACTTGGAGGTTGGTTCTCTGCTCTTCTTGCAATCCAGTTAATAGGATATTTTCATTACTACTGAAAGGCCACAGGCTTTGTGTCTATCTAATAATGTAGGACTTAGTTCAGCCCTTGACTTTAAAGTCTTGGCCTGAACTGATTTGAGATTGTTTTAAGGTAAAACAACTGTAAAACCAGCTTTTCCTAAGCATTGTGCAGCATCTCTATGGCCAGGGATTGATATTTGTCCCCATTCAGTTATTGTCTCTGTCAGCAGAGACCTTTGACACCTAGTCTACATCTCTTCATAGACATGCTGAAAATTTAACATTAGGTTACCAGCATACCCCCTAAGACACACCTCATGTTCTCTGTTTATCTTATCAGAATGTCAGTCTCTCAAATAAAGGGAAGCTGAGCATATGAAGGACCTCAGAGCCAAGGTCTGTTTTGGGCTATGTAAAATAACTACATTTCAATACTATTGCTACTTCAACAACAATTATTATTTCAAGTAAAACATGCAGGGTATTTTCGGAGAGCTTTGTGTCTCAACAGGTCGAAATTGAATATTTTATTGGAATTTTCTGTTGAAAAGCTTTTTTCTCTGTGTGTATAAAATTTGAGCTCTTTTTTTTAAGAAAAACATAAGTTTCACTGGTCTTGATATGTTCCTCTTGGATCAACTTGTTCACTGATAAGAACAGTTTTAAAATAAAACCTCAGAGAAGAAGACTGGGAGATGCTTATATAATGCCCAATCGCAAAAGAAATGCCAAAACAATTTTTTAACTAATGGAAAATAAGGATAGAAAGAGCAGATGGTGGTCCTCAAATCCATACTTCTGGCACAAGTGGCATTGAGCTATCTTTTAATAAAGAAAGAAAAGAAAGAAAGTTAAAGAAATCATTAAAAATAAATTTAGAAAATGAAATATCAAAATAAAGCATCAAAATAACTCAGGTTTTGAAAGAAAAACTCTGAAATTTGACTCCATAACTTTACTTTTTTCCCATTTTCTAATTTCACAAATCAATAATAATGTGTAAACCTTCTGGTTCCTAGAGCAGTGAAAAATGGAGAAAAAAAGTTATTTTAATAACTATTAGGTAAACATTAATGGAATTAGAGAATCAGTAAAATATTTTATTGGAATGCATTGAGGCAAAGGTATTAATGTTATTTTTATCACAGACTACCATAAGGGAAGGCAGACAGGGCACAATTCAAGCATTTTGAATTGTAACTTCATGTAATACAGGAGCATTTACAGTACCTAATGCATCAATGCATCAATGCTCAAAAACAGGTAAGGCGATGAAGTTCACATATCCAGCCAATGGCTAATTTAATTATTTGATTAAAAGTCGGTTTTAACAATGTTTTCGTTCTTTTTGCTGTCCCTTGAGGACTGCTGTTCCATTTTAAATTAACATTTTATTGTGCTATGTGTTTTTTACAGTGTTATTAGATTAATTAGCTGATCTTGTTTACTTAGGTTGACCTTTTATTTTGTTTTGGCTTCAATATTGAATTCTGTGGATAGAAACTCCAATTGTAATCTCAAAGTGAATGTGCCTCTTCTTTTTAAAAGTAGTTCTTTACATTATATTTAATCTATAGCTATTGTATTTCTTAGTGAAGTCAGACATTCTTCTAATGAGCTATTTATCATGGTCTACAGCTGTGGTTACCAAAGCAGTTGCCTCCTTAGTCAAGTGGAAAAGCAAATTAAAATTTTGTAGTTCGCATATATGAGATTCACAGTCTTTTAACAAAGTTCCTTTTAGCAATTCAGAAACTTTATTTTCTTCCCATCATTAAACAGTGTGCCATTGCTCAGCTGCTTTAGAGGCAATTAAGTACAAAAATATTAAAGCTACATCACTATTTGTACTTCCACTGCTAATGCTTTAAAATAGACATCCTATTCCATGATAGTTGTAATCTTCATTTTCTCTTAAAACATACATGTAATAAGAGTATAATAGCACTTTTTTTCATACATAAGAGGTAGACAAGCAGAGACACAAGATTAAAGAGAAGGTAAGACGTGGTCTTGTGGAAGGTGGTTCACTTGTCAAATAACAGGGGATGTGGGGACATAGTTTTGATCACATTGTATTATATCTCTTATACTTGCCAAAAGACTGTGACTTCTACCTTTCCTGTGGACATATAAAAATTAAGTCTGTTTTGTCTATTTATTTTCACCATTTTGATAAGACTCAGAGAAAGATTTAAATTGTAGCTGGCATCAGTAGGCAAGTTAGAATTTTATTAACATATCAACTAGCGGACATAAAACCCCCACCAAATAAATTTACAGTGTATTTTGCTTATCATGATTGTTGCAGGTTTTGTGGTTTTTGCTTCCTGACAAAAATATTGTCTGCAAAAAAACCCATCTGGAGATGGCCATTTAGTAGCAGTCTTGTACAATAAAATTTTAAATCAAATACCTTATTTGGAAGTCTGATCTTTGTGGAAGAAATTAGAAAATTAAGTATAACTTTGTCTCAGTAAATTAATAGGTTTATTGGAGTTGTCTTTTGTTCCACCTTTTATTGTCTGGACATAATAATACAGGAGTAATTCTCCCTAATAGCTGTCACAAAAAAATTGTTTGCCGTGTGCCAACAGCCCTGTATTTCACTGAAGATCACAGAAATCAAAATTACTGAAAAGTTCTAAGGCAATAAGAAAAAATGTCGTCTTTTCTCCCTCTGTTTTTGAAAAGACAATTTTGAATACAAAAGGAAGAAGAACAAGTAGACAATGTAAAATAGAAAAAAAAATTGGCAATTTTATTTATCTTGAATAGCACAAATAAGCAGCCTTCCCTTTTTCCCCTAGATTCCCAAGAAAAGCAAAATGAGTGCTGTTCATACAGCTCTTCATGATGCTAACTGTTCATGTCAAAATAGCTAAAATATCATAAACAAAGAGAGAAAAAAGAGGCAAAAGTACAAGGAATATGAGAAAATGAAAGAAACATCAACATAACTGCTTTGGTGCTCTGTGGCTGTGTAGAGATCATATTGTAATACCCTTTCCCATAATTTGCTGAGAACATGCTATGACTGAGCCTGTCATCACCCTGCAGCATATCACCAGATTAATAAGAAAGAATATCCATCACTGATCTAGACAGAGGATCAATATCAGTGAAATCTAATGGAAAAACATAGTATGGAACTCAATCTAATACAGAATGATTTGGTCTCAGATTATAGTAGCAGAGAAGACAATATCTGTCTTAAAATTCTGTAATGCAAGTATTTTTTAAAATACCTTTGAATGGCACAACCATCTTACTATTCTTACTATTACCAGGTCAGTAGTAAGATTCTGAATTTACCCCTTAGGTTCTAGATATATACAACTTTAATAGTACAGTACAGTATTCAAGGTAATTGAGTTATCATTAATAGTAGTTTATAGAATCGTAGAATTGTTTAGGTTGGAAAAGATCATCAAGATCATTAAGATCATCAAGTCTAACCATTAATCATTAACCCAACATTGCCAAGTCCACCACTAAACCACGTCCCCAAGCACCACATCTACACGTTTTTTATATGCCTCCAGGAATGGTGACTCAAACACTTCCCTGGGCAGCCTGTTCCAATGTTTGGCAATCTTATTGGTAAAAAGGTTTTTCCAACTGTCCAATCTAAACCTCCCTTGAAAAAAGTTGAGGCTCTTTCTTCTTGTCTTACACTACACTGAGGTTATTGATCCTACCACGTTTGTGGGGAAGCAGCCATAATTCCAATGTGACCATTCTCAGGTGCTTTGTGGTTTTTAACACATCAATCACTCTTGTGTCTTTGCTGCCACCTGGATCTCCATCCCTGACCTTCACTGAGAGAGCAGGCTGAACCACCTTGCTCGCACAAATCGGATGAATAACAAGAAGTGGGAGATCCCCATGTAGTAACTACTTGAACAGCACTGTTGTTTTGGGTTTGGTTGTTGTTTGGTATTTTTTGTTTGTTGGTTAGCATGTGCTTTTAGAGAGACAGAGACATGGATATCATGTTTATTATTTAATCATGCCTGAATTTCATTGAAGTTTTCTTTTAAGTTTAGCTTTTACTAAATTTCCTACTATGCAGTAGGCCTGTTGACTTTCATGCACAACTGAAGAGTCCAAGGTTTACCCCATCCCACTTCCTCCCTATTTCCCCAGGAACTGAGAATGCTGAAAAAGATCTGTTCAGGTAAATGCACTTTGGTGTGAAAAGTGCACTATTTTCATAAACACCTGCTGAACCCATTAAGGACAAAAGCTAATTTATTTTTTATTTATTTTATTTCAGAGAGTGTTTTAGGTAATATTTTTTGCTTGTTTTCTGAAAGTAAAACTAAAAATAAAAGTTTTGAACAAGTAGAGTAACAATTTGCCCTTTTATGGAATACCTTGTATCAGTTAGATTTGTTAACAGATTTTATTTTCTCCTTTTTTAGCTTAGTACTCACACAAGACAGAAAATTAAAATAAGGAAGGGCCATGTACAAGTGCCATAATCCACAGTCTTTAAGTTACTAATATGGGTAGCTTCTATAAGTAGCAGCACAAGCCTCTCAAAAAACCCAACAAACTGAAATGCTTACTCACAAAATCAAATCTTTTTTTTGGTATACTAATCCTTGGAATGAACAAATTAAAAAATTATTTCTTAATGTTAAAAATAAGAAGAGGGAAATTAATAGAAAATATTAATTAAAAGTATTAGTAACAACAATAATAATAATAATAGTGATAACCCAGTGAAATAGTTCTCTGCTGTGTAATGAACACATCTGGTTTTTTGTTGTCCATGCATTAATTCAGTGTGTATTTGGGGATGTGTTCATGCATAAATCAGCTCCTTATTTGGTTTTCAATGCCTAAAAATCACTTTTAACAGCTAATAAAGTATTTCAAACAACATACACATACCAGCACGCTGTTATGATTGGTCTAGTGGTTTGATTTATAATTGAATTTCATTTGATATACTCAGTGGTTTGAGTCACTGATATCTACATACAGCAGTGACTTTTTTCAATGTATTATGTAATTATATATAACCATCAATTTAATTTACTTCACTCTTTTTATTTCTTTAAACTTTTTTAGCTAAAGAAAACAAACATTTTCCTTTACATAAAGGACTTGATTTATAAATAACTACTTACATTCTTTGTAGTTATAATAGACCAAGTTACCAATGAGTCAGAACAGACACTTGAACTTAGTGTTTGTACAAAGTTTTTAGGAAGCTGAATATAAACTTTTCTGAAATAATGTGATTTATCTATTTGTGAAATCCACTTATGCCTTTCAGTACCTGCCAGTATGGCTGTGGTGAAATACACAGGAAGATGGAAAAATATTGCTTTAAAGAGGCATGTCCAGTAGGTACTATTTAAATATCTAGGGTACACCACTACTGGTGAGACAATTAATTGCTCCAGACCCTTTTCCACAGCAACTAAAAATTAAAGCATTGATATTACTTGCCATTACTTTATTAAAACTCTTCCCACTCAATTTCTATCCTTCCTGGCTCGCCTATTTTTACCTCATGTACTTCCAATTCAGGCTTTGAATTATAAATGATCAGTAATTTGGAAACAATGCGAACTGGACAAAGTAAACATGGACACGATGTGGAGAAGAATAGACATTTAATGTGACTGATGTAATACAGCCTAGCCAGCTTCTTCTGCAGTTCCCTCCCACTCCAGCCACGACAGTTTTTTTCTAGCACCCGAGTACTTATGAGAGAAAAGAATAAAATGGAATTAAATTTCTTGTCTCACAAGGTGAATTTGCAAGATAAAAACAGTTCAGTAGCCTGCCATCCAATTTGTTTATCTTCCAAAATTATTTCAGTGATCTCGCTCTTAAATTTTGCATATAAGCATTCTATAAGCACAGTGACACTGAAGGAATTCCAGCTGTTTAATATCAAAATTCAGTTCACCACTGACTGAATCTTGATACACATTCTTAAAATGCAGAGACATCCAGACCTTCAGCTGTATTATCTTCCCATTAAAACAATCATCTGGAAATTCTAAATTCCTGGTTAATGATTTTTTTCTCTTTGACTATTAATACAAAAATTTTACCATTTTGTCCCTTTTATATGTCATGAGGGGAAGAGTGAGCTGACTTTCCCTGTCAATGGAAAGAAAAAGTGAATTTTAATAAAAGAAGAAAAAAAGCTGCTTTTAGCTTCCTTTAGGGGGTACCACAGCTTTATTTTTACTGTCATCTCCCAAAGGCCTTCAGCAATTTTCCACAAAGGCTTTTCAGAAAAGTAGTAAAAGGTAGACTTGTCTGGTTCTGTCACATTTATGACTTCACTTGTTATTTGATTTCTTTTTTAACCTTTTGTATTACGGCTTTTGTTTTAGCTTGTGACAAGGCAGAGAGAGGAAAAAGAGACAAGAGGTTGGGTTGCAACTCTTCTGAGCATTGTGAGACCTGAACTCAATGCATGAGGGTGTTATTAACAGTACATTTGGATTGATTAATGATTTTTTTATGTAGTATGCTGAAAGAATTCAGCAGGAAATTAAGTAAAACTGGTGATTTTTCACTCAGAGTTTTCAGGTGGGAAATAAAGCACAAGATAAAATTGGAATTGTTAATTCACCTGACCCTAACAAAGACATAGAAATCAAAATATGGATTATGAACAGAACACAGAAAGTTTCAGTACATTTATTTATTTATTTTTAGGTGATAACATGAGAGAATGATAGAAATCCTATTTTAGTTTCTTTTTGATAGGACTGTGATAGCAAAATTACCACTATTCTTCATACAGATATCCATTCAGCAAATCATTTATGTACATTAAAATTTTCCTTCTTGAGGAGAATAAGACTTAAATTCAAACTCCTTCCCACCTCCCTTTTCAGTCAGGGACACAAAGTTAAAATTTATTTCTGATTAAAATACTGACAGGTGTTATTTCTTTAATAAATAAAAGGTAATAAAAGGTTATAATACAAATTATTCCAACACACTGCTCCTGAATGCTTATTTAGCATGCCAAGAGTTTCTCATCATAAAGCTAAGTGCCCCAAAATTTAGCCACTTAAAAATAAACTTTGAATTATTCACCTCTAGTGAATTGCTAATGTGCTCTCCTATCCTAAAGCATGAATTTGTCTCAGGTGCTCATATGCAGGCACTTAGAGCCACCCAAGGTACTGCTGAGTGCGAGATGTCAGTGAGTCTCTGGCTGTGCCACAACCTCTGGGCACCTCCTTGCACAGTATCTAAAGATACTCTGTCCAGACAGAGCATCTCAGTGAACCAGATGCCTATTTGTAGGCAGCTGGACTACAGGCTACCTCTACCTGACAGATACTGTATTAATTGCCACCAAGGAGTTTGCGTATTTTTGCATTGTCATAGCAGAATGATAGATAACTCAATTACCTTCAATATTGTACTATATTATTAAAGTTGTAATATATCCTTGTGATATCTAAATCTAATTATTGGATTGGTGTGGGAAGAGATGGGATGGAGCTGAGTTACAGGCTGTGGGACAAAGAAGCACATGGCAGCACAAAGCAGCACATGACAGCACAGAGAGGCTTGTCTCTGCCGGAGCCTGGCGGGAGGAGGTGTCACACGGCAGAGCCCTACGGAGAGGAGCTGCCGGAAGCTGACAGGCGGGTGAACAGCGAGTGATCACCCCATAGAAGGACATGCAGAAAGCATGTTGCTGATGTGGCAGCATGGGATAGGTCACGTAGTGAGTATTGCCATGTAAGGAAATGCTGTGCCTTGAAGAAGTGTATAAAACCAGCTCGTTTCTTTGAATAAACGATTCAGATTCCCTGCCGCTCTGGGTCCGTGTCCCAATCGCTACGAATGGTGCCCTGCATCAGGGACTGGAGCTGCAGGTGAGCCACAGAGGACATGAGGGCTGGACAGTCCTCATCGGACCCGGCAAAGTCGGTGTTTCAATCACCGACAGATTGGACTTTCAAGTACTGCTTACACCTGAGTAATCAAAAAGGAGTCAACAAGGTATAATAAAACTCAGTTCTTTTTCTGACTAGCTTTAAAATTAGAGACTAAACAGAATACCTTAAATCAGAGATTTGAACCTTATGCATAGTCTTCAATGAACAGTTTCAGGACATTTTAATAATACTTCTTTAAACAATTACAGATAATGAAAAATTTGCTTTTTCGAGTCTCCAAATCCAACTAAATGCACTTATAAAATTACTTATTACCTCCTCCAGTGTAGCAAACAATAGACTTCAGTGATATTCTAAGGTGAATTGACTTCTCTTATTTGTACTATATCTCTTATTTCTTTCCAAAATGAAGGAAATTAATGATATAATTTTAAATTGTAAAACTTCAGGGAAACAGACTGTTTAAAACCTTTCTTTCATCATTATGTTCTGTAGGTTTTTTTGATAACATCATTTTTTGCCTCAGGTAAGTATAAAATATGAAACATTTCAACAGACAGGTTCAGAATACAATTTAACGGGCAAATTTATCAAGAAAAAATAGAATCACACATACATGAACCAGAGCTCCATCCAACCTGGCCTTGAACACCTACAGGGATGGGGCATCCACATCTTCTCTGGTCAACCTGTTCCAGGGCCTCACCACTCTCACAGTCAAGAATTTTTTCTTACTATCTAGTCTAAATCTATTGTCTTTAATTTGAACTCATTCACCCTTATCCTGCCACTTTATGCTCTTGTAAATAGTCTTCCCCCATCTTTCCTGTAAGTTCCCTTCAGGTACTGGAAGGCTGCAATTAGGTCACTATAGCAGGACATTCCCTGCCACAGGAGGGCTTCTCTATTCTGCCTATCAGCTGGTGAGATAACTCAGGGTATCTTCCCCCTCACATGAATTTGCTAATTGGTGAAATATCTCAAGCCGGACATCTGTCTGGTAGTGAGTTATTTCTGGCGCCATGGAGGTGGCATTCCCAGCTGACAATAAACTTCTTGCCTTGAGGGGAAGATTGAAAGAAGATGAGCTTGAATTTCTGACTGACAGACACTTCACTTTACAAACTATAAAAGCTACACAAAACTTTGACAAAGCAGAAGTCTTCTGCACATTGCCTGGAAATGTGTGGGACTTTTCCCCAAAGTCAGGAAGCCGTTTTGTGGTTACTCTCTCTGGAGCTGAGTAAAAGGAACCTGTGTACCCCATCATCAATTTGGTGATAAGTTACATTGACTCCTAATCTATATTATTTCTTTGCTAGCTTTAATATAGGTAGGTACCTTTATGTCGTGCACTGTCTTATGTAATCTACTAGTAGTTCTTTTTTTTAACCTGTGTAGTAAGTAACTCTGTTTAAGGCCACTTTTCTGTTAATCTCTTGTCTATTTAATAAATAACTCATTTTACAATAGACCTGATCAGCCATTCTTGAGAACTTGTGAGCCAAAGTGGTTTAGGTGTGGGTCACCTGAATAAAGCTGCTGCCAAAAACCTGAAGCTAAGTCAGGGCTTGTCTAATGCTTTCACTCAATTCATAATAGTCACCCCGAAGCCTTCCTTTACCCAGGCTGAACAATCTCAATTCTATCAGCCTGTCTTTGCAGGTGAGGTGCTCCACTCTTCCCATCAACTTCGTGGCTCTCCTCCAGACTTGCTCCAACAGATTGACGTCCTTATTGTGCTGGGGATGCCAGAGCTGGATGCAGCACTCCAGCTGGAATCTCACTTGAGCAGAGGGGTAGAGTCCGCTCCCTCGCCCTGCTGGCCACACTGCTCTGGATGCAGCCCAGGATATGATTGGTTTTCTGGGCTATGGGTGCTCATTGCTGGGTCCAGCCTCTTACCCCCAGGTCCTTCTCAGCAGACCTGCTCTCTATCTGTTCATCTCCCAGTCTGTGTTGATACTGGGATTTGCCCCAACCCAGGTGCAGTACCTGGCACTTGGTCTTGTTAAACCTCATGAGATTCCCACTTCTTGAGCCTGCTCAGGTCCCTCTGGACGACATCCTGTCCTTCAGTTGTGTCAACCACACCACTCAGCTTGGTATCATCTGCAAATTTGCTGAGGGTGCACTTAATCCCTCTGTCTATGTCATCAATGAAATTATTAAATAACACTGGTCCCAACACAGAGCCTTAGGGACACCACCCGTCACTGATGTTCATTGAACATCTGAAACATTGATCACTACCGTCCGGATGTGACTGTCCAACCCATTCCTAATCCATCTAAGAGCCTACCTGTCAAATCCAACTCTCCAATTTGGAGAGAAGGATGTTGTGCAGGACCATGTCAAAGGTTTCACAGAAGTCCAGATAACTGGCATCTGTAGCTCTTCCCTTACCACTGATTCAGTTATTCCATCACAGAAAGCACTTAGGTTGGCCACACAAGATTTGCCCTTGGTGAAGCTGTGCTGGCTGTCTCAAATCACCTCCCTGTGCTCCATGTGCCTTAGCAAAGCTTCTAAGAGGATCTGTTCCTTGATCTTCCCAGGCACAGAGATTAAAGATGATATGGGAGAAGCAAAGTAAGTTAAATATTCCTGTACCATCTTTTGTAGTTTTTAGAACACTTACCATGGTCTCTTACATTCCCAGTTAATAAATTATCTTGTGAGAAAACATCTCTCTTTTCCCCTGGGAAATTAAGCAGTTAATGCAGCTTTGGGGACTTTCATCAACTGTGATATAGAATAATGGAATAGTTTAGGCTGGAAAAGACCTTTAAGATCATTGAGTTCAATTGTTAACCCAGTACTGCAAAGCCCAGCACTAAACCACATTCCTAAGTACCACATCTGCATGTCTTTGAAATACCTCAAGGGACTGTGACCCCATCACTGCCCTAGGCAGCCTATTCCAATCCTTAAAAACCCCTTCCGTGAAGAAATGATTTTTAATATTCAATCAAAATATCCCCTGGCACAACCTGAGGCCATGTCCTCTCATCTTGTCACTTGTTACAGGGAGAAGAAAGTCCTGCTTCCTTTCAGGTGATTGTAGAGAGCAGTAACGTCTCCCCTGAGTCTCCTTTTTTCTAGGCTAAACAACCCCACCTCCCTCAGCTGCTCTGCATTAGACTTATGCTCCAGCCTTTCACCAGTTTTATGGCCCTCCTCTGGACAATGGTCCAGCACCTCAATGTCCTTCTTGTAAGGAGCTCAAAACTGAGCACGGGATTTGGGGCGTGGCCTCACCAGTGTCAAGAATAGGGGGATGATCACTGCTTTGGTCCTGCTGGCCACACTATTGCTGATACAAGACAAGATGCCTTATTGGCCACCTGGGCATATATTTTCTTCCCATGAGTTGCGCTTCTGGTCTGTTTCAAGAGAACTGAATCTGTTAACCAAGTGTAGAAAGTGCTACCCCCATTCAGAGTCTGTCTTAGCAGAGTATGACAATATAAGCTGGCAATAAATAAGTTCTATGAGAAAGAATTTCAAGACAGAAAGAGACAGAAGAAAAAATGAAGAAAGAATATTAATAAAACAATCTACTAGTTAATGTTTTGAGTTAGCCATAATGTGTACCATAACTAGTCCCTTTTTTCTGACACTGATAATACTATATAATGTAGTTTTCAGTATGTAAAACAAGCAAATTAAAACCAAAGCAAGACCAAGGGGAAAAAAAAACAAGGAAGGAGAAGAACCCAACAACCAAAGAGGAAGCAACCAAAGAAGGGATTACCATTTAGATGTCCTTGTTTGTAGATGAATACATTAACCTAAAAATAAAAGCCTGGTGTAGAGGTGTGGCCCCACAATATTCGGGCCCTCCCCACCCCTCCGCCACCAAGCCCCGCCCTATCGATAGACTCCTCTTGGGAGGAGTCTGCCTATGAAACCATGGCTGGAGCCCCGCCCAATGGGCAGGAAGAAGGCGGTGATGCTTGGTAAGCCCCACCCAATGGGCGGAAGAGGGGCAGTACTATCTGGTTGGCCCTGCCCCCTGTTCTAGAACTTTCTTTAGTACTCGGTTACTTATTGGTCCTTATGTGTTGTGCCCTCCCCCTGAGCCTGATGATTTGTCCTCCCGTTGATGGATACCTTCCCTTGCGTGTCCCCATTGGTTGCTACCCTTTGACCCCACCCAGTTGGTTCCCAGTGAAAACCCTGTGTGGAGCAGCATTTGGGAGTTCTCTCCTCTGAGATCTTGGTCTATTTGTTTCTGCCTGGACCCTTCCCAGTGTACCTTAATAAACAAGAGCTCGGGAGACCCCCTCCCACACCCTTTGTTCCTAGCCTCTTGTGATTTCTATCTGTGCCTGGAGAAAGCCTGAGAAGGGAAGCCTTCCTCCAAGTGCCAAGCACCAGCACCCTGCTCTACACCTCCAGGGATTGATCGAGGTGGACGAGAGTAGCAGGCTCCGAACGTAAACCCGCCTCAGATAGCTCACCAAGCGCCCAGAGCTTGGTTGGAGTGTGATAGGAGAGCAAGAACACCAGCTCCCAACAGTCTACTTACATGTATCCATTCTCTTTCTGGATCTATGATGCTTCTACAGCAGAACAATGTATAAGATGCTTTAATTTTTATCTATACAAATTAGATCGTGACCTACTCTGATTCTCTAATGATAGAGCACAAAACAGCTTTTACTTTCTGTTAGATCTGCAATTGTTATAATATCCTATGAAAAGTAAAAGCTTAATTAGCACACAGTAATTGCAAGGCTTTGAGACTGTCTACAATTCTTGATAAATTCCTTCTGCTGCTCAGACCTTTGGTGATACTTGTATTTTTTATTGTGTTTTTTTGCTAACTCTATGCCACAGGTCTCTTCTGCATAACAGGCAGAAATTATGGTTCATTGTTGTGTGCTGTCAAAGCTTTAGCAACCTTTTCACTTGAGACTACTCTGGGGGATCAGTAGCCATGACAAATTAGAACAATGTAGTTTATTTATCAGAGGTTGTTCTGAAACACTGGTATAGCAACAAAAAAAAAAAAAAAAAAAAAAAG
>VZTE01002472.1:180547-219049 GCA_013397775.1 Eulacestoma nigropectus
AAAAAAAAAAAAAAAAAAAAGTAATATCATGCATATTGACACTTTGGGGTTTGAATTTTATAAAATTTTTAGAAGCTCTCCACAGAATCAAATTCCATATTTTCACACATTGCAAATTTTGGCTATGTGACATACCATCACGAACAGATAAAAAGGGATAAAAATCCTCTTTTGCCAGTGATCAGGAAAATGGCTACAATATGATTTGATTGTTGTTGTTTTGTTCAGCATTAGCTTAAACTTCATGGTAGATGGTAGTAGGTAGTAAACAGAGTAAATACTCTAAATTATACAGGTGAGTTAATTAGGAGCTGTTAGGCAGTAGGTTTGAAAAGATGCTGTTTTTGCAATTCACTTTGGCAGATACAGGAGTGGAAAGGGTAGTTGCAGATTACAGGTATTCATTTTCTGTAACTACATGAGTAGAAGAACATGCTATGTTCTACATCTGCCCTATCCTGTCATTTTAATGCAGTAATGTGCATTCCTGACTACATTTTGTGCTAAAAATAGCAAGTCCCAAGACAGACAAAGCCTGTAGAGAGACTTGACAATGGGTTAGATCTGATTATTATATTAAAATGTTAAAATTCACCTCATTACACAGAGTACTTGCCTCAATTATTTATCCCATTAACTTGAGGCTAAAGATGCTGCACATGATACCACCTTTTCTAGAGGCTAATTTCAATGGATCTTTGTCAAGGTTAAAGGCTTGTTGCAGTACAGACTGCAGAAATGCCACTATTGTCAAGAGCCTATCACATTTTTTCCCCATTTTAAAAATTAAATTCAAGCTTCAGAATACAGTATTTAGAGGAAACATCTCCATAATTTGTTCTGTTACAATTTTAAGTATTTTTAAATGCTCATATTATGAAGTCACCATAGAGGACAATTTAGACAGCGGAGATGGAAGACTAGTGAGAGCGTTCCAAGGGTTTGTTGTGAGGTGCTGATGTTACCTTCTTGCCATTTTGTCAAAATTATGTTTGCCTGCTCGTGTGAGAACTTTGGCTCAGGATTCACATACCTCATTATGCATTTTTTTCATTTTTCAACCCTGCTTTCACCATTCTAGTACCTTCATTTCTTTGCAACTGTCTCCTACCAGATAAACATCCCACTGCAAAGAGTTTTTCCTCCCAGGTCCCACCTTTGCTACATTTGCCTCCAATTTTGGTATTTCTGGTATACTTGGGGAACATCAGCCTGATATTTTATTACTGACAAGGTTGCCAAGCAATGTTGGCCTTGCATGACTCTGCTCCCTGAAGCTCCTCTCCAGTTTTCTGTGAATTTGGAGCGTTTCTCCCTTAAAAGCTCCCCTTTTCATGCCTTTGCAATCTATTCCTAATAGTGATCTCTGTAATTTTAGTCAGTTTATCACACTATGTTTGTCACTGCCAGTGGTTTTCCATGCGTTATTTACCCCAAGTAAGGGCCTAGTCAATTAATAAATCATTTCCCTGCAGTGCTACTAAACTCTAAATTAAAATTCCACTGAATAGAAGAGTACTGAGCTGCTTTTGTGATAAAAAGCCACTGAAATTTAGAAAACAATATAAAAGTAATAAACATCTTTCACCTATTGGTTTAAGTGGGATGAGACACTGGGAAAAAATTCTACACACACTTAAAATAGTATGCATCAGTTCCTTCCAAAATAGCAGATAAGCAGACAGAAGCAGAAGAGGAAAGAGGAGAAATGGAAGAAAGCAGAAAGACAACTAGAAGATTAAGAAAGCTAAGAAGACATAGGAAAGATAGGAATGAGAATGTTTCTGCTCAGGAGTTAGGAAAGACACTTCCTCATTTGCCACTAGTTGTATAATAAATCAGATTAGTCCACTTTTTGCCTGCAAGTAACAAATCAAGGTTCATCTGTGCAGTTAAGAATTTCTTCCATGGCTCTCTTGTCTTACTAAATAATTCAAGTTCCTTTATTTAACAAGGCTTTTCTTGTAGCAAAGTACAGAAATAATTCCAAAAGGTGGTGTCCTGATTAAATTGTCCTCTGCTAATATATTTATAACAAGGACAGAAAAAGTGTCTGTCAGGCTATGGTGGCCAAAGGCTGATCCCCATGCACAGGGGTGGGGGAGCCCTGGCAGCCCCACAGGGCAGTGGGGTGGCCCCTTCCCACTGCCACGGGAGCCCCAGGGGAGCCTCAGGCCTGGGCCAGACCCATGTGGATTAGGAGAGGCTGCTTAAGTTGGGGCACTGTGTGGGAATGGGGGACAGAAGGGGCTCTTGGAGTGTAAGCTGGAGCTAGCCATCCTTGTGCACAGCTGTGCCTGTGCCACACTGGTCCTGTCTCTTCTAATTAAACTCCACTTGTGATAGCGTTCTTGGGTGAGGGGCAGCAAATCAAATAGACATAAGGAAAGGGGAACTATTTTACTTCCAAGTTGGAAATAATCAATCTCTTCAGATATTCCAAAATAACCAACCTAGTTTCTTTCTAAAGATGTAAGCATTTGTTTTATACAAAAATATAGAATATTACCTTTGTATCATAATAACCATAACACTCTTATATGCTGCTTTCTTTATTCATGTTCTAACAGCTTAGAAATACAATAAAATTGATTTTGAATGTATTTGTGGAATAAAAATCACTATTAAAGGATTACAAATAAACAATACAAATCCTTTTTAAAGACTGTTGATGTTTTATCTGAGTAAATGCTAAACCATTTTAAGAACTTAAAATATTTCCTTGCCCAATTCTGTTTTAATTTTTGAATAATTGAATGCATTGATCCTGTATTTTCCAACCTGCATGAAGTAGTTTCTAAATAATAAAATGAAGTCCATAGAGTCCATTTTGAAAGCAAAAGATATTTTCTTAATTTTAAATATAAAATGAGATGATTTACAATATTTATTCACAGGCCATAAGAGCCTGATCCAAAAGCTGTTGAAGGCATATGACTGTATCAGTTGATGTCAGCAGGTTTTCAGTCAAGTCTTCAACAAGAAGAAATGATTATAGTGTCTGACTGAAATTTGAGTCAGGTATCCCTCAAAGATTTATTATAGAGCCTGAATACGACTTGAAAAACTTAAAATACTTTAAGTAGAGGCTTATTCCATAAAAAATTTAATTTGGTGCTGAATTCAAAAGCATTGCAAAATGTCTGAATCAAAGAAGCAATTGTTAGATCTAAGAAACGGACAATCCACAAGAAAAAAGTTGAAAATATCAGGGTGAGGTTCAGTTCTACATTCAGACACATAAACATGAACTTGTGTCTGTGTGAGGTGGGTGATCTCATTATAGTGAGCAGAGAAATTTTCACCGCTGTCAGTAAGGTGGAAACCACTTTCCTAAATATAATCACATGCCTGGCATCCTTCTGCTCCTACAGAAGAGCTTGGGTGTCCTGTGGGTCGTGTACTGCATCTCTCAATGCTCACTCCATTTATTGCTCTTTTGGCATGTTCCCTGTGTTTATGCAGCAGCATCACACTCTTATTAGAGCTTACAGGTCTTGCAAAATACCCAGTGCAGACATTAGCTGGAAGAGTAGTTGAATAGGTCTCTGGACTCCAAAGACAGATTTGACTATGTTGTCATTTGAGACCTACATGGTAGCTTACAAAATATTTTACAAGCTATCTCCCATCCTGAAAGAAATTTAATACAGGTATGTTCTGTGTTAATGTGTTATTTAGATGTTTCACTAATGAGTGCTCCAATGTAGATGGATGTTCCTGTTTGATTATTTCCTTTTGAAAAGATGGATCTGGCCCTTCTGTCTGTGCAACAGCTAAGCACCAAATGGGAGGAATGCATGTAATACTCATGATAAGATACATGCAACACATTTCGACATTGCAAACGTTTCACTTAGGTTAATGTTATAATGAGTAAAAATTCTGGCTGTCAATCAAGGCTTGACTAAAGCAATCATAAAATGGCAAAAAGCCATTGTTTCTTATAGATGCATATGGTTCATTGCACCAAAGATAAATGGTGCAATGAACAAAATATGATAGTCAAGATACTTGTCCAGACAGTTGTGCATAAAGTAGATGTGAAAGTGTTTAATTAAATGTCTAAGGTTTTCTGATAAACACACTCAGGACATTATTTATTATGTTCCGGAAAGGGAAAATAAGACACGAGGGGAAATTTCCATATACTAAAACTCAAGTACGGAGTTCTTTTTTTCAGATCTGTATTTATTATTCCAGATAGACACTCTACTAAAACTGGAGAGATGCTGAAGCTGGAAGTTTATTAATATGTGATCTGAATACAAACTTCCATTCTTAAATAAGGGATTGAGTCTGTCTGCACACTGGTACTCTCTGGGAATAGATACAGCTGATGAACTTATCTTGCAATGTAGGGTGATTGTGCCATTGCACTTAATTAATCTGGCTGAAAAAGTATGATTTTTCATACTAGAAAACCTAATTCTTACAAAATAAAGAGGTTCTGGCTCCAAGAGGTTTCTGTAGAATGGCACACTTCAGCTAAAAATCTGGCAAAAGAAAGGGGGTGTCTCTAAAATTTAGAGAATGCATTCCTTTTTAAGTTGTAATTTACACAGATCATCTAACTGGAAGTGATAAAATTTCAAAACTGATGTCTTTTATACTTCTAAGAATTATAAGTTAGATACTGTGTTTTAAAAATGGAGAACATTCAGAGGTTGATTGAAAAACCTGGGCTGATTATTTTATTTTATTTTATTTTAGTTGCTGGCGGGTAGTATATTCTCAGCAAGAGACTATAGCAAAATTTCATTAATTTTAAGTTTGGCTATCAAAATCTTTAATCTTATTGTATCACTTGGTTTGATAGTAACACAAATTCCAAACATATAGGTAATATATTATAGGTAATTTTTTCTTGTACATTTGAACCAAATTCATCTGACTGCATATTAAACATGGGAATAGAGCTGAAATGCTTTAGTCTGTCACTCCAGAGTTGCCAAGGTTTCCATCATTCAGCTATTTTTTGGATGAATTCTTTCAAGATATTTTGATTAAGATCTTTCTGTTCTTATAGCTTCTGTCCCACTAGTGTTAATTTGACATGATTCTTTATAGTCTCTCCCTTGGTCTTAATCTAAAATACCTTTCATGTTGTGGCACCAATAAACACATCTCTGCAGCTCAAAATGAACTAGAAAGCTTTTTTAAGTCCTCTTACTCTTTTGACAAAGACAGGTATTTCCAGTCTCACCTTTCATTTGAAATGGTGCTGATAAAATTTAAAAATAATCCAAACCAATCCAAAAACATAAATAACATGGGAATGAGGAGTGTGAGGAAGGAACAAAAAAAAAAATAGTTTAATTGTTATTCTAGTGTTAACATCAGAACTAAGGAAGAAAAGAATATGAGGGATGAAATTATCTGTGACTCCAGCCAAGCTCTTCTGTTCTGTACATCCTGTGTAACAAAATTCAGTTGAGGTCCTTGGGCCAGTTTGTATAGCTGGGATTCACATGATACAAATACATAAACATGGCTGGACAGAGAATGGAATGAGAGCAGCTCTGAGGAAGTCTTGGGCATGTTGGTTGATAAGAAGCCAAACATGACTCAGCAATGCACACTTTGCAGCCCAGAAAGCCAACCGTGTCCTGGGCTGCACCAAAAGCAGCGTGGGCAGCTGATCAAAGGAAATGATTCTGCCCCTTTATTCCACTCTGGTGGAACCCCACCTGGAGTGCTGCATCCAGCTCTGGGGTCCTCAGCACAAGAAAGACATTGACCTGCTAGAGTGAGTCCAGAGGAGGCCATGCAGATGATCAGAGGGCTGGAGCACCTCTCTTGTGAAGACACACTGAGACAGATGAGCTTGTTCAGCCTGGAGAAGAGAAGGCTTCAGAGGCCTTTTGTGGCCTTCTGTGGCCTTCCAGTACCTGAAGGGAGCCTACAAGAAAGATGGGGAGGAATTTCTTACTGGGTTATGTAGTGACAGGACAAGAGGGAATGGCTATAAACTGAAAGAGGAGAGGTTTAGATTAGATATTAGGAAGAAATTATTTATTGTGAGTGTGGTGAGGCACTGCAACAGGTTGCCCAGAGGAACTATAGATGCCCTATCCCTGGAAGTATTCAAGACCAGGCTGGATGGGACACGGAGCACCTTGGTCTAGTGAAAAGTGTCCCTGCTCGTGGCAGAGGGGTAGGAATGAGATGATCATAAGGGTCCCTCCAAGCTATCATTCTATCAGTCTATGATTTAGGCAACAATGAAAGTGTAGCATTGTTGCTATTCTGTCAATATTCATTATTAGTTTTTTTTTTTTTGCCTCTATGAAGTTATCTAATAAAATTAAGACTATGTACAAGGGTCTGCTTTATTTGCTTTATTATTTGCTTTCACAAAACATTTAAATTACTTTCAACGCTTGTTTTTCTTTTAATTTCTTGGCTTTCTAATACTTGCCTTAAGGATTAGTTTAGCATTCCTGTAATTTTGGTATTTTTAGTTACCACTGACTCTACCATGTTACTTAAATTTTTTCTTATCAATGAGGGCATAATAGGTTGACATGTAAAAATAAAAGTTTTATATAGTATTTATAAAAATATTTAGTCATATTTGTCTGTTTTTCAGTGATCTTGGTGACATCAGAAAAGCAGGAAAACAGTGGTAGCAGTTTGGCTGGGTACTATCTATAGTAAGTGATTCAATAAAATTCTAACCATTTTGACCATTAAGTCTAACACACAGACAGAATTCAGTCAAGTACAGAAAAAATTATCCATCAAAAGAGCCATTGTGATAATGTCATCTTCACACAGGAAAGACACAAATACTTTCATTACCCAGCTTTTGAGATTTTAAAATTTGTGACTACTAAATTTTAAGCTCATCCATTTTCTCCTCCGGCATAGATTCATCAATAACTTAGACTAATTTTTATCGTTTTTTCTGCATTATTTTGTTAAAAAATGCTACCAATAATGTATTTTATTTCCATATAACTTGCATGAAGCTGTGCTGTGAAAATTAATTTAATCTAAACATATTTAAATTGTGACTTGAAATACTCAAAGAATCAAATGCAACTTTTGTTCTCCCCCTAAATTACTCTTGGTGGCTTAGTATCCATTTGTTATTTACTTTCAAGACATAATCATGAGGCAGCAATCACTATGAATACTTGTTTAATTTCACTTGCAAATTCTTAAAAGTTTGACACAGAAAGAGAAATGTGTTTCTTTCTTCTTGAAGTCATCAGTAGCTTTCAATAGCTAGGCTATAGTATGCATTAGTCAGTAATGTGGTAATCCATTAACTTATTATCATTATTTTAAAATGAATTTTAGACAAATACTAAAACAGTTTAAAAAGGAAAAAAAGTCAAAAGGTTTCACTTTTGTTTGACTAAACAGTCAGGCTGTTTTACTCCTTGGACTTAATTTCAAATTGCTAGACTTTGTAAAAAAAGTGCATATAAGTGGCAATTTCTGATGTAATACTTTTATTTTATTCAGTTATTTGTTTGATGTTGTCCACTTAGAAGGTGTCCTCTGCTATAAACTCTTTATAATATATAAACTTTTAAGAAGTGCTAAATGTACATAGGCTGAGCATTCTGACATTCCCCTTACACATTATGAGAGCTCTGTGCAGAGAACTATAGAAGGTGCTAATAAATCAGAAAACAAACATTGAGAAGGTCACAAAAGAACATTTTACAATTGTGATTGCCAGAATATATAAGGCATTTAAATTTGAATTCTACATTTGTATGACAATGCCTGTAATGAGAACAGAAAATATTATGAACCTAATCTATTCTCCTGACAATTTAAATACTACTGTTACCCAGTTGTTATCTTGTACTTCTTCTCCAATTCCATAAATAGGGAAGGTCATAAAGATAGTGAAAATGCATTGCAGAATTTAAACTCCTGACATTTTCCTAAACTGGCGGACTAAGAGAATACGTGGATAACATGATATGGCTTTCTTTGAAGGAAAGAATTTGGAGTAATAGTTAACCCATCCGTTATTTTTGTGAAGTTTTTGCTTTGTTCATTTCAGATCATGTTACCAAAACATGTAGTTCATTTAGCATTGTACAATTAATATATTAAAAACCCCATAACTTTTGTGTGATGGTTGTCTTTATATGCTGAGGCCATAACTCTGAGTTAGTTCTGTTGCTGTTTTAATAAAGGATACGTCTTGCTTATCCAGGCTTTAAAGTATTTTAAACCTAGAGGTTAACTCTCAGCTTATAAATCTTCAATGAACTGGGATTAGATCCCAATATTAATACTTGGAAAATTGGTCCTCTCAACTAAAATGTTGCTTTGCTTCTGAGACAATTTTATTAATTGAGTTTCATATATTTGAATATCTATAAACTTGGAGGAATTTTTAAGTGATATCTATTAGCAACATCATGGATTCGTGCATTAACACAATGAAACTAAATAAAGCGATATAAATTACAGTCCCTACACATCATACAGGTGCATCAACAATCGTTTTTCCAGGGTCTGATCTTGTCCATCACCACTGTTCTTGGATTTACATCTCAGTAAGTACAGTCTGTTTCTACAGGGTCATTATATGTTTACAAATAAGGAGATGTGTATGCAGAGAGCAGTTGTTGCTATCCAGCTGTTTGCAAGACAGAGTCTGACCTGCAGAAGTTGCTGTGTTCTGATCACTGTTATTGTGGAGATAGATAATTTTGAGATAAATATATATGAACTATAGGGTTGTATATAGTCAAGCAGAAATTTTGTTCCTCTCTAAGCCAAGTTGTTTATACCTCACTGAGAAAGTAACTACACTATCAAAATCTTCTTTATAATCACATTTTAACTACAGGTGTACTCTCTGAAACATTTACATGGCTCAGTTATCTTTTACTGAAGTTCTCATCAAGTCTGAACTGGGATTGTTCTACATGTTTTCTTGGATTTTTCTCGCATATTTTACAGATTTTTTTTTTTTTTTTTTTTTTTTTTTGTTGTTTTTTTTTAAAAAATTTTTTTTTTTTTTTTTTGTTTTTTTTCCCTTTTTTTACAGTTTTTTTTTTTTTTTTTTTTTTTTTTGTGGTGACTGTTTTAAAAGCATTTATCAATTCTATTTCTAAATTCATCAGGGTGAATGAACAGCATGTTTGTAAGAGGAGCTACTCTGCAGCAAAAGGATGAATTTCCTCATTAATATTGTGATGGTATTAGTTGCCTGTATGTACTTGTTGTCCAAATCCAAATTTCTGAGGAAGTGGGAGACAACATGGATCACCGTGACTGTAATATTAGTACCAATTAATTAATTCCAAGAATACCTAAACCCAAGTCTCTAATATATTTGACATGTGAGGGCTTTTTTTGTTATCTGGAATACTAGTTAAAGCTGGAACTACTTCTAAACTACATGTTTCATTCTCTTTGCACTTGGATTCCAGTCCCACAAAAATTTACACAAAGGAAAAAGCTTAAGTGCATTAGTATACAGCTTCCCTTATACCATCTAGTTTTCAGTGCTGGAACTATAAAGTATAATTTCAATATTTAAACAACAATACAACAAAACCCTGATTCTAATAGGCTTTCACTGTTCTTTAGCATTTACTATCTTCAGTATTTTTTTTCATATTCAGTTCAGAGATAGAAGTTTATTCTTTATATATACTAAAGTTTAGGGGTTTGTTGTTTTTTTTTTTTTTATTTTGAAAATACAGACTTTTGTGGACAAATGTCTTTGCACTTTCAAGATGGTTGGTCAGATCTTCACTCAACTCAAAACTTTTTTGATTTTGTACATAAAATTCCATTTGGGATAAAGCCAACCAAAGCAGTATCAGTGATGTGACAGAATTTTCAGTGCACAATATAATTGCTTAGTGTAAATGTATTCTAAGCTATTATTTGAGGACAGCTTTAAGTCTGTGTTGCACTGCCCACAGGGCATGGATAGAGTAAAATCCAAACACCTGGGAAATTTAGTTCTTCAGAAGATCTGAGTGATAGAGGTTGGATTCACAGTAAACCCATCTTTGACATAAATATCCAAGTTGGATTCCAATTACAGTGACTTTGCAATCCCATTTGCAAAATTTTTCCTTTGATTTCTTTTTTTTTGTTTCTTTGCAAATGTAACTGTGGGTAAAAGAGTTTCACGTGACTGACAGCCATCGAATTGTCCCTGCTAATAATAATACAGCTTTGAAAAATTTTAAGTGTTGAACCCTCATGTCAAGATGCCATAATGAATTGGAACATTACATTTGTATGATTTTATTTCTTTTTTACTAAATGGCTAAATTTTTTCCTATCCCATCTGTAAACCGCAGTTTCAAAACATTGCTTTTAAGATCTGAAAGGTAAAAACAAAATACTGATAAATTTCTTAAAAAGTTCCCCAAATATTCATATTTCATTTTCCTATAAAATCTGCATCAATTACAGGCACACAGTAAGTGATTGGGGTCAAGAGTTTTATGGGTAGTCATTTGGGCTGACATCAAGAGTTTGACTAAGCAGCATTATTTGTGGATAATATGGTTATTTAACATTCATTTCAATAAAATCCTCCATGCAAGATATATGACAGTCATAGGAAACCTAGAGAACAGGACATAGATATTAATGTTGAAATTTCTTTGATATGCCAGTGTAAGTTATTTGGTCACCCAGATAAGTTTTTTTGAATTATCTGTCACTTTTCTGTCTTTGTTTCATGCCATTATAAGACATGTTGGTAGGCCTGTTAGGCAATTACATGCTAAAAGTTTAGGCTGATGTTTTCAGAATGCAGTACTTTATCAGGTAATAAGAGATTCATCAAACAGCATATTTATAATTCTTTGTTACTACTTCTTTAATGGACAATAAGCAGAACAAGAAATAATACAAAAGATGATATAAAAGTGCCTCCTGCCTTTGTGAAAATGTTTTTGTTATTCAATTATTGAAAAAAAATGAAGTTGCAGGAATGTTCAATGCATTTCTTTTTCCTGCAAAGTTCTCTCAAGCTTTTCTATTTTCTTATAAGATCGAACAGGGGATAATCAGCCTTCTTCTTAACTACAGATTTCATGTACTGAAACACTAAAGAAGTGAAAAGTCTTAAGATAAGCACATAATTTCCCATGAGAGATTCATGTAGGAGGGTTTCCTAGAGAGCTATACCATCTAGCTCCCTGTCATTACAATTTAAACCTTGTTTCATATTTGATCAAAAGCTCTCAGGGAGAAAACGTATTTTCAAAATATATGCATATGATATGAAGCAAAGCAATCTGTGGGCATGATGAAACACTGGATTTCATTAAATATTTCCACAGATGGTTAACTTTTTAAAAATTAGATTTCCTAACATAATATAAAGTGACACAGCTAAACAAAAAGCAAACAAAACTGTTAATAGAAATAGGTAAATTTTTCAATTGCATCAAAGAATACAGTTGTTTTGGAAGTGAAAGTATTTGGAGTCTTTTTGTGCTACTTTTATATATTGCATATATTTAGAATAAAGCATGGGTTTGTTTAAATCTTTTCTATCAGATAACTTATTAAGTTTCCCTATGGCCTACAAACAGACTGATGTTTATAATTTCAATAGTCTCATCACTGTCAGAATGTATGAAGGATCAGAAAATCCCTTGCTTGTGGTATAGTTATAGGAAAAAAATACAGGACAAAAAGGAATTGTATAATTTTTATAGATGTAAGAATGTATGTTTTGCAGTCCTTGTCAGTATGACTCTTTTTGCTTTTGTCTTTCTAGATACAGAAGTCTATCTTTCTTTTTATTTCCCTTTTCTTTTGTACAATCAATTACTTTTCAGAGGACAAAAATCATAAAAAAATAATGAAGTGGTACCTCAAAGGATGTCATTTTGATGTGTTGCAAGGAGGACAGATTGTTCATTAGCTTCATATTCAGTACTATTCTTCCTTTTCTTTCAAAGTGTACCCATGATGCTCATAGCAATCAGTGCTGGAATGAACTTCACTCTCCTGCTCCCACACTGAGACAGGCTCTGCATAGAAAGATGTGTACTTTCCTTTTTATCGGTTGTGTAGATCTCCTATACTATTTAAATTATTTGAAAGAATAGTTGATGCTTATTATACAATGTGATAATAGCATTAGTTGCAGTTTTAGGTGATGACTAAATAATTTTTGCCAAATAAATATTGTTGCCTAAGAAGAGGATATTAGGCAGAAAGCAAAGGCTATAGTCACCTTGAAGTTCATTTTCAAGTACATTTTTATATATTTTTTCAGTACCGAATGCCTTTGCAATTAATAGGTTCATTATCTTCACTAAATTCTGGGTTCAGTACTAATCAAGTTTTTTTTTACAAGATACCTATTTGACCATTTCCTTCAGCAGATACCAGTGGTTAAATGAGTTGTTCCTACTGAATGTATGAGCTTGTTGTCATCTCATGCTTATGCAATTGTTCCCTCATCACTAAAATCTTTTCCAGAGAAGACACTGTAAACTTGATATTCAGTAACTCTTGGTTCCTAACACCTTCCAGATTTCTCCAACCTGATGAAGTCCACAAAGAGTACCGAGTTTGAAATTCTGGATAGATATAATGAAATAGAGTTTCAAAATGCTGCTAGGAAAAATACATCTCTTCACTGTGAAATTTCTAGAGGTAGATTTTTAGGACAGCTGTAGTTATAATCGGACAGCTGTTATAATCGGACTGAATCAGAAAGGAAGATTCTCTGAAGACATAATTTCATTTTCTGTATAAAATCTAAGTAGTGTTTGCAGATTTGACGGAGTTTAAAGTGAGATATTCTGAACACTTGAAAATTATTATCTAAAGTTCACTCCCATTAAGCTTAAACAGAAAAGAAGTTTAGCATTTCTTGTAGGCAGTGAGCCAACAGATCTGCTCAGTTCATCTGTCTCTAGCAGTCCTTCTTCAGCTATACTAATAGTTAGATGAAAAAGGAAAAAAAGAACAAATTCTTCCTCCCCTTCGCTACCTAACCATCGGAAGAAAGCCCTGACAATCACGGAAAGATTATTTAGTTGCAAGTTTGCTGCAATATTATAGACATTACCTAAATAACCAAAAATTCTCCCTGTTTTATCACCATAGAAAGACTCTGAGCGACAAAAGGTGTCATTTCAAAATTTATAATGTCCTAAGTATTTGAGAAAAAAAGAAAAATGCCAGTAGTGGTAATGTCAAATAACTGTCCTCAGAGTTGTAAAGCAGTAAGATGTATTGTACAGAATTAGTTCTTTAAAGCATCTTTGTATTCCTGTGTATTAAGATCACCTTTACCAGAGTCTAGTTGCAGTAATATGGAAATGAAGAACAGAAGAACAGGAAAGCTGCTCGTTGCTTGGGGTAGGAAATTCATCTCACTGAATATGCATACTTACATCAGAGCTGCTTCTGCTAGGATATTTTTCTGAAAAATGAATAAAGTACTTTGAAAGCTTCATTCATCCTACCCTGACACAGGTGTCTAAAACAGGTCAGATTAATACCTGGTAGGTGTCCCTTGAGCATAAACACAAGGGAGGAACTGTGATGTAGGCTTCTCTGTTTAGACACTCAGGATATTCCTCAAAAAAAGAAACAAAGAAACAAAAAAGACCATGAAGCAGGTTAATTTGGGGTAATGGTATATTTTACTCTCATATTGCTAGCATGAGTTCTGCTTTATTATATCCTAATTTGATCCCTCAACATACATTTTTTTCAGCAGGTATGATCTTGATATTTTGAGGGAGCTCTCCCCAGCAGCCTCAGCCTTGATTTTGGTTATGTTATGTTATGTCTGTTTCGATTCTATTTGTAAATCACTTTATGTTTTCTGGTTCTCCATTCCCCATTCATTGTTTCTCCTTTGTTAGTGAGTGAACTGCAACTGTACTAAATGTTAATAGTTGTGTATTTCTCTTTTCTTTCTTTCCCTCAGTGAGTACTGGAAACAAATGTAACACATTCTGCCAGTGGCATTGGGGAGGACAGGAGCTGAACAAGATCACATGAAGTATTCTCTTTGGAACAGATTGGAGCTCTGAAATCAATATATTTTATGAAGCAATAATACTGAAAAGAATTCCCTCCACAACTGAGCTCAGGCTTCTTTTAAGTCTGAAAAAGTGGTGCTTTTTTTTCCATATGAAATGTTATATTTCTGTATCAAAACATTCTCTTGAGAACAGAACATGTGCAGGGTAACAAGGCTCTATAAAGCAAAATGAGATTTTCACTGCAAAACAAAAGTTCATTTCAATTTCTTGAGGAAACAGAGTGAAAAGAACATCAGCCATTTGTCACCATTGCAATTTCAGGAAAACAGTTTACAAGAAATTCACAAAAGGTCAATTAGCTAGAGTGGGAGTGATTTTGACACTTACTTGATATAAATCAGCAACACTATATGAATGTGTGCAATCCATAGAAATCTTAAATAGTGATGGCCCACAGTTTTACCGATTTTAAGTAATAAAATGTTCATGGTGTTCAAATTATAACATATCACAATAGTAATATGTATTAGTTTTAACAGTGATTTGTGACTAAAGCTAAACAAAGGTCTTTCCATCTGCATAAAACAGACAGGATGTAGGGATTAGAAAGATCTTTCACTAGCTATGAATTGTCCAGACCCACAGAGAAGTCTTTTATTCTGAAAAAGGACTGAAAATAAGCATAATGATCTGATATGAATTATTAAATTTTTTCTATGAGTTCAAGCTTCGTGTGCTGTAGCAGAGTTTTCTAGGTAACAGATTTCAACACACTAGCCAATGGGGGATATGGAGATTTTTTGTTTAATTTTCTTTTCGGGGGGAATTTTTTTTTGTTAATCAGTTTGAAAATTCCTGTTTCAGGCAAGATAGGCAATGGTACAACAGACAGGACAGTTTCTCTCCTTCCATGTACTCTTTAGGAACCCCAAGCCTACAGGAAGGGCAAATAGGACTATAGTCTAATTTTAATTTCAAAACATCTCTTAATAGAGATATAATAATGTGTGTGATAATTGTAAGAGGGAATTTTGAATAATAAATGTTAGTACTTTTGAAGAGCACAGAAACTGAAATTATTTTGCTCTAACATGAAAATGAGATTAAAGCAAACAGACATGAATTCTATAGATATTTCTAAAATGTTTCTGTGCTCCTAAGATTTCAGTAAAGTAATTTTTTTCATTAGCAGCACAGCAAGGAGAAGCATATGACTTTCAGTTTTGCCTGGTTTGCTACCTGTCACCCTTTCCTCATAGGAAGGGTAACACTAGTCCTCCATTCTGCTCTCTGGTGTCGCCAGAAATTCTCTCCACCAAAGAAAAGACAACAGATGATACAATTTGGCGAGAGTTATGTGCATTTGTCTGGCCAGGAAAATAAGCTGTCGTTTTGACACAGCCAGGAAAAAATATGCATAAATTGCATTTCCTCTGGTTTCTTCCTCAGTGAAGACACAAATCTGAGACTCCTCCAAGATGCCACAAATTTTCAATAAGATTATAGGGACTCAATTGCCTTTGAAACATCATTACATCTTATAAATACAGTTTGATTTGTCTACAGTCTATCACAAGTGGGATCCAGAGACAAAAAGGATAGACACAAAATAGTATTGAATATGCCCACTGTTCCTACACATTTTGCTAAAATTTCATTTTTAATTTTAAAATTCATACATAAGTATCTATAAGTGTAATTTGTAAATAAACTGTCTTTTTAATTTAGGGAGGTGTCATTAGTCTGTCAGGAAATAATTATTTATTATGCAGATCAGTTCTGACTGAAGTCAGACCATTTGACAATATTGCCAGTGATGCAACAGATTCCTTGGCAAAGCTTCTTAAACTAATGTCAGAAAGGTTTTCAAGCTTGTGTTGATTTTGGCCTTCTCTTCCACTTTGCTCTTTTGGCATGAGAGACTTGCAGGACTGATCTCAGGTCCCCACCCTAGAGTTTGTCACTGCTGAAGCAGCACATCTGGACAACAATGAATTGCTGTTTCCATTCCCTTTCTTGGATTTGTTCCTCCTTTTTTTCGTTTTTGCTTTTCTTCTTTTTCTTTCAAATTGTAAAGCATTGGCATCGTCTATACAAATTGTTATTCTACCTTCCCTGAAACATCTAATGTTCCATATTAATTCAGATATTGACCTTGGAGCTGGTCCATTTCCTATGTTGCAATTCTTTTCTTGATGAACCAACAGGGCTGAATAGTTCATTCTCACAGGAGAAAAAAAAGGTTAAAAAAAAAATCATCGCCTAACAATTGCTCTTCCACATGAGAAGAATGCCAGAAGACAAGAGATTACACTGGTACAGCCCAAAGGATTACTCTAGAGAAAAGAATCTTATTAATGTAACAACACAAGAGGTCACATTCATTCTAGCAGACCAAATACAGTGATTGAGACCAACTTGTACTGGTTTTTAGCCTAAAAGCAGTACTGTTTACTTAAGAGAATAGGTTAGTGTTTGCATTCTCATTTCGATGAAAAGTCAAAACAAGGTCACTTTCCTTGTTCAGCCTGGAGAAAACTGAGGGGAGACCTCATTGCAGTTACAACTTCCTCATGAGGGGAAGAGGAGGGGCAGACACTGATCTCTTCTCTGTGGTGATCAGTGACAGGACCTAAGAAATGGCCTGAAGTTGTGTTAGGGGAGGTTTAGGTTGGTTATTAAGAAAAGCTTCTTCCCCCAGAGGGTGGTTGGGCACTGAAACAGGCCCCCCAGGGAAGTGGTCACAGCACCAAGCCTGACAGAGTTCAAGAAGCATTTGGAAAATGCTCTTAGGAAGATGGTGTGATTTTTGGGGCTGTCCTGTGCAAGGCCAAGAGTTGGGCTTTGATGATCTTTGTGGGTCCCTTTCTGCTCAGGATATTCTATGATTCTATGAAACATTTGATTTTCTGGGTAAGCAATGGTGCACACACACACACACCCACACACGTCTATTTATAAGAATGAATGTTTGTATATGACAACTGTTGAAATCACACAGTTTCATTCCAACAAACTGAGATTTTATTTATCACTAGCATAATTCAACATGAAAGCATACTGACTGAATTATCTAGAACAACCTGAGCACTTGAAACCATCTTACTATTGTTTTGAGAGAACCATATTCCTTACAGCATTAATACCAACGAACAATAACTACCAATACCCCCCAAAAAATAAAGTGCCTGGAGTAGCAGTCCTTAAATAAGAGAGAAATAAGTAAAATTCAATTCCTTCATGTCAAGGACTTATTTCTAGATACAAAAATTGTAGCATTATCTTGGCTAATATCCTTCATAACAGAGTTGTCTTAGGGCTAGCAAAGAAACCAAGGAGAGAACTAGTGCTAATACAGCATGGATGATCATTGTAAAGCTTGAGATGGCTCACTCTCCAACCCTCTATTTACTTCATAAGGATTCAAGAAAGGAAGAAGAAGCAGCTCTTCTGGCTAAAAATAGTGGAAAAACATAACTAAATACTGAATACTGAGCTACTGAATACTGAGAAACCAGGGAACTATGCTGACAAAAGTCTGCTTCTATATCTATGAGAATTAAAGCATGGCTGGGGTCATCATGGGAACACAGGTTTGCACAGCCTACCATCTTGGCATTGTTAGGCTGGTTCTCTTTCCCCAGCATAACTTTGGGGAAACCCTAACTGTATGATTAGAATGGAATGTGATTTCTTTTTTCGTATTCTACATTTCCGTGATTTCAAAAGTATTTATCTTAAGATAGAAACCATAAAAGAAGAATACATAAACACGGAAGTTAATTTTGGCTCTAATGAATTCAAATACTTCACTTAGGCAGCACTAAAAACTTTTTATTTTATTTTGACCTTTTTACTTAGTAGTTTTTTTTCCTATCAGGTAATTTAATTTATGTCAATAAAACAAAATAATGTTTCACCAATTTTACTTCAGACCATATGAAAAGCCTATAATTTTCAACCCTCACCCCCTCCTACCTCCTGCCTGTCTGTTTTTTTTCTGAATAAAACCGAACACAAAATATATTTGATAGAGTGGAATATCTGTATTAATCAAATTATACAATCCAATTGTAATTACGGCAATATTTACTAGTTGAATTATTCCTCTAACTCTCATAATTACTATTCAGTATGCATTGCACCAAATGTACAGAAGAAATACGGCATTTTTGTTTCATTGTATGTGATTCAAGGTACGAGGTTTGTGATAAAACTCAGAGTAATAATTAAATAAGACTGGGCTGAGCAACACTGCCTGAAAAAGTTTGTAAATAAGCAGAGCAGAGATTTATGATTTCCACACACATTGCAGATCACTGAAGATAGATGAATATCCAAAATGTCATACTGTCAGCACTTGACATGTCAAGCCAGAAGAATATGTGAGTATGAAAACTGTAATGCTCCTTAGGATCTAAATTACAGTTCATAAAACTGGGGAAAAAAATCTGAAAATACAATCACTTTCGACCTCTAAGCACTGTTAAATGAGATATACTCCATCTTAATGCTAGGAAAATGTTCTGTCTTACCTCTTGATATATTTACAAGCTTGAATTGGGTAATCTGAGTAGTTCCAGTGAGCATGGAAGAAAAACTCCATGGATGTCATATGAATAATTGATCATCGAAAAAATAGGAATAAATTATTTGTACCTTAAAAAACCCCAACCAACCAACTAACCAAATTCCCCCCTCTCAAAACAGACAAAAACAAAAAACACAAACAGACAAAAGAAACCCCCCAAGAAAACCCTAAAAAATATTTACTTGTAACTTCCATGTGAGCTGTAAAGAAATTATTTTTTCCCCACCTGTTTTCTTCCCTTGTTCTGAAAGATCTAAGTGATCACACATCTTCATAATTTCTTCTGGTTTTACTCATTTAGCACTTTCTTTGTGTTTGCACACATGAAAGGCTTTGGTCTGTTCCAACAACTTACAAAATAGGAACTTAGCATGTGGGAAGGTGGATGCAAGAGCAGAAGCTATTTCATATCGCTGCCCCAGTTCCAAATGGTATTGAAGATGTAGATGGATTCTCAATATAGGCATAATGAACTTTTATCACATAACCTAATATTAAAATATTTTCCACAAACAGACCTGGACTGCGTTAATGCCTGCATCTACTTTCATCAGCCAGTGTCTTTCACTTGTTTCAAAGCTGTTTGGCTTATCATTTCAGCTTTTCCAGAGAGCTGGAGTAGTGAGGACTTCATTTTGGCATGAGTACCTCATGAATTTCAACAACCCTAACCTGGGTTAGGGCAGTCCTAGACATGAGTACAGACTGGGAGAAGAAGTCATTGAGAGAAGTCCTAAGGAGAAGGACTTGGGGGTTCTGGTGGATGAAAAGCTGGACGTGAGCTGGCAATGTGCACTTGCAGCCCAGAAAGCCAATTGTGCCCTGGGCTGCATCCAAAGCAGGAGGGCAAGGGAGGGGATTCTGCCCCTCTGCTCTACTCTTGTGCGATCATACCTGGAATACTGTGTCCAGCTCTGGGATCACCAATAAAAGAAGGAAGTGGGACCTATTAGAGCCAGAGGAAGGCCACAAAGATGATCAGAGGGCTCAAGCACCTCTCCTATGAAAACAGGCTGAGAGTTGGGGTTGTTCAGTCTGGAGAAGAGAATGTTCCAAAGGCACCTCATTTCAATCTTTCAGTGCTAAAAGGAAGTTTATAAAGAAGAGGGGTAGTGACTTTACACACAGGCAAATAGCAATAGCACAAGGGTGAACAATTTTAAACTAAAAGTGGGGAGATTCAGATTAGATGTTAAAGAGAAATTCTTCTCTGTGAGGGTGGTAAGGCACTGGAACATGTTTCCCAGAAAAGCTGTGGGTGGTCCATCCCTGGAGTGTCCAAGGTCAGACTGGATGGAGACCTGAACTCTACCCCAGCTGAAACTTGCACAATGGTGAAGGTAATTAAGCATGTATAGTATTTGCCAGAGAAGTTTGTGAAGTCCCCATCCATAGAGGTATTCAAGGTCCAGCTATAAAAGGCCTGAGGATTCTGGCCCTTAATTAGTACTGACCATATTTCATGCACAAGGCTGGGTTGTGGAACAGAAACCTCCAGAGGACCCTTCCTCTCTGCATTATCGTATGATCCCGTAAAACGGCGAGAGAAGTTGACAGAGTATCTAGTCCTCTGATATTGAGGTATTTCTTAATAATATTATGAATATTTTTTTTTAAGTATTGTAGGCAAAATTATAACATACAGACTTTCATGAAATGCACAGTATAGACTAATCTATATAGGAAAAAATGGTTTTTAAGAACATGCAAACAGAATTTTTAGATCAACCATTTTATCCTCTCCCATTTTAATGCTCATGTTAACATTTCTCTGCTGGCTTATCACTGACTATTAATATTTTTGGAAAAGAAAACTGTAAGAAAATCCAATTAATTAAAAGTTTAGAACAAGATGTCAACAATGTGCAGTTAAAAGAGAGGGTAAAGAGTGGTCATAAATCCTAAAATATTGATCACCTTCATCATTTGATAAACGTTTGCAGTATGTGAAATGAAAGAATCAAAGATTTCTGTGGAAAGAAAATAACTAATATTTTGCAAGGTAGAACTGGCTAGGACACTTTGATATCTGTATTTCCTAACTCTAATTAGCTTACCTATACAATATAATATTCTAATGTGATTGTTACCAGTGAAATATTATTAAGGTTTTGAAAATAGCCAAAGCAAGAAAACTTATGTGCAGCAACTTCATGAGATTATAATTATTAATTAATAGTAGTATTTCATTTTATTACAATTCTGCAAGAAAAAAAGTTAAGCCCAGATTTATGCAATCTAGAAAGAAATCTCAGTAAGTTACTGCTCCAAGTATAGAATTTAAACAAGCAGAACAGGCACTTGAAAATCAAAAAATGGTCTTTCCAAGACACATCAAAAACCTGCCTAAAGCTATTTAAAGACACTGGACAAATTCCATTATTTGGCAAATAATCTGCCATGAGGCTGTCCAATAGAAATCTCAGCTTTGTCAGGACATCATCCTATTTGAAAATTGCATACCAATAAGCCTTATATATTTCCTTGGTATTGTTAGAAGGTCTAAACAATTTTTTATTAAGTATATTTTTGATATCAGTCTACTTGAATGATATATATGCATATATTTAATGTTTCTTATAAATTATACTTTAAAAAGTGGATAATTATAAAAAAATCTATATGCATGTAAAGAAAGACACAAAGTCAGTTGACAGTACCTTACTTCTCAGTTTTGAAATACTGGATTGCTGTTTAGACTTATAGAAGTTAACTGAGAGCATAATAGTTAGGATAGCTTTCATAAAAAACAGATTTAAAAACATGTTAAAATAACTAAAATGGATTTTAGAAGCAGAACTGTACCTCTGTGGGTGAAGGGCTAGACAGATGCTGAGGTAGGGGTTCTTTGAGTGACATCAGTAACAGTACCTAAAGCTTCCTTTGTGTTTGGCTTAAATTCTAAAAATTCTAGATTATTTATTATGAAAATTTATGTGAGGATTACCTGTCTCTTCAGCAGAAAAACAAAAATATACATATATACATATATATACAGACACATGTTTAAATAACATATATGCTATTTAAAAATGAGAATGTGGTTTTTTTAAAGAATTCACTCACCCATCTCCATTTTGAGATGAACTGATAAAATGCAGAAAACCTGTCCTTAATTATTTGACAAAAGAAATATGAGATAGATTTAGCATACTGAATTAAACACCATTAAGAATACACTCTTTTACAAATTGAATAGATCCAGTTTTGAAATATGCAAAAAATTTTATTAAGAACACTTACTAAATATTTCTTGTCAGCTAAATATATTACCTTTAGCACAGTATATTCAAGTAATTTTGTATTTTAATAACAGACTAGTACTAGTTCAGATCATAATATATTCATATTTCTATTTGCAAAGTGCTAAGACACACAACAATAATTTTGTGTCTCCGTTCCTATTCTGCAGCTTTTCCATATACAATATACTCCTCTAATGAAAATAATTCACTCATGATTGGAACCCACTATTTTCTGGGCTTATCAGACTCATGCTCAAGTAATGCTCTCCATGCCTATATGGATACTTGGACATTGTTTCTATTTCATGTACAGTTTGAATTCTAAGTGCATTATTTTTGGTAAAACATAAGCTTGAGCTATAAATTTCTCCAAGATAGAAGAGCTTCTGCATACCTTTGCATCTCATGCATGTGCATTATTTTCTTTCTTCTTCCACTATTTCCAATGGGATGCGAAGTTTGTAGAGCCTAGCACTTGTGCCTGGATTCAGAGGCATTGCTTAATGTACAAGGGAAGCAGAAGCTAAGGTTCAGTCAAATTCTTGCTTCTCTGCAGAGGTGGTGTGTAGGTGTCGAGGTGCTGACAGTGGGGAGAGCTGCAGGTTTGGCCCCTGTGTTAAGAGGTTAGGGCTACCCCATGCTGGGCACAGCTGATTTCAGCCAGCCCCAGTGGACCCACCACAGGGCACAACTGAGCCTCTCAGCCATTAATGGGCACCTCTGGGAAAACATGGGTAAGAAGTGGCAAAAGATGCTGTAGAGGTGGGAGAGGAGTGATGAAAACCACACTGTACATACTAGTGTCAGAGAAGGAGTGGGAAGAGGTGCAACAGATGCAAGAGCCGAAGTTTCACTGCAGCTGGTGGAGACACCTTGGTGAAGCTGGTATATCTCTGCTGCCCTTGGAGAGAACCATGCCAGAGCAGATATCTACACTGCAATCTCTGGTGGATCTCAGTGAAAAGCAGCTGGGTATTTCCTGAAGGAGCTGTGGTCAGTGAAGAGCCCATGCTGCTGCAGGGGATGTGTGAGAAGGAATGAATGGCAGAGGAGCTATTTTTAACTGACTGTAACCACCCTCATTCCCCATCCCTCTCAGTGTAGCTTGAGGTGGGGGGAGAGATAGAAGAGTTGGGAATGAAGGAATGGAATAAAGTCTGAGTGTGAGGGGAAGGCATCATTTTAATTTTTCTTTCCTTTTTTTTTCTTACTATTCAATTAAATAAATTTTCAGCAAGATAATCCTGTTCTACCTGTGATGGTAATGGGTAAATGATCTAACTGTCTTTACCTGAGCTTATCCTGTTTGAGGAGAGGGAGTGAGAGAGCAGCCGTGTGGGTGCCTGGCAGCCAGGCAAGCTCAATGCACCATAGATTAGAAAATGGTCGTGTGCATACATTTTGCCCATTTAAAGATTGTAGACAATCTCTTTCAGCAAAGTTATAATTGTGCACAATAAGTTTTTTAAGTTTAAGCTTTTCATGCAAAAAAAAATTCACCTGTTTTGTATTTACACAGACTTTACAAAATGGAGCCCATGTCTTGACTGGTTTTTAGCACAGCTTCACTTATCATGAATAATATTTTATCTGATAATCTTAATAAAATTCTACTATTTCATCTAGTCAGTGCAAATGACATATATATGGGTGTGTACATATATATACATGTTCTTCAGGTGCTTGGTTGTGTGCCAGTACATTATTGAAATCAAATGAAGGTAAGAAAAGCCAACAATACTGTTAGATGGCTGTTTTTTTACAGAGTTCTTGATCAAGTTACAGGTACAATCAATGGGAGTTTTGTTACCAATTGTAAAGTTGTTGTAAGAATGGGTAAAATACCTTAGCCCGCACTTATCACAATAATGCATGTTTACACGTCTATTGTTCTTTCTTAATCACAGCTGCAATGCTAAAACAACCTTACACAGCTCCTGTTTAAATGAAGTGAACATATGCAGCATTGAACATATATATGTTGTTATATTTTTCATGTATTAATAAGAAATATGTAATTTTTAATAAAATATTGATTTTAACCTAGTGGGGAATATTTTGTTCATTGGTATTGCTTTTTAATAAGCAATCTTTGAAAATTAGAGACTTTTTTTTGGATACTTTAGGTGGCAGTGGAAACTTTTGTAGCAGGAGTATAGCACCCACAATGTGAGAAACACTGGGGAAAGGAATCTGCAGCTGAAGAAGTCATATTTTCTGAAAACGTAAACTATCTGCTTGTTTCCAATGCTTTGCTTTCAAATTCTTTCTTGAATTAAATGCAAATTGGGTAAGTGTGTATATATATACGCATTCACATATAAGAATAATTCTAAGCTCCTTATACATAGCTTCTGGTTTTTTTCAATGAATTTTCTGTGATAAACAGACATATATTTTTCTGAAGAGAAATTTACAAACTATTTTGGATTTAAGAAAATTCAATTCTATTCTTCAGTATATAGTCAATATAATGTGCTCTGAATGACAAAATTGTAGCATTTATCCTACTCACTACTACATAGAAATTTTTCAATATACTCGGAGATTCTTCTTCCAAGTGCCATTGTGTATATATTACTATTTACATATGCCTACAGATGCAAAGATGACAGCATCATGCTTTTAAATTTGAAAAGTGTGGTCCTGAATGAAACCATTCTGCTTTGTGCTAAATATGAATTTGTCAAAAGAATCTAGACTTAAAAAGATAAAATATAGAGATATATAATCTAGGTGTAGCCCAAGCCTGCTATGCAGCTGCATGACTAAAGCTGTGTTATCCAATGAGGAAGTTAATGTATCTGTATATAATTGTATCACCAGTGACAGTAGAGAACAACCAATCTCACAGGTCTCTCAAGAAATATGGTTGTCTTTACCATAGGATAGGATAGGATCACTCAGAACTTTGGTTTGGTTCAGAGCTATTCAGTACACTTGCTAATACATTTTTTAAAAATAATTGTTGACACTTTATTGAGAAAGCTGTGAATTTAAAGGGGACTTAGGGATCATAGTATATAGTTACATGTTCATTAATTACTTCTGTAAGTTCCTGGGTAAGTAAGCTGACGATCTCCTTTTAATAATAACAAGAGAGTTTCTGTCTGCACAGTGGTGATTTATTATTTGACCTGTGGAATGACAGCCTTACAAAAAATAAAAATTAAAAGGTAACCTTGATCTGTGAAGGCTGAAGCATTATTTTTATGAAAGGCCAACAAAAAAAAAAAGATTAGCTAGAAAAAAGTCTATAAGAAAGAATCTTTCAGAAAACATAGAGTTCTTTAATCATCTTTTGGTGAACACAATTTCCATCTGCAAAATGTTACATATCTGTTGATTTCCTATATTGTATCACATCAAGGTACTGGTACTAAACTCACTGAGACATTTTCGATATCCATACTGAGTAAAATATAAGAATATAATACTGTCAATATACATAATAATGTATTTCTTGCTTTCCAGTGAAAATACCTTTTAAAGAATGGATTAATATTCATATTCCATATGAAAATAAGGAAAAGAGTTTAAGGTCAAATAATATAGCTACCTTTGTGAGACTTGCTAAGAACTATTTTCTACATGAGAATCCACTGTGAAGGGGGCCTCCTGCACCAAAGAAAAAGTATACTAGAAAGTGTTGGATAACATATTAGAAAGCAATCATTAAAAGCAAGAATAATTATTATACATTAGAAGAAATAAACCTGCCAATTTATGATGGAGTCACATTACATTTGTTACCTGAAACAGTGACTGATTGCTTCAGGCTTAGTTTGAAATTGTCTGACAGCATTCAGCATGAGGCCTATGTTTTCCTGATATTTTTTGGCAGATAAAGTTCTTCTTCATGCCCCTTTCTTAATATCCCTTGACAGTTTCAGGTCCAGGTGAGCTTTGGCTTTCTTAACTCAATTACTGCCCTCAGAAAGTGTTCATTTATTGCCCCTGCCCCCGGTCACCTGACCCTACTTCCAGTATACTTCCTTTTGATGCATGAGTTTAGTCAGGAACTCACTGTACATACACTGGGGCCTCTTGCCACCTTGCCATGGACTTCATGCTCTTTGAGGTAGCCTGTTTTTGAGACGGAAGGAGGTATCATCTACCTCTCTGGTGTCGCTGTTGAGACGAACACGACATAACGAACTCCACGGGTACTTCCAAGCAAATGCTTCTCTTTAATACCATGTCGCCTCTTTTATAGAGTTTTAGAGTTTACGTAGTTTTAAGGCACAACAGACTTGAATTAACCAATCACCACACACCACTAGGTGAGCACACAATAAACACGCAGCATGTTTTTCTAACAGTAACTCAGCTATGCCTCTTTCCCAAGGTCCTTCTCTAGCTAAAGTAACAGGCCTGAGCCATGATTTTACAAAGGCAACAAGGCCTTCATTTTATAAGGTTTTACCTAAATGCCGCATCTGGGGCCCTCCATGGTTGTATTCCTTGGGATTCTCCCAAGGAGGTTGCTTCTCTCCTGAAGTTCAGGGCTCGTGACCATGATTTAGCCATTCTCTTTCCTCACAGGAACCTGAAGTCCTCTAGGATTTATGTTTTATTTTAGTGTAGAGACATATATTTGATAAAATTTCTGTGACAAAGGAAATACATAAACATCTTGAGACATATTTTCCATAATGTGACCATAGGAAGAGTGTTGAATAATATGCAAGAACAGAAATATGTGATAAGTATTACAAAATATAATGTACAGTTAATTAATTTTAATCTGATTTTTTTTTGCCAAGATATAAAATACATGGCTATGAATCAGTACAAATGTACATAGAACCACTTCAATCATACTTGGATTCTAAACTTTCCAGCTATCCCAACTCTAATACAAAGAAATAATACATCCCAAATACCTCAATAAGAAGGTGCTTTGAAAAATTTAAAGAATNCTAAACTTTCCAGCTATCCCAACTCTAATACCACTTCAATCATACTTGGATTCTAAACTTTCCAGCTATCCCAACTCTAATACCACTTCAATCATACTTGGATTCTAAACTTTCCAGCTATCCCAACTCTAATACAAAGAAATAATACATCCCAAATACCTCAATAAGAAGGTGCTTTGAAAAATTTAAAGAATGTAACGATTTTGATATAACTGTGTAACATTCCCATTGTTCTTCATGTTGTATGATTCATCACGAAAAGAAAATAACATTAAGATACATAAGAGATTATTCTTAGGAAAGAAGTTATTGAAGGGAAACGAATATTAATTCAAGCAAAAAAATGTAAAAACAAATACTGAGAGAGGAAAAGCACTATGTTTCACCTACACCAGCTGGAATGCAAACTGTAGTGATGTCTAAGTGGAATTTGTACATGAATTAATTCTTTGGACTGTTTGTCCATTCAATAAATACTGAAGAGAAGCACTTTAATATAAACAATATACACAATTAACAAAGTATTCAAGAAAACTTCATGAGGTCATGTTTTCAGACATACAGTTATTCGTAACAGAATAGATTGGATATATATTGACAAGATGGCCATATAAAGTGGCCATGAAAAACTTCTGCATATTGCATGACCAACCAAAGCATCTTCTTATTTCCTTTGTATTGTCACAGAAAATGAAGTCCATATTTGAAAATGTTTAATGCTGTGAAAAATGGAGCATTAATAGCATTTACTTTAAAGCATATTCAGTCCTATTGACTTGTATAGTTTTCAGAATCTCTGAGGTAAAAGCATACTGAAATTGAGCTGCTTGCTGAATCCCATTGGAGAATACTTAGCAAAAAAACCCAAAAAAACCAAAACAATAAAAAACCCAAACCAAAACAAAAAAATCCAAACCCAAAAAACTCTCCAAAAACAACAATGTCAATTTGTGACTGGTAAAGCATGAGGGAAAAAAAACTCTAAACATTTATTAGTTTCCTTTTGCTTCCTATAGAGATTGATACATTAATCTTGATAAGATAAACAAAGCAATGAAAGACTGACACTGAATTTCTTCCAGTGCTTTTATCTTACCTCATAATACCTTTTTATTGGTCACTCTTAAAACCTGAATACATTGTTTTTCTATCTCAGAGTCCAGTGCATTCTCCAAAGACTTGCAATGAAATCCTCATAAGGACAAGGTGCAGATGTTTGGGATTTTTTTAGTGATATTGCTAAGAAATTGTTTGGGTAATTAGAAATTTACCATGGAAGTTTATTTTATGTTAAAATGCTAAAATCATAACTCATACCATAATCATATTAAATTTTATTTAGTAACTTGTATTTCTGAATTATTGGTTGACTAATCTTAAAGCTCTAATTCAGCTTCTGCTGCATACACTTTTCTTGAAATCAGTATGAGTTTAAACTGCATAATGAATTCAACAATAAATCTTGATTTCTGAACATGCTTGGAGGCCTATTTAGTAATCTACCCAGACAGAGAGAATATTTTTTTCTCTCATTTTTAAATCTGGTGTAAAATTTTGTGTCATCTTGTCACTGAAAGTCTTTTTTCTCCTCTTTCTGCCTTTCTTCCTCAATATTTTTTCTCCTCTGCTTCTGCTCACTGACCTCTTTTATAGTCTAATTAGCTTTAACCTGCCAATTATCTTTCTCAAAAAAAAAAAGTCATTCTGGTGCTGAGAAAAATTATGTTTATCTATGGATAATTTCACTGTGTTAATTAATAGATGAATCATCTCCTGAAAAACTGATGTAGCTGTTCAGGGTTATTTTGTTTTGCTGTGGTTTTTTTTCCAAACAACACAGTCATTTCTGCACAATAAATTTCCCAGTTTACGAAATATGAGTAATTTAAGTGCTTCAGAGCTTATCTTAATATAGGTCTAGAAGTTGCATATTGAAGGGTTAATATTCAGCCTATTCGGTTCTGTAAAGACAATTTAATTTGCTGCATAATGAAAACGTATTTATAATACTGTTATGTGAATACAGCTTAAAAAATTACCTATATAAATTGCTATGTGATGAGAAAGTATGAACAACAGAGATTGAACTGGTTGAATAAGAACTTTCAGAGTTCCCCTTCCTATAAATTGATAGTTGTTCCTTTCAGAAATGACCCTTCATTTAGAACTATTTGGATATTTTTGGTGTGCTACACCATTTCTTTTTGAACTCTTGGATCATAAGACATTATGAGGCAGCAACATAGTCTTATTTTATTCTTTTTTGTTTAGTGCAATTTTATATTTTATGTTTCACTGTTTAAACAGTGCTTTGTCTTCGCCAAAAATCTTGTGTGTAGAATCAGCAAATCATTTTTAATAGAGATTTTAACTGTGACTCTTTCTGAACAAGTGATTGAAACCTCTTTTATACTGATTTGCGTTTTTCAGGCATTATGTATTTTAGGTAAAGTAGAATATATTTTATTGAGAAGGCTTTCCAAGTGGAAGTGAGTTAATCCTATACTTTGACTGCTATGACAGTTTTTTTTTTTAAATAAAAGGTACAAGTCCGAGATGTCAAAGAAATACCTAGCAGATAAAGGAAAAATTGGGACTCAGTGTCTCAACAGTTGTGTTATTAAAACCAAAACAGTTCTTTTGTAACTCACTTTTAAGTTCTAAGGTCACATAAACGATACAGAAGAGCACTTTTTCAGCAGCTGCAATATTTTCTTACTCATATTTATATAAATATTCAGGATTTCCTTAAACAAGGTAAATTAGTCAAGGTTGCCTGGACAATCTACATCTTTTATATGAACAAAAACCCAAAAAACCCAAGTTATCTCAGACATTTATTCTTAGAAAAAGTTCAGGTGAATCAAATACATGAAATGACTAATGCTTTTTGACATGAAATCTCTCAGACTATCAGAAAACTGAAGTTACTAGCTGAAGTTAATAAAACACTAACTTCACATAATGCATCGCCCTGTGCTGAGCATTGGGTGCATAGCTGAATTGTGCAATTTCTGTCAATTACTGAAAAGTGTTATTATTTTAAAAGTACAACACATACTGTGCCAAAGATGATGAGTCCATCAACGTTCCCAACAGCTGAGAACTAAACCCTACACCATCTGCTTGCTGAAATAAGATGGCATGCTAAAATGTTCTGGTGGAATACAAACTGAATGCCAGTTCTGGTTGTTGCTCCTAGTAGTCAGGGGATTTTTTATTATTTTAATGCAGTTTGGTCCTGATACTACAGATCATCTTTGTAAGAGAAAAAGATCTTTTGAAAGCATCCCCTTTTACCATACCTGTGAGAGTAGAATAGACAGAGATTGATTGAATCTTTTTATGTACTTGATTTCCCTTTCCTTTCAGACAATCAAATATAAGAATGTAGTATATAAATGCAAGTCAAAGTCAAATTAGCTGGGATAGATAACTGTTTTAATAGTAACAAAAAGAAAGAATTAAGACTGATAGAAGAAAGTCAATTCCCCTCTGATGCGAATTAGGAAATGCTTTTGGGTTTGATTAGTTTTCTGAGAAAAGAAATAGCTAGCAACAGATAAAATGAGAACATGTTACTGCCAGAGCTGCCTTTTCTGCATATATGCATTATACATTACACACTGTATTGAAAAATTATGTTAAAAGAATGTCAAAGTTCGAAAGTTAAGGATTTCAGAATTAAGGATGACAGCATTCTCAATCTGCCTGCCTGTGCAAATACAATTTGATACAGTCTTTGCATACACAATTAGATAATATTTTAGCCCACAACTACTGTCTCTTTCAGTGAATATTAATTTTGATACAGCCATTGCAGAGAGCTTCGTTTTCTATTGGTATACACATTTAATCTGCTGCCATTTGACAAAGCAGCTCATGCTTTTCATCTTCCAAATACTGTTTACATCCCAAATCTCTGGTAACCTATGCACTGCCTCTTCTATGCCCAGTTTATGAACTGCCAACAGAAAGTGATCTTTATAGCCAGTACCAGGATTTTTTCAAAACAGCCTTTGCAGCAGTGTATCATCTTTAGAAAACTGAATTCATGCTAAAGAGTTTGATTTCTCCAAAGGTACTGCTCCATTTTTTCTACAGATATTTTGTTCTCAAAACAGATTGAATTTTCTATGAAGATACTGGGGTTTTTTTCATTTTTTTTTTCTAATGGAACGGACCTCTAAGATTGTTGAGCCCAACCTGTAGCCTACACTGCCAAGGCCACCACTAAAGCATGTCCCTAAGCACTCCATCTACACGTTTTTTGAACACTCTCAGGGGCAGTGATTCCACCACTTCACTGGGCAGAATGTTCCAATGTTTGACCACCCTTCCAGTGAAGAAATTTTTCCTAATATCCAATCTAAACCTCCCCTGGTAGGCTAATGGCTGGACTCAATACCATTAGAAGACTTTTCCAACTTTAATGGTTCCATAGGTTTGTTGGGTGTTTTTTTCATCAGTCTTTTCATTTTGGCCTACTTTCCATGAAATGCGGATCCCTATCACTTCTCTCAAGATATAAGTGACCATTAAAAATGAGTAAGTAATGAAACAAAAATCCCCCCAAACCACTAAAACCCACAAAAGCCAGCTCCCTCCTCCCCGCTCCCCTCTGTAACATTTCTGGACAAGTTATACTTATTTTTTTAAATTTTTTTTAAGTATGCCTCCTGTATGTAACTTGAAAATATCTCCATATACAGTTGCATCTTCTTGTATATTCAAGCCTCATGGATACAATAGAACAGTAGTATCTATGGTCATCAGATAAGATCTCTAATGCCCAAATCAGGCAATACAGAATAAAGATCTACTAATCATGATCATTCAGTTATTGTAATTATCCCAGATGATAAACAACAAAAATATTGTTAGATTATGCTACATAAACCTGTTACATTTGAGCAATACTTGCGCCTTGTATCTGCATGGGTTGATACTTCAATTATATAGTAACACAAAACTGTTATAAATGTGTAACTTAGCTGAACAATTTTTATTGGTGTGTTATTTATTCTTAACAGCAATAAAACAAAAAATAACAAAAGAAGCTTGTCTACTGCATCTTTCACTATCATTTAAATAATCAATAAGGCTGCATTGTGAGACTAATAATGACTTTAAATGACATAAATTACACAACACAGAGTGAAAATACCTTTCCTTCTTTGTATCAACAACTTCAACAAAAAGAACATCAGTTCAAATTCTTGTTATTAAATTATTTTATATAAAAGGATTAATTTAATGCTGTGGGAAGTATACACATTTAACACACTATTTTTAATGAAGAAAATATTTTGAAATTGCATGAGGTTATTAAGAAGAAAATATATGATCTTTATTAAAATGTTCCAGGAAAGTAAATAATGAATTCAATTAAAAGTTATATAGAATGGCTTTAATGAGCCTATCAAATTATAAAATACTTTTTTGGTTATGATGATCAATAGAGGATGTTTTCTTACAGTTTAACACAGGTTACCAAACATATTATAAGCATATTTGTATTGTTTCAAAAAATCTGAATGGCTCCGTTTAATCTAAAGAAAGTTATTCTAAACTTATACTGAGTTGTTCTTTCAAGAAATAAGAGATTGAATACACATTTGAATCACCATATTCAATCAGAAAAATTCAGTACATTTTCTCCAAAAGAAGATTCTTGCTTAGTCACTACAATAACAGCACTTTCACTGAAGTCTAAGGCTCTCTGATACTCGGGTAAAAGAGTTCTCATTCAAAATATCTCCTCTTGACTGGTTTGTTTCGTTTTGTTTTGCTGGTTTGTTTTCTTTGGATTTTTTTTAATATAGTATTTTAACTACTAAAAGTATTTGACTTAATATTGTTGATATTTGCTACCTTCCATTCAAATCAATTAAGGACTTCTTTTTGCAAAATAGAAATTAAAATGTAATACCTCTATTTGTAATATAATTTTTATCTCAGAAGAAAACTGCAGTCAGCACGTAATTTGTGATTTTCCTGGTTTGCTGAAATAGTGACATCTTTCCGGATTTACAATGAGAATAATGTTTTGACACACTGATGTTTTGGCTGTTGCTGAGCAGTGCTTGCCTTAAGTCAAGGACTTTTCAGTTTTTCATGCTCTGCCAGCAAGCAGGTACACAAGAAGCTGGAAGGGAGCATAGCCAAGACAGCTGACCCAAACTGACCAAAAGGTTATTCCGTACTGTGGCACATCATGCCCAGTATATAAAATGGGGGGAGTTGGCTGGGAGGGGCAAATTGCTGCTCAAGGTGCATCAGTGCCTGGGCATCAGTCAGCAGGTAGTGAGTTGTAGCAACTGCGACAGGGACCCAGACTGACAGGGAATCTGAATCATTTATTCAAAAGAAACAAGCTGGTTTTATACACTTTTTCAAGGCAGAGTAGTTCCTTACATTGCAATTCTCACTACATGACCTATCCCATGCTGCCACATCAGCAACACGCTTTCCAAATGTCCTTCTGTGGGATGATCACGTGCTGTTCACCCGTCTGTCAGCTTGCGGCAGCTCCTCTCCGTAGGGCTCTGCTGCCTGACACCTCCTCCCCCCAGACCCCGGCAGAGACAAGCCTCTCTGTGCCTCCATGTGCTCCTTTGTGCTGCCATGTGCTTCTGCAAGCACGTCTCACAGCCCGCAGCTCAACTTCATCCCACCTCTTCCCACAGTGAGTAACTGTATTGTGCGTCTCTTGTCCTTCTTGGGTTTTATTACTTTCCTCTCTCCTTTTCATTACAGTTATTAATATTAGTGTCATCATTAGTAATAGTAGTACCAGCATTATATTTTGTTCTGTTCTTATCTCAAGCCCCACAGTTTTTCCCAATTCTCCTTCCCACAGGGGTTGGAGGAGGTGTGAATGAGCAAGTGGCAGTGTGATACTGAGTTGCTGGCTGGGGTTAAACCACAACAGTGATTTTACAGTTCTACCTTATTGCATATGTCTTAGTTATAAAGAGGCGAACACTGTAAAATGAGTAACCTCCCCTTAGTTTCAACCAATCTTTTTCGACAAAAAGGGAACGAATATGAGTAGATGTAAGTAAAAAACATAACCGTTTACTAAGAAGCAAAACAGCAACAGACAAAAAAACCCAGTAAATAATCATTAGATACAAAAATGACAAATCTCACAAATCACACAGAAACAAAAGAGAGCCCCAAGATGGCAGGGTACCACCCCCTCCCAGGATGGTGGCCCTCACTGCCAACTGCATGTAGGGATACACAGGGAAAATAGTGTCAGCACTCTGCCCTAAGATGTCACCCCCCCTTCGATTGAGTGGTCCAGGAGGCAAAGGGAAAGAAAAAGATGACAGCCAAAAAGACTCCTCCCAGGAAGGTAGGGGCTTACAGAGCAGTTCTAGCGGCAGATGAGAAGTGCCAGCATGTGTGGTGTCAGGTCCGCCACCTGCTGCCTCCTCCTGCTGCTGCCTCCTCCTGCTGCCCCCGGACTCCACCAGTGTCGGTGCTGCTCGTCCTCTGCCCTCTGGGAGTGTTGTGTGGGAGAAACTGGTCTGTCAGCACCGATGCGGGGTGACCTGGCCTCGAGAGGTTTTGCAAAGTTCATTCCAGAGCAGTTCCGTGATTGTGAAATGCGGTTCTTCCGATTGGCTACTGTTGCAAGCCAGGAAAAAACAACCATCCAAAGCAGAGCCTCTGCCTTCAGCAAAAGCTGCCGGGGAAAAAGAAAATTGGCTTGGGTTTCCCAAACTTTTAGAGGGACTGGAACCTCTCGACTGCCCCACAATTTTGGATCTAGCCGTGCTGGGTCTTAAAGAGACAGTAAGATTTTTTGGGCATAGCTAGAGATGGCATACAATAATGTTTTGGGTTACCCCCGACAGCATACTATAAATCTATTTACATAGAGGTATGGTAGATATTAATGCTATTATAAAGTCACTAGTACCTGAAAATATTGTAGAAAAAAATGCTGTCAAAATTATGCTGTCAACTGTTTTGAAATTATATAGGTAACTTGAGAAAATTTTCTATAAACTACCACTTTTGAAATACCCGGACTTGTATATAAGCCCTAATAGTCTCAAACAAGTTTTTTATCAGTCACCTGACTTCATAATTACTCTGCAGCAAGCTATGGCTCTAACATTACCATTTCAGTATAAGGATAAAATTCAGGTTTGTCCTATAGATATAGCTTTTGTCTAGCTGGTGGTCAGGGGGGTGTGTGTGAGTGCAGAAGCAGCACACTTGGGTATGATTTGCCTGTTTGCTGAGGAATTGCACAGCAAGTCTCTGTGAAGATAAGATAATGCATTGACTTGTGATTGATGGAAGTCCTATTCATTTTACAACAAAGTGTTTCACTCACAGAGTATCCAGGTAGGAATCTTAGTCAGTTCTGGAGATCATAAATGAAAATGCCAGGGGAAAAATGATAATAAAAATGAGATATTTGATTTAAATATTTCCAAGTGACATTTTAAAGTGATTTTTATCTGAAATATATTTACATTTGCTGTGGGAAACTTTTTAATTAGTATTGTGTGAACTCCTTCTTCATCTCCCTGAAGACTGTTACCCAAAGAAGAGCTAATGTAGACTTAAGAAAACACAATAATTTTTAAAAACTTATTATTTCTCTTTATGGCATAAGATGAAAATTGGTTGACAAGGTGCAACCAGGTGAAAAATTTGGTTTCCACACCTATAAATTGCTCTGAGAAAAGCCATTCTTGAATTTGCGTAGCTGTCCTTTAAATTAAAGATCTTCCTCCTTTNAGACAATGGCATAAGATGAAAATTGGTTGACAAGGTGCAACCAGGTGAAAAATTTGGTTTCCACACCTATAAATTGCTCTGAGAAAAGCCATTCTTGAATTTGCGTAGCTGTCCTTTAAATTAAAGATCTTCCTCCTTTATTTACACATCATATCACTAGGTGAAGAAAAGCTCATAGAGTCACATTTAGAAAAAGCTAAACCTCCTATTTATGTAAACAAACATTTGTGTAAATTTAAAATCAGGGTTGCAATTTTGGAAGACATTTTAAGCCCATTTGCTAAGGATATAAGGGTTATTTTACTATATTTTGTATATGCTCTTCTATGTATATGTTATCCTATACTGGCCCTTGGACTAGTTTTTTATTCCCCTCCTGGGCCACTGACCAGCTCTCTAGGAAGATTGTTCCAGGGTTCGACCATCCTCTTTGTGAAAAAATGCTTCCTAAAGTCCAGTCTAAACCTCCCCTAGTGCAGCTTTGAGCCATTCCCATGCATCCTATCACTGGATCCCAGGCTGAAGAGCTCTGCACATCCCTCTCCATTTCACCTTCCCAGGAAGCTGTAGAGAGCAATGAGGTCACACCTCAGCCTCATTTCCTCCAAGCTACACAAACTCAGAGACCTCAGTCCTCCTAGGACATGCCTACCAGCCTCTTCACCAGCTTTGTTGCCCTCTTCTGGCTGCATTTAAGGACCTTCACCTCTTGTTAAATTGTGCGGCCCAGAACAGCACACAGCACTCAAGTTGAGGCAGCAGAAATGCTGAATGCAGTGAGATAATCATATCTTCTTAGTGGCTGGTGATGCTGTGTTTGATGCACCCCAGGATGGGTCTTACCCTCTTGGCTGCCCAGGCTCCCTGCTGGCTCCTGCTGAGCCTGCTGTTGACCAGCACTTCCAGATACCTTTTAGCAGGGCTGCTCTCCAGCTAATCCTCTCCCAATTCTACTTGTATCCAGCATTATTCCATCCCAGGTCCAGAATTTGGCCCTTAGATGTGTTATATGTTATCCCATTAATCATTGCTCAGTGATCCCATCTAGACAGCACCTCCCAGTTTGCTGTAATCTTGCTAATGGTGTGTTCAACTCCTGCATCCAGATTGCTGATAGAAATATTGATCAAAACTGTCTCTAAAATCAAACCTTGAACACCACTGCTGGCTGGTTCCAGCCAGATGTAGCCCTGTTCACTACAACATTTTGACCTCTGCCCTTTAGCCAATTCTTCACCCAGGAGTCACCTATTTAGCAGAATTAGAAAGATTTAAAATATATTTTTTATTTAATACCAAATAATTGACTGATCAGTTTTTACTGTAAAAAGTAAATTTTTTATCTTTGTTTAAATCTAAATTGTAAATTATCATTCTGTGTGACAATCACAAGGATTGTGATACTTTAATTTTTAATTTACAGTCTTAATATACAAATATGTGGGAATATGGTAGAGACAGAGATAGTGATAGAGCCAGAGGTAGAGCGAGATAGTCAGATAAATGCATTCCACAAATTATTTACACAGCTTTAAGAAAAATACCTATGTTTTGAAAACTTGCTTTTTCTCTTCATTGCTCTTCCGTGTTACTTAAAAAGAACAAAGATGGGATCTTTCCTGTTATTTCCTTTATTTGTTATTCCTCTTATCATGATCCTAATCTATCTGTAAATAAAGTACACTTTTTACCTTCTTAAAATGTCCTACTTTGCAAATTTCTATAGATTCGTTCTAGACCTAGCAAGAATATTGCAGGAAGCATGTGCCTTTAGCCTAAATATTAAATTATTAGCATGTGCACAGCATTTTCAATGGAAATAAAAGCTTTCATACCTGAATTTTCTGTCGGTCATATCTCATAAAGTGTATTAAGGAAATTCTATCTTAGAGCAACTAGTTTAGGGATCAGGGTTATAACTACTTTCCTCTAAATGTTTTCTCTGTTTTTGTGACTCTTGGATGTTGTTTTAGTTGAAAATGCGGACCATGTGATCAAGCAGTAATCAAGACATCCTATGCAGTTTGGAAAAGTCTCACCAGAAAGCCTTGTGAAACCAATACACTTACACAACTGCTCTGCTCTTTCATGCTGCCTAAAAGAAGGCCAAACTGACTGTTGAGCCACATCCAGATCACAAGATTTTTAATTGCACCCTTCTGGGTACTATGGGAACTTCTGGACCGTTCAAATCTACTTCTGGAGGAGGAACAGAAGAAACAGTGGTTAAATAATGTAATGCCCAGGATCTCTAGATGGAACCTGCCCAAACAGGTTTTCTTCCTCATTTTCCAGAGGCCATGCCTTTCTCAGTGTTCATGGCTTATTGTGCAGAGAACTAAAGACAGCAAAATCCATATCAGTTTAAGAAACTAGCTGCATTAAAAAAGATATATTTTTAGAAAAAAACCCAAATATTTATTTAGATTAAGAACGAGATAAAGACCACATTTCCAATTTGGAGACCTATCCTGGACTGAGTGAAGCTTGTGTTTTGAGTTGTATTTACTGTATTACTTTGTCCCGGTTTGAGACAAATTTAGAAGAAAATATCCTCTGATAGAAGTCAGGTTACAGCCACCCTCCCCCACGAGGTTCAGGAGAAAATTCCTCGGAGGAAAGTGAAGGAAAACTATTTATTTAACAAACTGTCTTGGGGTAATTTGTTGTAGTGGTTTGATCACATCTGTTTCACTCTGTGAGATAAGGACCACGGCTCTCCCATGAAAATTCCACAGCATATTCATACTGCAATCATGGGCCATCACATGGGGTTATAAGTCCTTTTAAAGATGAATTCTTCCAGCCCAAACACAAAGGTTCTCTGCTTCCAGTCTCTTTAAACATGAATTATTCCAGCTTAAACACAAGGGCTTCTCTGCTTCCTCACAAACCTCTAAAAGCTGCTTCACAACTACATGGCCTGGCATAGGCATCTTCTCACATCTTCACAGGCTGCAACATAAATTCTCACAGGCATGGATTTTCATCTCCCCATACTTTAAAAT
>VZTE01002472.1:226198-249119 GCA_013397775.1 Eulacestoma nigropectus
CCCTGGGATCCCGAGCTCGCCTTTCCCTGTCCCGCTGGGAGCCGGGCCACGACTCCCCTGCCCCCGCCGTTCCTTTGCTGCTGCTCTCAGCCTTTGCTGCACTGTAGCCCCGCACCCCCTGCCTGCCGAGACGTTCCGGGGCTCCCGCTGCAGTTCCGGAGTTTGATACAGCTTGCCTACCACGCGGGATTTTGTGTGTTCGTCCCCGCTGTTTCAGCCTGCTGTTCCCGAGGGTCCGGCTGGGCACCGGGATCGGCTGCCCTGGGGTTTGTGAGGCGAGCTCCTCGCCCGCCATTGCCGCGCGCTCCCCGCGCTCGCCCCACAGCGCCCCCTGCAGCCGCGGGGGAACCATCGCACCCGCCCCAAACAGCCGAGGGAAGGCGGGCACTGGGTTCTGGTTCTGTTTGTTGTTGCTGCCATAGTTAGTGTTGTTTGTTTGCCTCTTTAGATATATATTAGTAAAGAACTGTTATTCCTGTTCCCCATATCTGTGCCGGAAAGCCCCTTAATTTCAAAATTATAATCATTTGGAGAGAAGGGGGTTGCATTTTCCGTTCCAAGGGAGGCTCCTGCCTCCTTTAACAGACACCTGTCTTTCAAACCAAGACAGATACGCTTTAGTGAGTGAATATGAAATGAATGATAAATGTTTCCTCTAGTCTATAGGCAAGCCTTTGTTGCACCATATTCAACTTATTGCCTGATATCCTGTGGGAAATTAAATGAGCATGTGAAACAATCCTGTAATTACTTAGGTCAAAAATTATTTGAGCTTCTCCTTAGCTAGAGATTTTTAAGCTCACTAAGCTCCAGGAGAAAACAGTCTAACATCAATTAATGCCTGAAAATTGCTATATAAAGAGTCTCTCTTGAATTTCTTGAAAAATACAAAGATGAAAGACATTGAATTTTTATGGAATTAATGCAATATGTAAGTTTGAATCCTAAAGTTTTGAAGAAGTATTGGATCACAGAAGGTTCTTTATGACCACTGCTCTGTGTTCTTTCCAACTGAAAGTAAGAGGTGGAACATGTCAGACTCATGTTTTGTGTCTACGTGTGGCTGGAGAGCTGCCCAGGAGAAAAAGACCTGGAAGCCTTGGTTAACAACTGTCTGAACATGAACATGAGCCAACCGTGTGCCCAGGTGGCCATAAAGGCCAGTGGTATTCTGACTTGTGTCAGAAATAGTGTGGCCAGGAGGGTGAGGGTAGTGATCATCCCCCTGTAGCCAGCAGTGTTGCGGTCACACTTTGAATACTGTGTTCAGTTTTGGGTCCCTCATTCTAAAAAAATGACACTGAGGTGTTGGAGCATGTCCAGAGAAGGGCAACAGGGCTAGTGAAGAGTCTGGAGCACAAATCCTATAAGGAATGGCTAAGGGAGCTGGGGTTGTTGAGCCCAGAAGAAAGGAGGCTCAGGGGGCACCTTATCACTCTACAACTGCCTGAAAGGAGGTTGTAAGAGGGGCTTGGTCTTTTTCCCCAAGTAACAAGTGATACAACAAGAGAAAATAGTGTCAAGTTGCACCAGGGGAGGTTTAGATTGGATATTAGGAATAAATTCTTCACTGAAACAAATAGAGGTCTGGCATTTGAATACGCTGCCAAGGGAAGTGGTAGAATCATTGTCCCTGTAAGTGTTCAAAAAGCGTGTTTATGTGTTTTGGGGACAGGGTTTAGGGCTTAACATGGAGGTGCTGGGTTAATAGTTGGACTCAATGATCTTAGAGGTCTTTTCCAAGCTTAAGCATTCTCTGGTTCTATAAAAAGTTAGGTGCTTCACACTCTTTAGTTATGCTGGCTAAGCCTGTTAAGAGAAAGGCTGCTCCTGTCTCTCAGCCAACACTGAAGGTGAGATAATTGAGTATGTGACTGCAAAAGAGTTCATGTCAGTACAACTTACATCAAAGTTATGGACTTGGAATTAGTATTAATTGTAGGCAGTAGCTGCTCTAAATTAGGAGTACAATTTTTTTTAATTAACAATTCTATCTGCCACACCCACTCTGGAAAATCTTTAAAGGCTAGACCTAGTCTGAATCATGAGATTTCTAACTGATAATAAAAAAAATCCCCAATTACTGTTTGCCACCTTTTGTAATGCAATTTAATCAGTGCTTACTAACTGGAAGGGGTACAAGAGCAATGAAACCCTGAGTGAAAAATCAAATTAAAATACAGCATACACAGTATACAACATGAAATCAACCGCACAGCTTTCTTTATTTGCAGCTGTAGAATTAAGTATCAAAGCTGTGTGTGATTTGTTTGTTGATTGTTTGCTTTCCATTTTTTGGCCTGTGGCTTTTTTGTGTGTGTGTGTCATGGGGGAACATCTGAATTGGTAAAGAAGGAACAAGAATTCACAGGGGAATGTTAGTTAAGACAGAGTTCAGTGCTGTACTGAAACAGGAAAGATTCTCTTGTGTTTGTGTGGACCATTTCTGACTCTCTTTTTTAAATTATATATGACTCAATTAAGAAATTTTGCATTTTTTTCTTTTTTTTTTATCATTGCTTTTTTATAGAGAGAAATATTTTGTGAATTTATTAATTCAAGTGGTTTAAAATTGTATTTTTCAGTTAATAAAAGTATTTTCAATTTAAAAAAAAAAAAGAAAAGAAAAGAAAAGAAATGAAAATAATAGAGAGAGAAACAAATTAACCCAAATGTTGAGGGTATGTTTTCTATATGGATATTCAAATTATAAATATACTATATATATATACTATATATTTATATATCTCTAAATATACTATACTATATATCTTTATAATATTTATCTTTATAATGTGTAAGAAATATCATATGGAAAATGTGAAACTTTAAACTCACTAAGAACTAATTATCCAACTGTATAAAGAAACTGCTTGGATGTAATTTTACTGAAATAGTTTTAATTAGGGTCAAAGTAATGCGGCAAGAAGCAGATAAGTACAAAATATTTTCCTTTCATTGTAAAAATTATTTTTGGTTAAACAGCTGGTTAAAATTATGAAATGAATAATCCACACCCGTTAAACAAAAATGGTTCTTGAAACAGAAGTAATTACTGTGCAGCTCCAATCTGAGTCATGGGTGAATGCAGATGAAAACTTATGCTGATGAGATTCTGGTATTGGTTTGCATGGTTTAATTTTTTTTTTAAATGAAATTCTTCAAAAAACACCATTAATTAGGATTTAATATAATTTTACTCTATAGAATGCTTGCTTATTTCATATAATGAAATTGCATTTGTTTTTCAAATAATACAGTGTTATTTTATCTATCAAAACAAATTAAAAAGATGCTAGGATTATTCTCTAGGAATGCAATTGCACTCTCTCATCTTCTAAAAGAAGATGTTTTTATGCAAAATGCTTATTCAGAAATGGCAAGCTTCCTCTACTTCAATACACCTGTAGTTCTGACCAGAAGTTCTTTAGAAGTCTACTGACTAGTTGAGACAAAAATTATGTGAGATCCTACCTTAAAAATTTAACAATATGCCCAATGAAGTTCCAGCTCCGAGGAATATGGTTTGACTCTAATTTAACTGTAGGGATGTAGCTTTTGAATGTGATTAAATGACTAAATGCTACATACATAATTTTTCACTACAAGAAATAAAAGAATGTCATGCCTTTCTTGTCAGCTTTGAAGTTTTAAGTCAGAAGCCTGACATTTATTTTCTCCATTTCCTTCCTTCCTTCCTTCCTTCCTTCCTTCCTTCCTTCCTTCCTTCCTTCCTTCCTTCCTTCCTTCCTTCTCTTCCTCTCTCTATGCTTTCCTCCTTTCTTTCTCTCTTCTTTCCTTTTTTTTCTTCTTGACTTTTTTCGCCTTTTATTTTTTCCCTTGCGTCTCTCCTTGAAGTGAACATTTGAAATGGGGTAGACATTCTTTCCTTTCTACTGGGACCAGATATCACCCTGAAATGTAAGGAGCTTGCAAAGCATTTTAATTTTCACCTTGTCAATCTGTAGAGGTTAAATACCCAGAGGTAAAAAAATAGTATTGCTGAAAGTCAGAGGGGTTGAAGGATGTCAGGATGTGGTGCTGAAAGCTGGGATCTGCTAAAGATTCTGCCATATACTTAATACGTGAACTTGAATAACTGCAATTGGATCTCTTTGCATGGTTCCTAAACTTATCTGAACTGCACATTGACACTTATGGTTACTTTTCAGAGTATAACTAGGTGTCCAGCTTACCACAACCACATTACATGTTTTTTGTCCGATATTTACCATATGTGAACCTGTGACTTTCACAGATGAGCTGTCTTTGATACTACAGTTTTGGTGTGCTTTTTCACCATAAGGGTATATAAAACAAGGAAAGCTTTACACCACAATCCTTTTGATCCTGAAAATCATGCCTCACGGATTCACAGAACAGTTGGGATTGGACAGGATGGCTGGAATTCGTCTTGTCCAATCCCTCTGCTAAAGCAAGTTTACCCGGAGCAGGTTGCACGGGATCACGTCTATGTGGGTTTGGAACATCTCCAGGGAAGGAAACACCACACCGTCTCTGGGGGCCCTGTTCCGGTGCTCAGTCACCCTTAAATTTTTTTCCTTATATTCAGATGGAACTTCCTGTTTCAATTTGTGCCTGTTGCCCCTTGTCCTGTTTCTGGCCACCACTGTAAACATCCTCTTGACACCCGCTTTTAAGGTATTTGTATGCATTGATAAGATCCCCTCTCAGTCATCTCTTCTGTGGGCTGAACAGGCTTAGCTTTCCTCAAAAGTGAGGTGCTCCAGTCTCCTAATGGTCTTTGTAGCCCTCTACTGGACCCGTCTTGTCTTTCGTGAGTTGGGGAGCCCAGAAATGACACAGGATTCTAGAAGTGGCCTCACCACCTCCCTCAGGCCTCTTGGCTACACCCTTTTTAAGGCAGCCCAGGATATCATTGGCCTTTTTTTGCAAAAAGGTCACATTGGTGGCTCATGGTTAACTTGTTGTCCACCAAAACTCTCACGTGCTTCTCCTCCAAGATGTTTTCCAGCAGGTCAAGCCCCAAACTGTACTGGTGCATGGGGTTATTACTTCCTAGATCCTTATATTTACCTTTGTTTAACTCCATTATGTTCCTCCTCTCTGCCTAAGTCTTCAGCTTGTCCAGATATTGCTGAATGGCAGCACAGCCTTCTCGTGTATAAGATACTCCTCCTAGTTTGTATCATCACTGCTGAAGGTACACCCTGCCCCTTTATCCCGGCCATTGATAAATTAATTGAACAAGACCAAACCCAGTGCTGAGCCCTGGAAAACATCACTACCTACAGACATCCAACTAGACCCCGTGCCACTGATCACAACCCTCTGAGCTCTGAAATTCAGACAGTTCTGAGTCTACATCACTGCTCACTCATCTAACACAATCCCTGAGCTTACGTATGAGGATGTTATGGGAAACAGTGTTAATAGCCTTCCTGAAGTCAAGGTAGACAACATCCACTGCTCTCCAGTCATCTATCTTGCCAGCTATTCCATCACTGAAGTCTATCAGAGTAGTCAAGCATGACTTCTCCTTAGTGAATTCATGTGAACTACCTGATAACCGTCTTTTCCTCTACAGGCATAGAGATCACATCCAAGATGAGTTGTTCCATTACCTTTCCAGGGATGGAGATGAAGCTGACTGGCCTGCTATTTCCTGGGTTATACTTCTTGACTTTTGTTAAGAATGGAGTAACATTAGCTTTCTTCCAGTCCTTGGGCAGCTGTCCCATTCTTCACAACCTTTCAAAGATGACAGAGAGCAGCTTAGCAATAACATCTTCTATCTCCCTCAGCACTCCTAAGTGTATCGCATTAAAGCCCATGGATCTGTCTAAATGAACTCTAATCTGATCTGCTTTGACCAAGGAAAAGTCTTCCTTTCTCCAGACTTTCTCTCTTGGCTCTAGGGGCTGAGATTCCTAACGGCTGGCCTTAGGAATAAAAGAATGAATTAAAGAAGGCATTCAGTAACTCAGCTTTTGCTGTATTCATCAGCAGAGTACCCACCTCATCCAGCAGTGGGACCACATTTTCCCTAGTCTTTCCTTTGCTACTGATGTACTTGAAGAATCCCTTCTTGTTGTTCTTGACATCCCTTACCACATTTGATTCCAAACTGACCTTAACCTTCCTTGTTGCCTCCCTGTGTACTCTGACAATGTTCCTGTATTCCTCCCAAGTTGCCTGTCCCTTTTCCTACAGTCTGTAAACTTCTGTTTCAATTTAGCCAGAAACTCCTTGCTCATTCATACGAGCCTCTTACCCTCTTTGCTTGCATCATTGGGATATACCAATCTTGAACTTGAAGTAAACAATACTTGAATTTTGGGTAAAGCATCATGAGACCCAGCTTTCTTGGGTCCCTTGGTATTCTACCAAGCAAATGTCTGAAGAGGCCAACACCTGCTCTCCTGAAATCCAGTGTAAGAAGCTTGCTATGTGCTCTCCTTACCAATCTAAGGATCTTGAAATCCACCATTTCATGGTCCCTGCTGTCAAGGCTGCCCTTGAACTTCCCATTCCCCACCAGGCCTCCTTTTTGGTGTAAACAAGGTCCAGCATAACACCTCTCCTTGTTGGCTCCTGTATCTCTTGGAGAAGGAAGTTCTCATCAACAAATTCCAGGAACCTCATGGATTTTTTATGCCCCGTTGTGTTGTCCCTCCAACAGGTTTCAGGGTAGTTGAAATTGTCCACGTGGATCAGACCTTGTGAATGTGAGGCTGCTCCAGTCTGTCCGTAGAGGGCCTCATCAGCTCAGCTCAAGAGGAACTTGTCAGGGAATAATTATCTACATTTTTAAAAAATATGTCAGATTTTTGACAGTGTGAGAGATGAAACAAAGTATAAGAACACAAGAACAAATTATTGCTGGTTAGAAACTAAACATTGTAATTCTGTAATCAGCTCCATCCAACTGGTTTCCTGGAGCCTCCTTTCTCTCTGGCTGTCATGCCTGCTTCATAGTGACTATTTTATGTTTGCTCTTGGTGCTCTGTTGGTTGACCAATTTGAAAGATAAATGAAGTATTAAAGAAGCAAGAGCAGCTGAGCCACTGGCTTCATCAGAGTGCTCGGGGACCATCTTCAGCTTTTGATAAGACTGCCACAGCTTGTGATTGCATCTCATAACTGTTTCTTAGTTACCACTCACAATCAAATTCAGAATGCAGGGATTGTGGGAAAGCCAGATAATGACCTTGGCAAGTGTCTAGGAACAGAACTGAGAAATTATTTACAGCACTTGCCTTCAAGGGATAATTTGGCAATAGAACTACAAAGCAGGTTTCTATGGGAAATGCTGAAATTAGTAATAGACTTTTAAATATTAAAGCCCCCTAAAAATAACCGCAGGTGGAATAAGGGAGAAAAACCTCTGGGACCTATTTTCCACCTCAGCTGGCAACATACAATTTTTGGTTTAATAACAAAAGACATCGTATTAAATTATATTAGGGTGAGTCTGTTGCTTAGTGCAGGTGTCAGGCTGGTAGTGTTGCTAATACCTACTGTAGCCACACATGCTGCTATGAAAAGCTGGCCAATATTTCAGTACAAATGACATGCATGTATTATCTCTCAGTGTTCTGAGAGCATCTAATTAATTTTAATGTTTGTAAAAAATACCTTCAAAGATTTTATAATATTCATGTGTATTTGTTATACTTATCGATATAGGTATTTAAAGATCACCCCTTCAAATCTGTATTTAGGAATGAAAGGCGACAAATAATTAAATGTGATTTAATGTGATGACAGTTTGGGTCCTAAGACTGCAAGGACTGCTGTGTGTGCAACAAACATAATTTCAGACCATACTTCTTCAGTTTATAATAAATTGATTTTTCAAGTGTTAAAAAAATATGTTTTAATACTGCAATGGGAAAAATTATTAATTACCAACATCACTATAATATTACTAAACTGAATGTCCAGGGCAAAAATCTCCAGTGTTCTATTTCATAGCAGACTAAATATTCTCATTCATACTTTGTCAATAAACTATACAAAAAAGCTTAATATCCAAATAAACCATGTTGACTCTAATATTTTTCAAATATGCTAACTTTCTCCAAAAAAAGGGCACTAGTTACCTAGTGTTTTAGTACAGTTATACTGAGTTTACAAATACTTGTGGCATATCAGATGATAGAAAAATTGCATTGCAGAACACTGAATCTGAAACTGACAAGTAAAAGGTACCGTAATCCACAAATAGTGTAAGAAAATATATTCTGCTCATGTTCAAACTTTGTTATAGACTGTGAAGATGCTAGAAGACCATCAATTTCCCATTAAAAAATGCTCTTATAAACATGGCTGTAAGAATCATCCACTTCTGCCAGGATTAATATCATCCCTTCTGACCTTGTTCTGAAAAGCTTTACAGTGTGTGGCTGGGGGACTTTGGCTCTAATGAGGCAAAGATTCTCTGAAACAAACTTACGTACCTTTTTCATCAATCTTTATACTTTAACCTACTCTCTGTTCAGGCAAATATGGTAAAAATTATACATCTGAAAGAGTCAAAGCTTGCTATTTCTGCCTACTGAAACCACCTTTAAGAGGATTTTCAAGTGAAAACGCTTGTATCTTAGATTTTCTTTTGTTCATCATCAGGAAGAACTGAATTTCACTGGGACAATGTCGTGGTTTAACTCTAGCCAGTAACCAAGTACCATTCACCTCTGTCCCCCACCTGTAGGATTGGGAAGAGAGTGGGAAGGGCAAAAGCTTGTAAACCTGTGGATTGAGTTAGAGACAGTTTAATAGGGAAAGCTAAAGTTGTGCACACAAGCAAAGCAAGGAAGTAATTCACTCCCTCCCATGGGTTCAGGGAAGGTGTTCAAAAATCTCCAGGAGAGCAGGGACCCATCACATGTAATGGTGACTTGGGAAGACAAACGCCATCGCTCCAAAGATCCCCCACTTCTTCCTTCTTCTCCCCACTTTATATACTGAACATGATGGCATATGGTATGGCATATCCCTTTTGTCACTTGGGGTCACCTGTCCTGGCTGTGTCTCCTCCCAACCTCCCATGCAACCCCAGCCTTCTTGCCAGTATAGCAGTACAAAAAACAGAAAAGGCCTTGGCTCTGTGTAAGCTCTTCTCAACAATAACAAAAACATCTCTATATTATAATCCCTTTGTGTTCAGCACAAATTCAAAACCGAGCCCCATACCAGCCACTGCGAAGAAAAATAACTACCTCAGCTCAAACCAGTACGGACAAGTAATTCAACTAGCACTGCGTTTCTGAGCTGATCAAAGTATGTATTTATTATAGGAGGTCCCTTTTTTTTATCCCTGTTCATCTTCCTTATGGACTAGTTGTGAGTCGTAATTATTTTCTCATTAGCTGTAATTGCTTGAAGGATTTCTAATATGTATTAAGACAGACTGAGAGGATTTATTATCTTGTTGTGCTGGGTCACCTCCTATGTGCTGCCATTTATTCACATGGTACGATTATCTTTCTGCAATCCAGTACTTTACCATCCTTCCAGACTACAAAATACAAGCAGGCTTTGCAAAGAATTGTTGTAAGTAATGGGTGCTGACGAATATGAAGGAAGGAGTGGCTGTGCTATTGCTCAAGCTTACTTATTCCATTTCTTTTCATGTGTCGTTAGCACACTCATCTTTTCTCTTCTCTCTCACTAATGTTTCTATTGCTAGTGGTACTAGGTTTGACTCCAGTATTTCTTGAAAGTAAGTATGCCTGGTCTTCTCTGCATAGCTTCTGACTAGGACCCAGCAGGACACTCAGCTGATGTGGTAAACATCACAGTGCTGCAGTGCCAGTCTGTGGCCTCAAAACACGTCATTGTTATGACGAATCACCGAAAATCAGAACTGTGTTCCCTGAAAATCATAATACTGTCCTAAAAAAAGGAATTTCTTCAACAGCCAAATCTGTCCCTTACTTCTTTCTTGATTTTCTAGTCTTTAGGTAAAGTCTGTTCAAATATTGAGCTTTTTTTCCAGTCCAAAGGGGAAAATTGTAAACTATTGTAAACTAGTAGAGTTGTACAGATTTCAGGAATATTTCACAATTAATGTCGGGTATTTGTAAGGACAAACCCATGACATTCTGCTGTATGTAGTGCATACAGATTTTCACCTAGACAAAAGCAAAACAAACTAAACAAACAAACAAACATACAAAACAGTAGAAAAATTGGATGTAGGGAATCTCGAGGCTGAATTTAATCATGAGGACTCTCTATCCTGCACAACCTTCATTCAACTTTGCCTTGTCAAAGTCTGCTAGTAATTTCATGCTTATATGGTGGGATTATGAATATGGTCATTCATCTGTGAATATCAGGGATTCAGGTGAATTAAAAGCTCTTCCACAAACATTCATACAACAAAACAGCTGTACAAATGTCCATGATGAAATTCAGATTGAAAAGAGTACAAGGGTAGAGCTTAATTTCACAGCTCATTGAAGTCTTTGAGAGCCTTTAAAGTGAATCCAATGGGTTTGTTCAAAGAATGAAGTATTATACAAGAGTACTCAAATATGTCCCAAAGGCTGTAGAACTTTACTCACATTAGAAAGATAAGTAGATATATGTGACTTAAATTTGTAGAACAGCTAAGTGAGGTTATGGACATGAGCAGGTTACCCTGAAATAACTAATTATGATGTATTAGCTATTCCACAGTAATAGCCTTTTTGGAAGTAGTCATCCTGAAGTAAACAAAACACTGTATGATGTGGTATATGCCCTGAGTAAAATAAGGTTAAACTTGTTCTAGAATAGACAGAAGACAAATACACTACTGAGAAGTACCTATTTCAGTTATCCCAAAAAATATCTTCTTGGATCATGAGGTCTTATTTTGAGGCTTTTGTATTCTAGTACTTTATAGTTCAGCAATGTCAAATAACTAGATCAAATTTACCATTACTGAGACTGAGGATGAAGAAAGCACCTGAAACAATTATGAAACTGAGATTCAAGCTGTTATAAAACATTGAAGAACTTTAAAATCAACCTGGCATTTGGCTAACAAAGCAGAAGACAGAAATGGAATCAAGGCAACATGTACATGAATTTAACTACAAGTGGATGCTGTGTTATAAATCAAGAAGAGCAGGGTTCACCAGTCCAATGTGTTATTATCACCTTAGCATATTTGCTCAAAGTTCAGCCATGACTGCTGCAGGAGTAATTTTTTTTTTTTTTCCAGAAAGCGGTAATTGGAAAATTGTTCTAAATTTTAGCAGCCTGTATTATAGGACTTTAAAAAGTATGTTATTAGCACATTATACAATGTTATTTCCATTTTTATTACATTTTTTCTGCTTCTGTTCCAGAAATCTACTGAGTAAGTGCCTATGGGCCATCACTATGTTTTAAATATGGATAAGAATATACATAAGAGTATCTGAAAAAAAAGAGGAAAAAATTCGATTGCAAGTCAAATTTACCATCCATTTTTGAAATTACGGCTTTGTGTTACAGATTTCTGGAATAAGAATACGGCTGATAAATTATTCCCTTGTATAAGTTTCAGTACCATTTCTTAGCCTCTTTTTCAGATTCAGACTCCAGAAAAGGCATGTTTTACAAATAAAAAAAACCAACTTACATAGAAAATATAAGTATACACATTTATATGTATATGTACACTATACATGCTGAAGAGGTATGATATTTGAATTTATTTTCCTATACATCATTTATCAAGAATGTTATCTGGTAATCGTATGACATATGACAGTGGTTGCAAACATTTTTTTTTAACAATAAAAATCAATTTTGAGTTTAATTATGTGTTAAGAGTAGTGGATGCTACTCACATGATGTTTGCAAGATGGATGCTTCTAACAGTCCTGCTTTCTTGTATTAATAGCTTACTGTTGTGTTAAGGCTATTGGAATTCAGCATAAAATAAATCCCCTTCATTTGCATCCCAAGGGATATGTAAGTTAACATGTTAATGGGGCTTAATGAAGGTCCTGGTCAGAATTTATAGTTGACAAAAGAGGTAGAATAAACACTTAGGTCCTCCTTCATGTTCTGGAGTGGCAGTAAAGGCTCTCTGACCTTCATGAGCGGGTCTTTGTACACATACTTATCTCCTTAATGAAGCAGTTTTATAGTGAGGCTTGTTTTTCACAGTGAAGGGAGTGGGGCTGTTCGCTGGTACAGAGGCTCAGTGTTCTTCTGGGCCTCACTGCAACAGCATCAAGTGGGGAGACATCCTCTTCTCTCCAGACACCACTCAGTTGTCAGGCCCTGCTTGCACCAGGTGTAAGATAAGCAAGAGGCCCAGCTCCTGTTTTTCTCAACCACCCTCACCAACACTTCAGCTTTTTAAAGCAACACTGGACAATTCTGGCCACTTACACTGCTATTGCAAACAGGTGTTTACAAAGTCACTCTTGCAAATAGAATGCTACTTGTAAGTAAATTCCTTCAGAGCCATTTTTTTCTCTGCGAGTCAGTGAAATAATTGCTGGAAGTGTGACCTATTACATTATGATTGATCTGTGATTTAGCTAAAGAAAATAAATTGATTAATTTCTTTAGTGCACCAACAGACCATGAGTATATAATCAGATGACACATTTGGTACCATTTTGTTGAACAGGGTTTTCCATTTAAGTGTAGCTATATGTCAGCAATAGGATACTTTTGATTCATTATATTTTTAAGTGTAGTCTTTTCAAACCTAATGAACTGTCAAAAGAATCCTGAGGTTAAAAAACATGAGTGTTAGAGAAGACTGTAAGATAACCTGGCAACGAATTTGATCCCATTCCTGTCAGTGTAGTTGCAATATTCCACTAAAACCCAGTATCTCTGTAATAATCTAATGGGATAAGGACAGTCCCTTTAGAAATGCAGGAAGAAAAAAAGGAAAGATAAAAAAGAAAAGGGAAACACCACTGCCCCACTCCCAACACTTCCCAAATGCCATTCTGTTGGTGGCAAATCATTTGAAAAAAAATAAAGTTTTCCTTGACAGTTATATCTTGGTGTTTAGGAAACAGCTTAAAATAACATAAATTTTCCTGAATAAGGGAACAATTGTTGGTATATTGAGATATGTGAACACTGTAGATCCAGTTTATAATTGTGTCACATTTAAAACTTGACTATACTATATCCAAGAAATTCTTTTTCTCAAGCTTACTTTGGGTATAAACACATATAAGTTATGTCATGTAAGTAGGGTGACATAGGTCTTGTGCAGTAATTCTGAATTTTATCCATAAGGTAGACATTCAGAAAAAGAAAGGAAAGAAAGAAAGAAGGAAAGAAAGAAAGAAAGAAAGAAAAAAAGAAAGAAAGAAAGAAAGAAAGAAAGAAAGAAAGAAAGAAAGAAAGAAAAGAAAAAGAAAGAGAAAAAGAAAAAGAAAAAAGAAAGAAAAACAAAGAAAACAATCTGTTAAGCAATCAATGGATAAGAATAAAAAATAAAAGAAAATATTTTTTAAAGATCCTGCTTGGGTAGCTGTGTAATACAAGATGGATGGAAAGTTACAAATAGGAATCTCATTACTAGTAAGAATCTGAATTTCTTTTTTTTTATGCTTGTACAGAACAGGCCAAGAAAATTCAAAGTACCTACTAAATAAAATAAGTATTATTTTTCTTTTATATTTGATCAAAGCAACATTATATATCTGTTTATAAATGGTTAAAAATGCAAGCATTGATCTCCTGTATCATATTCAAGAAAGACATATTTCTCAGAGATTTATGATATGTGCATATTATTTTGTGAGTTTTGTTTTAGGAGCTATGAAACATTCACAGTCACTATGGTAACAATCTAAAATGTAATTGTATCTTCTGAGAAATTAATCACTGATTAGATATGTTTTAACAAAGGTTTAAGAAAGTTTCCTCCTCTGGACATTCATACTGTAGATGGTTCTATTTCTTTCAGTTTAATTCAAAAACAATTGGTGGTGGTGCTGTTGGTCTTTTGATATCAAGATAAAAATAACTCTTAATTGCGCAGATTTGATTTTAAAAAATCAAATATTAAAGTGATAGGGAGTAATGCTTAATTGAAGTACATCAATTCAACATAACATTTAAAATATTTTTAAAATTTAAGATATCATTACAGAAGGAACAAAAGCCAAATTGTTAAAAAGACAAAATTACAGGTACACTGAACTTGAACAAACTCTGAACAGACTTCAGTGCATTAAACATAAATGTTTCAGAGAAGGCTTACGGCAGTTTTCCCTTGTGCATTTTCAGTGATTTAGGCAGAACAGGGCTGAGGGGAATTTGAGAACTGGACAAAGAAATGGATACGTAGAGTGGAGGCCCATAACAATGGCAACATTTGCTTTTATATGGGCTTGGAGGAGGAGGGAAGGTTTCGGAGAGATCGTGCATTTGGGTTTTGTAGGGCTTTTGTTTGATTTGGGTTTTTCTGCTTCAGGCTCAGTTTCCTCATGTTCCAAATGCTTTCCAGAATATAACAGGTGTGTGTTACACTTATGGAGGGTATTATTACTGATAGAACTGGAACTTTTAATGATTAGCTACACTGTAGAATACAGTATAAGCTGTAGTAATCAGAATTCTCTGTTCTGCAATATTACCTTACTGTAGTGCATGATGTAAACTAACTCGTGGGCTAAGCAGCTACTACACAGTTCTAGCACTTTCCCAACATACCAAGATCATAAGGTTTTAGTGTGCACCATCACAGGTAAAGTAAAAGTGTAGATAGAAAACCTTGACAACCTTCTGATTAAGTGAGTATTTGTCATGGTTTCAAGCCAGCTGGAGAGAAAACACCATGCAGCTGCTCTCTCAACCCTCTCTCTCTTCCCCTCTCCATCCTCCGTAGAACAGGAAGGAGAAGTAAAGCAAAACTTGTATGTTGCAATAAGAACAGTTTAATAATTGAAAAGAAAGTAAAATACATTAATAATGTTAAATAATAACAATAATGATAATAAAAAGGGAAAAGACAAGTGATGCACAGTACAATTGCTCACCATTCTCTAAATGATGAGAGGTGCCCCCTCCTGAACCTAGATCAGCCTCCCTTCTGGGTAACTCCCCCAGTCTGGGCATGATATTCTGTGGTGTAGAATATCCCTTTGGTCAGTTCGTGTCATCTGTCTCAGCTATTCTCCCTCTCAGTTTGTTTTTTTTCCTACCTCCTCACTGGCAGAGCATGAGAGGTCCTTGACTTATGATAAACTTGACTTGGCAAAAAAACATAATAGTGTGTTATCAACACCATTTAGAGTACAAATCCAAAACAGCATTTTGACAGCTACTGAGAAGAAATTAACTTTACCCTAGCTGAAACCACGGCAGTATTTCATGCTTTCTGCAGTCATAAAACCTGAAATTTTGTTTAGGGCAGTTTAGTTTTGTACTTGGTTATGTGTTTATACTCTTTTTTTTTTTTTTTTTCCATTACCAACAGATGGTATTCAGAATACTATTTCTTCAAAAGAGATATTTCAAAACTTGAAAGTTCCTCAAAATTACTAAACATGGTCAAGGTTAAGGTTTCACTTTTCATGTTAAAACAAAATATAATAAAATAATTTAGTATAAAATAGTGTGGAATATCTATTAAATATGTAGTCATTTCTGTTGTCCTAACTTTGCATGTCATGAGTTCATCTTGAACTTTGGATGAATTAAAATGAGCAAAAATTCTCCCGGCAAGATTCAGTCCAAACTGAGATATGATCAGCTACATGAGAAATGGGGATTTATAGAATTTAGTTTCATTGAAGACTTAGTAATCCTCAGTTCAAATGAACTGAAGTTTATAATGCGCGCACAGATCTGTGGTGGCTTGACTGGCTTGATGCCAGGTGCCCACCAAACCTGCTTGGTTACTCCCCTCCTCTGCTGGACAGGGGAGAGAAAATATAGGGAAAAGCTCCTCATTTGAGATAAGGACAGGGAGAGTCAGCAGTTACTTTCACAGACAAAACAGACTAAACTTGAGGAAAATTAATTCAATTTATTACCAATCAAATCAAAGTAGCATAATGAGAAATAAATTGAAAATCTTAAAGCACTTTTCCTTCCCGCAACCATTTTTCCCAGGCTTAGCTTTACTTCTGAATTCTCTGCCTACTCCCCATCAGTGGCACAGGAGGACAGGGAATGGTGGCTGAGGTCAGTTCATCACATGTTGTCTCTGCCACTCCTTTCTCTTTGGGGGGAGGATGCCTCACACTCTTCCCTGCTCCAGCATGGGGTTCCTACGCAGTCCTCAAAGAACTGCTGCAGTGTGGGTCCCCTGCAGGGTCACAAGTCCTGCCAGCAAACCTGCTCCAGCGTGGACTCCTCTCTCCACAGGGCCTTGTGTCCTGCCAGGAGCCTGCTTCAGCTCTCATGGGATAACAGCCCCCTTTAGACATCCATCTGCTCTGGCATGGGGTCCTCCAGGGGCTGCTGGTGGATCTCTGCTTGACCGTGGAACTCCTTGGGCTGCAGGGGCACAGCTGCCTCACCATGATCTGCACCACGGGCTGCAGTGGAATCTCTGCTCCAGAGCCCTCCTTCTGCACTGACCTGCAGGCCTGTTGCTGCCATGTGTTCTCACTTCTCTCTCTGCCTACCATTGCTGTCACACAACAACTTCTTCCCCCTCTTAAATCTCTTAAATCCCCCTCTTAAAGTATCCCAGAGGTACTCCCACTGTTGCTGGTGGGCTCAGAGTTGGCTGGAAGCAGGTTCATGTTGAAGCCAGCTGCCTTTGGATCTGTTGGACACAGGAGAAGCTTCTAGAAGTTGGCACAGAAATCACCCATGTGGCACCACCACTACCAAAACCTTGCCATGCAGACTCAATACATTATGTCAGAATACCCTCAAACTTTATTTTAAAATGTTCACATATATGTTTTCAAAAGAAATAGAATCACAAGGTCTTGCTATTACACAGGTCTTCTTTTGTGAATATTTAAATAAGATAATATTTGTAAGGTCAGACTCATCATAGAGTACGTTTGCATCACTATTTTTGACAAAGTTCTCAATGCATGATTGTAAAAACAGTCAAAACATTTTCAGTTCAATTTTCAAGCAATTAATACAGTCTTTGGTCAAAAGCATAAATGGCACATAAAATAATTATGTAATTATTTAAAACGTGAAAGGGTTTGGAGAGATATATTATTTTTAAATATATTGATATACAAAGGTTAATATAAGCATAATATAAGATATATATTTCTTTATAATAGAAAAAAGCTAAATGATTTTGCCTAAATTGCAAAAATAATGCCAAAATGCAAAAATAATGCTATTTCTAAAATTGTCATTCATATGAGAAAAATAAACTTTAAATATGTAAATTGAAATTGCATGCTAATTAAAGTCTCTTGCTCTGAAAAAATAGCAAAATATAAACACCCAATTATGCTTAATTTAACAAATCATATAAATTAGCATTCCTCAAACATCAGTGGATACCATAAAAATATGGTAGACACAATAGTAACTTTTATGCTACACATTTGCTTGAAATTCAAGCCTTGAAAGGAAATAATATGTTTTTCTTGTCTGGATTTCACACCATTACATTAATTCTACTCACTCATGCTTATCATTACTTACTTACAGTATCTGGCAACTTCCAATATTGAAATGCATATGTATTCCAAGAGAACTTGCAATTTTCCTTTATTTTACCTCTTCTTCATCAAACATGTTTGCCTCATTAACCCCAAAACCCCAAAATGTTTCATATGTAGTGCACATATCTATCGGACTTTCAAAAGTGTCATATAAACTGTCATCCTCATGCCCCAGATCTGCTTGCTAGTTCTCATCTCAGAGTTTCTGAAACTTGACCCAGACGAGACAGCCCCCAGATCCTTTGCCATGCACACCACATAGACTGAGCCAAAGATCTAAAAATGTCATGACAGTTTCTTCTCTCCCCTACATCCACCTTAGGGGATTTAGTGCCTCATATAGGAACATGACAATGAAATTAAGGAAAGGAACTTAAGGAAATTAAGGAAAAATAATATCTAGTATTTTGGAGCAGCATCAAGGTGACAAGTTCTGGTCCTTCATGTTACAATGTGGTCAGGCCAGCAAGGGCAGCAGTTACAACTTCTGCTTCTGTGGCAACAAGATCCTTGATAAGGCAAATTTTTGCTGAAAAAATAACGAACTTGAAAGGAAAACTAATAATTCCTTTAAAAGTAATTTGCACAATTAACCAAGTGCCACCTTCTGTTACTGAAGTAGCATTTCCTTCCTGTGTAGTTTACTAGAGCAAAAAGTACCTCAACCACGAAAGTGTTTATTTCCCAAGTATTCTTTTTCCATGAAATGAGATTGCAGCTTCTTACATACTAATATTTTCAATATTCGATTTAGAAAACTTGTGATAATATTTTTTTAGGTAAAGTCTACTGTTTGTTTTATTATTCAGTCTGTCACTGCCACAATACTGTCAAACAAAGTACCTTCTTTTTTTCCATTTTGCCTTCATACCTTTCAAACTCAATAATCTACTTAGCAATTTAAATACTCCTATCTTTTTCCTAGGTTAACATCTACAATGTCATCTTATATAACTACTGTTTTTCATCTCAAGAATGTAGCTGATCTTCTTTCTTTCTATTATATCATTTAGTTTAATAGTGAATTTTATTTCAGTTTTTCACATCTATTTGTTCAAATTTTCACCTTCTCTATAATAATCAAATATTATTTTTAGAAATTAGGCTTATATGATTATGAAACTAATGTTTTACAGGTGCAACCTGACCCCTCTGTCAAGATTTCCATCTTGTACTCTACTCACATTGGTTTCCTCTCAGACTTTCCATTTCATTGGTATGATTCAGATGTTTTGCTACAAAACTAACATTTTTCGAAAGGGTAGTGGTATTAGAAACAGCTGACAAGAATCAGCTGACTTACCCTCTTTTCCATCTGAAGATTAGACAAATCGATGTGAGCTGAGTGCTACATCTTTCTGCCCATCGTCTGATAGGAATTTTCTGTCAACAACCGATGTTTAGGCATCTCACTTAAGGTTAAAAATAGGAGAGACTGTAGGGATTTGGTGACTGAATGTTATGCTAATGAGTCAGTTGTTAAACAGTAAAATTTTGGTTATTCTATGGTGCCTAGACTCACCACAGTGAGGAAAGAGATGAGCATTTCTAGAAGGCTCCTCAGTTCTGTTTTCTCTGAATCTAACTTTTGCTACTTTAAGGACAGCAGTGTTGGCTCAGTGAGGCTAAAGCTCATGGTTTGAGGTGTCTCTCTTTGTTTGTATTCGAGGTTTTTTTTGCATGGAAAAAACATATATAGGGAGGTCTATAATAAATTATTGTCTTCCACTTATGAGTGAGCTACCACTTATTTTCAGATATTTTGTGGATTTTCCTCTTGCTTGTTATGATAAGCCCAAATACGTGAAACTTCAAAAAACTTCATTTTAAAATTGTATACCTCTTTATTTAAACAAGATACTTAATTTTGAATTTTTTTTTTTTTTATGAAACATTACCTGCAGTATCCTCATAGTGAATCTGGAATCAAGTAATTAGTAGTTTTGTGCTTTGTTCTTGGAATGGGAAGCCATCTATAATCTCTCAAGTCTTTGGATGTCATAGTGCAATTACCTGACCTTCTAAAATTAAATTTATCTAGTACTCTCTTTGTTGAATAATTAAGTATTCTAACTGAATGGAACTGGGTTGGTTATTCAGCTTTTTTCTATTTGCAGCTCTATAAAACACATTACCACTAACTCCTTAGTGCTTTGGCAGATAAGTAAAGCATTATGTATTTCTTGGAAATCTATTAGCACTTGCATTCTGTAGCATATTATGTCTCTCTTTGGGTTAAACTGACAATGTTCTTTGATATTATATAGAGAAGTACAGAATGAAAAGGTCAAAAAATCTGACTTATGTATGTACCTGTTATAATGAATTCTGATCAATTAAGTCAAGTTACATTCCTATTATGTAGCCAGTGAGATCTGAAATGATGCAACTAAAATTATTCTGTTCATTCTGCCCTGTATTTTTTTCACCTAAATTATGCTAATAATTATATAATTCATACCATTCCTCCGGCAGTTACCTTAGTTTTATATTAGTTCCAAAATCTCAATGTTCACAAGATAGTTTTCTATTAAGACTTAAATAAATGGTGCAACAATGGAACAGCTCTCTTCCCAATTAGATCCAAATTACAAGTAACATAACAGGGTCGTTAAAAAGTGTTTGCTCTTATGGAATATAATAAATAGGGCATCAGAGTTTTTCAGAGGAGCAACCCCAAACTCCATCATCACATCAATGCAATGATTATATTAGCTAAGGAGAGGTTCTTCCTCAGAAAATCAGTGTAGCAGATGAAACTGTGATGAAAATATATATTTTAAAGGGACACAGTAATTTTTCCAACTGATTTTCTGAGATATAGAAGTCATCTTTCTTGAACAAAAGTTGAAAAATTGTGTAATACACTATATCATACGTATACATTATATGATACGCATTATAAGCAATGCCACATATATAATATATAATAGTATGCATTTTTCAGAGAAGTGTCAGGGAGAGATGTATCCTGGTTTCTCTGGCACTGCTAAAATATACACACATGCATGCATACTTAAATATACAATGTGTATTCCTTTGCAATCCAAGACCATATTCTCCTTGTAAAGACTATATTTTTCTACTGAAACTACAGCATTAATAGCTAAGAAGTATCTTTAGCTTCAGTTTTATGACATATCTGGGAAACCAGGAGATTTCATGGTGGAGTTGTTTCAGGTCAAAGCTGGTTGGGGTTACTTTCATCAATCCTGCAAGTAATCCAGAATTTGTTGATGTTGACCCATATACTGGTCTTAAATGCACATATAAAACAAAAAAAGTTAGAAAAAAGGAGACAAAAATATAGCTACCATTTGCCTAGTGCAGTTCAAGACTACTCAAATATGTTTCAAGATTAGTTGGAAGACTTCTCTGAGTTCTGAGTACAGAACTGTCTCCTGTAGTTAGATGTCTATGTCTACTCTCACTCTCTTGGCACTGAAGGATGAAGAAAGGCTTTGTTTATCTAGTAATTAAAACATTGGCTTGAAATATGAAGACATCTCTAAGAAATCATATCCATTTCTTATTCTCAGGGGAGAAAAAAAAAAAGGACAAAACCCACAACATAAAACAAAACAAAGACCCCATCCTGGATTGAGCACACTGCAATCTTTGTACTGGATGAGTTTGACATTTTCAACATATCCTGTCTATATTTAAACATTTGTGTAAATAGTTGAAATATCAATACTTAAAAATATAAACACCAGAAGAATTAGGCTGTGGCCTAGTATTGAGAGCACTTGTGTTGACAAAGGAATGCTGGATTCCATTTCCTTCTCCAAGATTTTTTTTTTAATGTACTAACTTAGATAAAATGTATAAAAGCAGTGTATCATGTTAGGGTCCATTCATTGGATCCAAAGAAGTGAGGAAATTCCTGATCTAGAGAACCGTGATGAAGCTTGTGTTTGCTTGCTTTCTTTACTATTTCTCCACAAGAATTTTTTTTGCCAAGAGAAACAGATTTTAGCATGAGGGACAGTGTCCCTCTACATAGTAAACTCTACAGGAATAGACGGACAGAAGGAAAGCATTCCTTCAGAGAAGGGGGAGGGATCATTTTAAATGTCACTAACCAAAAAACAGGACTGCAGCCAAATACTAGACAAATGTTCTTACTGCTACTGCATTGTATTACACTACCAATCTATTGTATACATATCTTGATAATATGTTCACTATTTTCCTCTCCATTTCTCTGTTATTACAAAAAATTGGGAGGTGTATCCACATTTTTGGTGAGAAATGCAAGACTGGATATCTGTGAAAATGCCAGCTGTAAACATTACTATTTTCTGTACCCATTCCGTTTATGAACATCTGATCAGTTCTCAATCCTGCAAAGTCTGAGACAAACCTATATATTTCCAGAGACAGAAAATAAGCAACTTTAAGAGACATAGTTAAATTCAGGAGTCTTTCAGAAGAGACAGCAGCTGGTCATATTTGGAGGAGCAGAATTTTTTTTTTCTGAACTTCGTCTAAATCCCATTCATTTTTTATTTAGAATGCTGTTTTCTCCTTGTATAAAGGCAACCGTTTAATACCTTTTACAATGCTCTGAAGATGAACAGGTTAAAGAGAGAAAGTATGACAAGCACTTTGACAAAATTAGCAACCTACGGCAAATAGATGCCATTTGGCTTCTTGGACAGACAAAAAGTAACTGAAGAGGCTGCTAGTTTGTATTGACCCACCTACAGTAAGTCCGAGAGCTTACTCTGCACATTACTGTGGCCCTTGTATTTATCCTGGACAAAGCTGTAACACCTGCTGCCTACCCTTGATGTCCACTGCAACTCTGCTCACAGAATGAGAGCAGATGGTCAGTGTGTGCAGAGCGTATTCTCGGTAGCTCAGAGCTACTGAACAGGAGCTGTGCTTGTGTACTTCTGGTTCGTCTGGGCTTTCTGAGCAGCAGGCAGACAGCTGGAGTTCCTGTCTCAACAGAGATAGGCAGAACCCCAAAATCCCAGATAAATGATCCCATTCCCACATCATCTGTGAAGACAAAAAATCAAACTGAATCTGAAACACGGAAAACAGTGGTAAGAGGAAAATTAAAGTCTTTTTAGTTCCCTGGTAAATCCATGTATTTAAAATAATGTCATTGATTTGTTTAGTGCCTATTGGGTAAATCAAATCCTTTAAAACATTAAAGACTAAATTTCACTACATGGGAAACTAAAAATGTATTAACTCCTGTAAAGTTTCAGTGGACCAAAAAAAAAAAATTTCAGAGGACAAAAAAAAAAAAAAAAAAAAAAAAAAAAAAAAAAAAAAAAAAAAAAAAATAAAACAGAATTTAA
>VZTE01002472.1:249124-273792 GCA_013397775.1 Eulacestoma nigropectus
AAATTTAATAATGCTATGTGTAAAAATGGGGCTTTGGAAATGCTGTGGACTGGATGAGAGAAAGTGGAGTTGGAGAAGGCAGTGTAAGTCAGTTGTCACAGAGCATTACTGGTATTTTTGTACCTCTGTGGAAGATAAATTTGGGTTTTGTGAAAAGAAATGAGGCTTTGAAAACACACACAAAGTAGGCAAACATTTTCTGAGATAAAATTAGCAGTTTACTTGGCTGTGTTTATTCACCCTTTTAAATGGCATTCCTGTGGATATTATATAGAATGAGTTGTCTGCAAATGATGTTTTCTAAAAGGCAAATGTTAATGAAACTGAATTTTAAGCCATTGCAACATTTAAGAAATCTGGGCCCATGAAAAGTCATTTATGCAGCTATAAAGCAGAAGCAACTACCTCTGTATTCAAGCAAAACCACAAAACCACAGTTTTACTTCAGATAATCCAACACTCACAGAGCGTATGATATAATCAAAAGACAAAGTATTATTGCTGGAGTTTGCTTGGACCATAAATGTCAACATAGAATGTATGTAGTAAACATTGAGAGCTATCCATGCACAAAGTGTTGGCACAGAAGATAAAGTCTCTGAGTAAACTCCTACCTAGTGTTTATTTAGATCAAAATGCAGCACAGATCTGACAACCATTTCCTTCCTGCCAGGAAGAAAATAGCAACAATTGCACGTTTAAATGCAGTAGCAAAACCTTTAGGTTCTTAAATAAAAAAAAACCCAACAAAACAACGGAGTGTATCAGGTTCTTAAGGAAAAAAAAAAGAGTGTATCTCCTTTGGAAAAATAGGCATGCAGCTCAGGAAAGGTGTAAGGATATTGTTAGGTCATGTACAAAGAGAATTAAAAAGGTGAATGCTCAGTTGAAACTTAATCTGGCCACTTCTTTAAAGTATAATAAAAAGGATTTATATAAATGCATTAATAACAAAATGGGGCCAAGGAAAACCTCCATTCTTTATTGGAAATGGTGGGGAAAATAGTCACCAAAGATAAGGAAAAGGGTGAGATACTTCACACGTTGTCTCAGTCTTCAACAGTAAGACAGGTTACCTCAGGACAGTGGCCTCCTGAGCGGGTAGACGGGGATGGGGGGCAGAATAAATCCCTGTAATGCATGAGGAGGTAGTTAGTGACCTGCTGAGCCACTTAGATGCTCACAAGTCTATGGGACCGGATGGGACTCACCCGACGGTGATGAGGGAGCTGGCTACCTCAATTCTAGGAGCATGTATGCAAATACAGTACTAGATACTACAGTACTAGATAGGGGGAAACATCTTTGGTTAATAATTAATTGATCACTCTTGATTCTTGCCCTCCTTCTGTCTTCATTTTCAAAAACTTGTATTAAGATTTAGACTCCTTCCATCTTTTTCATAGACAACTCATGACTTTTCTAGTTCCACTAACAGAACTCTTCCTGTTGCCACATTGTAAAGGGAATTACTGAAATTATCAAGGTATTTCAAATCCCAAAATGGGTATTACAGCAGAGTACTGAAACGTTGGACTGTCACACAATGATTGAAATCTGCTTACTCCTGACAGGCATTGTATTATGTTTCATTTCTACACAATTTGGATAAAACATTAAATTCCTTAGTGTTATAAAAAGTGTCATAACTTCTGGATTAATAAGAACATGGTAAGTATAAAAATGATATCTTTTAACATATTTCTACCTGAAACACTAAGGGTGTTTGAAAATATTTCTGTTGATTGAAGAGAATCAAATAGGTTTAATCAAACAGTTTGTTAGCTATTATCAACATTGCTGGAAAAAATATATTAAAATATATTAAAATATTAATAACAAGTAATCAAAAAGATATTTTATATTTACATACACAACTTGAGAGATATATATACACATATATAAAAAAGCTTTTTTTTTTTAAATTTTTTACTATTGCTATGCAACATCAATTTCAAAGTCTCCTGAGAAATTCAGAAATGCTAAAGTAAAAATGTTAAATAAGAATGTAGCCAAAAATGTATTACTACTGTACAGAGACATACTTGGAAAAACATCGGTCCATGTCTTGCAACATCTTAAAAGGCCAATAATTTCAATAGTTCACAGATAAATAAGCTAGCTATACAAAATACGGTCCAGAAATAAACAGGCTAAAAGAGAAAATATATGTTAACAGAATGGATGTGTTATGAAATTAAAAAAAAAAAACAAAAAAACAAAAAACCACTGTGTTTTTTGTAGAAGTTAACTTCACACAAATCTCTCATTTTTTCAAAGTAGAGTAGCCATGAAATTGACTGTAAGTTAATGACAACGATGGAGTTGCTTCAGGCAAGGTAAGGTTGAAGCTAACCTTGCTTATCTGTGCAATTTCCCCTTTTCTTCAGAATGAAGTTGCCAGATTATCTCATAGGTGGGCAGAGGTGATCACTCATAAATTTTGTGCTCCATTGCTATCTATAGAAGTACTGCTGTATTATCATTAAAGGGACGTTTATGGCTATTGCTTCTGCCTCATCTTGTACTCTTAAAACCTGGTTGTAATCTTTATGGAAGGCACACCTACAAGAGTTAACATACATGTACTGGCCCTACAACAGACATCCCCTTTTTCACCACAATGTCCCATATGGACTGTTTGGTGAAAGCATGTATCTCAATAACCCTTTTTTTTCCCATTTTCCTATAATTGAAGCTTTATTTTCATTGTTTCAATCTCAGTAAATGACATGAAGTTACCAGATTGGTCAAATTACCTAACTAGATCTTTAGTAAATACAAATATATAAATAAAAATATTACATGATTAAAATAAACCTTCAATTACACAGACAAGAACCTGGTGCATAGGCAACACAACTTTATTGTCTGCTTGAGCAGAAGCTAAAGATAGTCAGGGAACAGTACTAGTATTATGAATTTAAGTTATTAAATAATGGTCAAAATTACAAATAGATAATCCAGCATGGAAGCTCTTAGAATCACTTTCAAATTGTATACTAAATGAAGGTATTTTAATGAGAGACTTCAATATTAAATGAAGACTCCACAGGAATCACAAGTGTGTCTTTTATTATCAGTGCTATAAAAAATACTAATCAAATTCTTGATGATGAGACACTTAAAGTTCTACCTACTTTTAACAAATTAATTCTAAACATTTAATTTTAACTGAAGTGGAAACAGATGCTTTCATTTAGGAATAGGTATTAAAAATAAATTATTACATTCTTCTTTAATGATTCAAGTTGTTTTATTGGATGATATGTTTTTTATTTCAGCAACTTTTAAAATATAGCTAATTAGGGACCTCAGGAAAGGCATAATTTAAAGGAATGCTTCTTTTGAACTAGAAATTATTGTGAAGAGATGTTTCTGTCTGTATAGATCTACTGTGCTTTTTTTCTTTCATTTTTGTTTTCCCTCAAAAAATGAAAACTATAGCTTCAGCTTGTGCAAGTGACAGAATACAGAGGAAAATAGCACAGATTTGAAAAAAGTTTTTCGACTATCATTTCACTACTGTTGTCATCTGAACAGTATACCTGTTATTGTAAAATAGGCACGAATTTATGGGATCCCAAAATTCTTTTACTAAGAAACCTTAAAAGTTTACAGTCTAAAGAATTTGAAACAACTGGACCTGGTAGTTGAAACATTGACATAAAATATCTGCATGCAAAAGTATTTATTCTGGTAAATAAGTGTCTGTATATAAAATATATTCTATAGCTAAAACTTTATTCTTACTATATTAGTGTGTCAATAAATGTGAGCAATTCAATTTTTACCACAGCGGTTTCTGCTTTTCAGTTAGAAAATAGTGAGATAGTAGCAAGCCTCTAAAGTTTCATTAATTTAAATTTTTTGATGTTCGTTCTCATCAGCCTCAGTAGACATTGACCCACACTTGCGCAAACTTTCATTATGGTAATGAAAAGAGTTTTCATTATGGTGAAAAGAGTTTCATTCTTCTCTTTATCCCCTTGAAATGAATTGGACTACAAAGGAATGGGTGTTTACTCAAAGTATAAAGCCTAAAGATCTACCCCATCATTGATGTTATTTTCTTAGAATAGTGTCAATGAATAGATTTCATTTACATGAAATCCCTACCCATATTATCTGTTTATGACATGTAACATCAAGAAATGTTTCATCACTGAATATTCAACACTGAATATGTTTTGTGAATTCAGTCTTATAAAAAGTCAGAACAGGCTAAGAAATGTTGCAATAGCTACACCTTGAATATGGTATGACTTGGTCCTGGCCTCAAAAGTTTGCTCTTTTCCTAGTCCAAATTATCAGACATCTGTGAACCCAGAATGATTCCTTAGATGGGCTTTACCTCCAAATTGTTTTGTTGACAAAAAAAAAGTAATAATTATTGACAATGCAAATGAAAATATTGTTGACACTTAAGAACTCTAATAAATATATGTGTGTATGTCTGTATCAGATTGTCTTTGGGATAATCTCTCTCCCCCTAGTCTAAATTTCAAGATATGGATATATGCTCAGAGTTGTTGGAAAGAACACAGTTTAACAAACTTTAAAATAAAAAGAATTTAAAAGAAGCAGTTCTCCTTAGGCTTAAAAAACATATATATGTATTAGCTCAGTGCTGAATAGACTATATCTCTTTCTCAGGGATTAGTACGCAGGCAGGATATAGTTAATACATCAAATATGTGAAACTAGTGATTTTAAATCTCACAGGTTATTCCAAAACTATGGAGAAAATCAGTTCTGTGGAGTTTTAGATCATGGACTTGTGTTTCCAACCTAAAAAAAAAGGAGCAGTCCTTAAAAAATCTCTCTGCAACTGACATCTGTGACAATCAGTGTTCACAGTCAGATTTAGGGGACAGGAAATACTCTTTGGTCCCCTGTCCTGTCTGAAGGAACAGAAAAGAGAATTAATTTAGTGATACACATCTAGAAAGGAAATTTGCTGCTAGCCTTCAGCAGAATCATGTGAAACTGAATTCACATCCACTACCTTGACATGCCTAGGTTACAGCACAGTCACCATGGAATTACAATCAATTATCTTAGTCACCCCATTGACACATTTCCCATAGGTGATTACAAAGTTAATGTAGTTTTGCTGAATATGCTCTGAGCTTAGGTGTCTCAAGTCTGTCATCTTTGGTTTCTGTTTTTTCCAGAGTGGTACAAAAATGCAAAACTGATCTCTGCTTTGAAGAAGAACTTAGAAATGCTTAGAACAATGTAAAATCTGTATTTTGGATCAAGTTTCTCCCTCCTGATGTTTTTTCACTCACATAATTTGAAAGTATTCAGCTCATTTAGGCTGAAGGTTTCTTCTCTCCAGTTCTTCTCTACTTTTAGCATTTTATTTATGGCTTTTCATTTTTTTCTCTCCTTGTCATAGATAATTAGGCAGCACTTCTATCTATTGACATCAGTACATCAAACAGAAGTAAAATCACTGGTAATTTTGACAGTGAGATACTACCCCAACACAAGAGGGTTTCTGAGGGTTTTTTTTATTTTGGGTTTTTTTTTTTTGGTTTGTGGTTTGTTTTGGTTTTGGGATTTTTTTTTCAGTATTTTGCACTTTGCACTACATTCATGCCCAGGAATGAGAAGGTCACCTGTTATCCAAGTGTCTTCTGCCTCTTCACAGCTCTTCGGAACACCAGAGGTTAAGGCTCCGATATACACATCCCTGTCTATGGTGGGTGCTGCATAAGAGGTCAGATTGCTTCTTTACAACATGAAAGCATAACTCCAAAAGGGCATGCATATGACTTAAATGCACTGAAATACAGAACATATTTATCCCTTTCAGCACCATAAAGAGCCTTGTCGTCTGTAGAGCTTATGACATCACAGAACTTTTTTTTTATTGGAGGATAGACTCAGGGTAGTACGTCTGAACTAGCCTGTGCTAGTCTTCATTTTACATGACTACTCATTTACTCTTCTTAGGACAAACTCATATGAAGAAGACAACTCGGTCATTTCTAGCCAAAATCTTTTGAAGCAGGAATGCTATTAAATATTTGGCTAGCAGTCTTGTTTCATTTTCTTCTCTGAGCATTTCCTATAAATATATTCAGTTTTATTCTCCTGTTACATTTCATCAGTCTCACTGTTCCTTTTCTCTCTTTTTATGCCCCATTTTTAAATATTTTTCAGTCACAACTCACGGGACTGTGTGTGGGAGCTTTCTTTTCCTCGTTGATTAACTGGCTCTACCATTCAGACTCAATACCTTGAAAATATTTTTTTTTCTTTTCAGTCTAGACTTTGGTGTACTTTACAAATAAATTTTGGCATGTGCTTGGAAGCTTTGTAAGAGAGTCTGAAGGGACCTATTTGCCACATTGTGAATCTCTGATGAGCAGCTCACTGACTGATCCTTAAAAACTTGCCCTTTCTCTAGAGAAGGGATTCTTCAGCATTTCATCTGGTTTTGTGATTCAAGCACTGCTCATTTTGCAACCATTGCTTTCTTTTAACAATATCACAGGCTTGTCCTGATGTTGTTTCTATGGTAACCTGTCGTCCTTTCAATTTGTTTGACCAGGGAGCCTACAATGTAGTTCACTTGTGCAACTGTAACTTAAAAACAGCAGGTGACATTTTAAAACAAAAACAGCTAGATCCAGAAAAATATCTACCTCCTGTCCTCTAGATTTTTGAGTGGCAATAATTTTTTCATTTATGAAAATATGACATAAAAAAAAAGGAAGGAAAACATACACAGTGCAAAAATTGCTACCATGACACTACTGGAATAAAACTTGAGAAAACACTGAAGAGTATATGTATATTATTTTCTGATTTGCTAATCTCTGGGACTTCACCTTGAATTTAAGTCATTTTAGGAACAGCAAAGAAAATCCTATTCTCTGGTATTACATGATATATAATATAATATAGTACATCCTAATATAGCACAATAGAAAATAATATAATAGAGCCAGAAAGTTCATATAGAAATTAATGACTCTTAGCATCTTTTGAATCACAGTGAAAAGAATTATATTTTACAGTGTGCTAATAAAAATGTTAAAATTGCATTATTATAAAGGATTTTCTTTTTCCTTTGTTTGTTTGTAGCATTGGGAAAAGAAATTACGTGTTAGGAATGCTTAGGACCAGAGTCATTCAGAATGGGAATAGGAAATTGATCTGTATTGCGTCATGCTGGCTTTCATGCAGGGGTATTCAGCATTTCTACAGTTTTCTCTTGAGAGTCTGCAATGGAGAAATTAGTGCAGTTAAAGTGACTCCCGGTTGCTTCTTCACCTGTGTTGGAGTCACATTCTTTCCTATAACTCCTATCGTATTCTTCTTAACTTAGACCCTTCATCAGTTAACTGATGAATAAAACCACATGGTCCAATGACTCACAAATCTTTCTAGGCATACTGGCTGCATGAGCAAAATTTTTATTGAGATCTGTTTTATGCTTAATCAAATATAAAATTTTCCTTTTCTGGAACACATAGTAGAAGTAAAAACACTTAGGCTTTGCCAAGTGTTTTTAAACAAACTTTCCCAAGATTTAGCTTTTTTACAGGAAATAAAGAGATTTTGATGAAAAATAAAACATCTTTATTCCCTCACAAAAGGAATCCGTCTCCTTTTGGATGCTGAAACACTACTTATCTGTATAACAGATAAAACGCTTGCATAGGACATTCCTGAAATTTCACCTTCTTCAGATTTTGATAAGGAAAATCCAGCCATGAGATAGATACTATTTGAAATGTATAAAAGCTCTGAAACCTTTTAAATTAAAACTAAGCATGCCACACGGACCTTAACTGAGGTGTTGCATGCTAAAGAAAATTTACCTGAGTTTTGATTGCTCAATCCTGTTCTGTGAGCAAATTTACCATCACCATATACTTGACATAAAACTGCTTCAGCTCAGATCAACAGAAAGTATTTGTTTAAATTAAAATAATTATCTTAACTCTTATGTCTGTGCTGATATTCCATAGGAAAAAAGCAGATGTAAAATGAATTTTGCTTATGTTCTCACATGCAAATACATGACATACTCTAAGGAGAAGGTGTATGTGCTAAGTTTCTCATAGCTGGCTTCAGCATTGGTCTAGATTACTGCAATACTAGAAAAAAGAGATGTGTTCCCTCCATCTAGATTTAGCATCTACAACGCATTGTTGTCTCTGACACTCTGAGCTGGATCAGGGACATACTGAAACATGCCACATCTCCTGATGAAATAGAAAACATGAGATGAATTCCTGAAAACTGTGAAAAAACTTTTTCAGAATCCATACCCAATGTATGAGATTTTCCATCAGCAAAGAAATCATATTTTTCATGCTAAGACATATGATAAAACACTCAGCACAAAATAAAGCAAAAGCAATTTCATTAAGAAAATATAACATGACAGAAGATACGTCTTTATGATAGGATCATTTTAAGGAATAACATATACAGAAAAGGACTCTATAGTATTGATGAGAATTTTTTTTTCAAAAACAAATATTATTTTTCCTTACAAAGTGTGCAATTATTCTGGAACTGTAGTAGTTCTTTAATGAGCTGCATAAAGAGAAAAAGATAGAATAAAAAAAACCTAAACCAAGTAACAGAATAACAATAATTAAGAAAAATAAACAATGAGGGATACATAGATCAGGTACTCAGGAAAAGACAGACATAGTACCAAAACAGATATAAAGATTATGTATGCATATATATGTAGGTATGTGTGTCTATGTATATACACATATTTTTATAATATTAAATAGCTTTTGACAACCTAATACTCAAATTGTGACAACATAATAGTCAAAGCTATTAATATAACCCTGCTTTCATTTGGTGAAATGTCTTATTTGGTGTATTTGTGAAATTTAGGCAGAAGATAAAATTATCCTCTAGCATTCTGTTGCTGAATAGAGCTGAGTCTCAGGCCAGGCTAAATTTAAACGGTCATCAAAGAAGCACAGCTTTTTTTTTATTTTTAAGATGTAGGTATGTGTAGCTATACTGTGTAGGAGGACAGCTTGCAAAATTAAAGAAATACTTGGGAATTATAAAATAGAGAAAACAGAACCAAACTCTCCATAAATTTGGAAATATCATTTTAAAATACATCATAATTGAATTTCATTTTGAAAAGTGATCTGCATCATTCAATCAAAAAAAAAAAGTCATTGCTTAAGCCCGTAAGTGCTTTAGGTGTAAGTATGTTTTTCATGTGCAACGTTTTTGATCGGCTATTTTTGTTAGCATCTCTTCTCCAAATTCTATTTCAGAGATACAGCAGTAATACTGATTGAGATTAATTCCAGGTAGGTTATTCTAAAACCATACTACATTCTTGCTCTGCCTTTCTCTCTGCCACTTGGAATTCCTTCATTCCTTTTGCTTTGCTTTGTCTTGCTTTTCCAAGAAATTAAAAGGGATTTAGAGATGCAAGGTGGTCAGTAAGGGCCTCAGGTGTTAGGATATAGATTTGAAAAAATAATTGGAGATGTTCTGCAAGTATTTCCTACAAGTGAGAAGAACTCCATACTTACTATTGAAAAGGTTTAACTAAATTTAAACAAAAAAGGTGTATCTTGAATGACATTTGAATGATGAAGTAAGTTAATGAATGTCCCGTTCCATATTTTTCAGGTCTAAAGCAATTCTATTAAACTATTAGAACAAAGTGAGTGCCAAATGCATTTAGAAACAAAGTGAATTGATGAATACCTCATCATGTACTGCTGCATTATAACACAAAAAAGGACACTTCATTTAATTGTATTCAATATTTGAACACATCATGAGGATTTTTTTTTTTTTTTTCTTGGAAGACAAATATCTTTTCATAGTTTTCTGGCTTTAGATAGTTATTATCCCTTAACATTTGATTCTACATAGAAAAAAATCTAAACAAAGAAGAAAAAACCCAAACATTTCTCAAAATGTAAGGTTTCACAAATTTTAAAGTTGGAATTTAATTTAAGGTTAAGGTCCTAGTCTGATTGGATGCTATAAAGTGAATTCACTGAAATTTTATTTCAAAGGAATTTTACCATGTGTTAATATTTTCTATAATAGATAAAATATCATTATTCAAAAATATTTCTTATTTAGAATTGAAAATAAAGGCAAATTTTCTTTACAGAAGATATGGCTTTTATTCGTAAATATTATACGGCAAAGGATAAAGGTGCATGCATAAGCAGTCTAAAAGTGAGTAAAGAGTAACATCTTTATTAACTTGGGCATTAATACTCTGTCGAAGTTAACGGAAGGGTTAGTTCATGCTCTCCCTAGACTCCTAGCCCAGCCAACCTTACCCAGGGCTCCATGCGTTCTGAATTTCTTTTGACAAAAATTTTTGATGATGAAGATGAAGTACTTATTGTTTCTTAAACAGGCATTTTTTCCCTCTGCTTCTAAGTTTATGATTGCATATCATTATCACATTGTAGATGAGAGGAAACACAGCAGAAACTCAGTTCCATGCTCTTCAGTTAGAACAACAATATATAGACCTTCTTTAAAAACCTAAAATATGGATAGTAAAGCCTTTATAACCAAGGTACTACAAAATTCTGTCCACAATCTCCTTTACCAAAGTCATTGCTTCTTATCGTGGTTTAAAATAGCACAGCCAAAAAATTATTGCCTTCTTTTCTGGCAAATGTTACCATATTTAAAGTCATTACATTATTTTCTTTCTTCAGCCTTCTGTTTTCAAAGCTAAGTGGCAAGTCTTTTTGTTTAGCAGACCTTTCTTCTTTATTTCTAATCACATTTTCTGAACTACTTCATATTTTTTTTAGTTGATCTGTATCTTTGTTGACATGTTGTTCCGAATATTAGGTAAGTAGTCCACTTAAGATCTTTTGGACAGAATAGAACATTACTTTGAAAGTCTCAAAAAACTATTCCCTAGCCATTTTTTTCTCTCTTTTCTTGACCTTTTTTTTCTTAGAAACATTGTTAATTGGTAATTGATATTCAGCCTACACTTCTGTATAGGCACAAGACCTTATGGGATGCTGATGCTTATCCAGTCTTTTCCCTATGAGGCATTTTTGCTACCAGCCTCAACTTCAGACTCTGCACAAATCATTAGCGGGATTTATGATATTTGTTTAGAAATTTTACTTACTTGACCAAATTATTTTAGTAGTAAGAGTACTTGCAGCTCTCACATTCTACCTTCCTTTTCCCCTATTCTTTTTCCAGAGGATTATCCCCAGCTTTGGATATGGATACTCTGGACTGCATCAAGCTATTAATGAGAACATTAAACAATAAGAGATCCAAAGAGCTCCCAAAGGTACCCACTAAATAGTTAGAATATGGATCTTTGTAAAATGCTCCTTTTTGGGCGTATTTTAATGAGGTCTTCATTATCCCTTCCATAATTTTGTATAGTCTGAAATTTCTTTTATTACATACAAGAACACCATATTCAACCGGATAGGTTCTAAATGAGTAAATTGTCTTAGCAAATAAGGTAAGTAAATAAGCATATTTGAATATCTTTTTTTTCTTGACATTTCTAAATTCTATAATTATTTAACTTGGATTTAAAAATTATCTGATGAGGAATGTGTATTTATTAATTTATCATGCATAGGAAAGTCAAATGTCTGCTCTGCGTTTCCTTTGGCCCTGTTTCACCGTCATTGAATTTGGACAGTATTTTCATGCTTTACTTATCTTCAGTAATCCTACCTGGCTTCTGTGGATCCCTAAACTTAAAAGTCAAGTGGCTCTTATTTGCTTTAGACAGATCTCTCACTACACAAGAATGATCTTTATTAGGCTTACTAAACTGAAGAAATGTACCTAATGATTTTTTTTAATTGATTCTTCTTCTCATTCTGGCTTAACCACATGTAAACATTTCAACAACATTACTTTTTCTACTTGGATAATCACAAGCTTTTTCTGTTCTATGGGCATTTATTTTACAGTGAATACTGATGCTAAATAACATTGTAAACTTCATATTGGCCATTTTTAGCTTATAGTATCTGTTAAGCATGTTATGTCTTCCACTCATAAAACTGCTTTGAGAATGTTTTCTTTTACTACCTTACACTCGATCCACTGTAAGTCTTTGAGTCTTATCCTTCTAATATTACTTTTACACTTTATAGAAATTCTTATATAGTAAACTCCAATAATGTGAAATCATTTTTACATTTTATATATCTCTATGTCAAGTTTCATGTCAATTAAGAGCACATGAATTAGCTACTGTTCTTTTCTTGCACTTCTCTGCTTTCTTTTCAGCTTTTCTTATCAACACTTGCACAATTAATAATAATATTATTTTAAAAGAGGTAAGTTATAAATACTGTTTTCTCTATTATTTTACTCCCAAAGAGTTTCATATCATTTCTTAGTTATTTTTAGTCTACTGATAAATGTGCTGTTCTAATCTACATCTACTCTAGGTCTTCTTTCCCTTCCCAAGAAAGAAGAATTTATTCTCTTATTCTGCATTTACAGTCACATACCTCGCCTTTGACCCAGTGGAAATCTTCCCTCTTGTCAGAACCAAATGGAGAGTCCGTTGTTCTCTACTGTCTATATCAAAAATTTTTTCACCAATTCATTACAAGAAGTTACTGGATAATCTGTAACTTGTATTGGTTTTGTAAACACATAAATGTAAATCGGGAGCCTTGTTACTTTAATGTTATTCTGTTTATCTGATTTTTTCTTGTGGAAACAAGTTTCTTCTTATTTCTTTTAAAAGGAAAATAAAAGAAATTCCTCTTAGCCTTCAGATTCTCTGTTCAAGAAAATTGGCATCTGACTGCACTCAAACTACTGAGCTAATTCACAGTATCCAAAGAGCTCAGTCACTTACCCTGATTTGCACAGTCTTTTCAGCAATGACTAATATTTGTATATTATAAATACTAAATTTAAAAATTAAAAGAAAATATCCATTAGCTTTCTCGTTATTAGCCCTATATTGATCACTCGTTTCCTAAAAAGTATATTTTGTCTGCATGACTTTCAAGAGCACATGCAGATCAGTTGAATGAATTTAATGCAGAAGTATTTGTAGAGTAAATAATGAAAGTATGGTAATAGGAAAACTATGCAGAAGATTAATTTTATATATTAATACGTACTATTTGAGAATTGTATTTCTCTCTGGATGTTGCCTAATTGTTCTCAATGATTGCATGTGAAACGCCAGCTTGAATAACTGAAAATAGTTTTTTCTCTTGGGGACAGTCTTTAGTATAAAAAAACAACTCCAGAACTGAAGGGACCAAGACTGAAAGGTTGCTAGTATGGTTCATCTTATTTTTCATTGAAGCTTCAAGGCATTTTCCTAGAAAGAAGACTTGATCTAGCACCAGTTATAGAAGATTTCTCTTTGTATTTTGCATGATATTGTAGACAATACATTCAGGCACTGGTCCATAAACTCTTTTTTTCCCTAGAAAAATTGAAACATTTTGAAATGGATGTGTGATTGCAAGGGTTACATGTCATGCCATAATAAACAAATATATTGGAACATATTTAATTGAGAGAAAATACCTTTTCATTTATCAAACAAAATCTCCATGGCGCTGTTACTGTGCTCTGTAACAAAACAGAACAGAAGAAGGTTTATTTCAGTCTTAACTCCTCTGCAGATTTGACAGACAATAAAGAACTATATGAGGTACTGAATCAGGTTAAGAAAAAATTCCACCTTTAAACATTTATTTAATCTCAACAGATTAACTTTTATGAGTCACAAACAGTAACAATTCTGACAGAACTAATTTTAAATAAATTGGGATATTCTGTATGGAAATGAGAAAGAGGTTTAATCAAAAGAAAGAACCTCTCTTTTCTGTATGTTAATACTCACTGGTTGATTTTTTTTAAACAGAAGTACATCTTAATGACTTTTTGATTGCAAATTGCATGAAGTGTATTAAATCTATTTCATCCCATCTAAAAGAAATGATATTATTACATCAGCACAATAACAAAGTGATCTCTCTGAACTAGAACACAAACTCAGGTAAAAATGATGCAAAACAAACTGACATAAATGAGCTGTTGATTTACAACATGAAGGGCCTCCTAAAAGGCTATAATATTAGTATTATTATAATTATAAGGCTATAATAGTAGTATATGCCATTGAAAGAATAAGTACTTGCAGCCAGAACCAAAAAATCCAATAAATTTGTTGCTATAGTAGGTAATGTGAACACTACGGTTGCCATTTTCAGAGAAAAATACATAATTAAATTGCATTATGAAGTGAAAGATATCGTGATATTTGTACAGTGAGAGGCTAGACAGGAAGGAATAATTGCTGTTTCAATTTGCATGAGCAAAAAGTAGTGCAGATGTGTGGGAAAATAATTATTTAGTCTTCTTTTCATTAAAAAAGCTATTTTCAGGGGAAATTGTTAAAGTAGGCACTGTAAGTAATTCTTTTGATTTACACAGCAATTTACACATATTAGTTAGCATTACCAAAAATATATTTATTTGTAATAGCTGAGAATACGACTCTGAAAGAAGCATTCTAATTGTATTCCCCAGTTGTTGAAACTATTGCTTGTAGTTGCTTATGTAGTTTTCGTTGTAATTCATAGAATCCACTCTTTCATAATTATGAGATCAAACTTGCCTTCCCTTCCTTTCTCTTTTGTTTGCCATCTTTTTGATTTTATATGTGAGAGGTCACTGAGGGTTGAACTAAATTTCTTCTGTCTGTTACAATAGTGTTGGTTTTGTATCTGCAAGAAGTTTGGCATGGGAATAGTGGTTGACTCAGATATTTAGGTCCCACAGCTAATATCTGACCATGTCTTAAGGACAGAAGAGATAATTTGTTTTTTACCCTTGAATGAATAATATTCATCCAGAGTGTGCAATACATGAGGTGGCTATACTGTTCTGCACACAATCAGCAGTGCTTTGGCCATGAAACAAGTTGATAACATCACCATCTGTTTTGCCAACTTTCAGTTTTCCTAACATTTTAGGCTGCTGTTTCTGGGAATTTGTCAACTAAAGCGAATCCTTCCCTCCTATTTTGTCTTGCATAAATGGGATTATTTTTCAGAGAATACTATTGACACATAAGTGTTTGGATGTACACTGCACCTTTCATGGGCACTCCAGAAAGATTTTGAAAGCATTATCCTCAGTGAATATAAATATCAGTGTAATGGTATAACTTGTAAATTATGTGCTATGAGACCTCATGGACCTCTCTGTGGACAGAAAGTTCCTGAAGTGGATAACCTTGGCAATTTTACTTGCTATGAATAGGCTGATGCCATGATTTCACCCCAGCCAGCAACCGAGCACCACACAGCCACTAGCTCACTTCCCCACGTAATGGGTTGAAACTGAGTTGATTGATAAGCTTTTAAGCCAATGCGCTTTTGCGAATTTTGCATATTTAAACCCCGTGCAAGGGCAGGAAGTTCCTCTCTTGTTACCGGTGTCCTGAGGGAGAAGGAGGGGCTTTGGAGCCTCCGGGCAGCCTCTGGGCCTGGCCCAGGCTCCTGCCTGTCCCCCGTCACCCCTCTCCCTTCCCTCAGAGCTGCAGGCAGCTAAACTATCTATGGGCTGCCCACAGCCGAATTCACCTGGCTCGGCTTCTGGAGGAATCAGGAGGGGCCTCCCCTCCCCCTTCATGCAGCCCGGGGCAGCTTCCTCTCCCCCCTCATGCAGCCCGCCCAGACCCAGCGGGACCAGCGGAGCCTCCTTTTCCAGCCTGCACAGCTCGCACCGAACTGAACATCAGCGCAGCCCGTGGGGAAAGACGTGAGGGAGAAGAACATGGAGGCTGCACGGTCAGGGAGAAAGAGAAAGTCAGGCACGTGAGACGACGCTGAGATGGCGGTGGGAGAAAAGGGTGTGTGCGTTCTGGCGCCAATCTTAAAACCCCTTCTAGCAGCTGCTGAGGACTGAACTCTTTAAATCATTTTAAAGTATGGGGAGATGAAAATCCATGCCTGTGAGAATTCATGTTGCAGCCTGTGAAGATGTAAGAGAATGCCTATGCCAGGCCATGTAGTTGTGAAGCAGCTTTTAGAGGTTTGTGAGGAAGCAGAGAAGCCCTTGTGTTTAAGCTGGAATAATTCATGTTTAAAGAGACTNGACTTGTAACCCCATGTGATGGCCCATGACTGTGAAATTTTCATGGGAGAGATATTTCACTCCAGTAGATGGTTTCCGGGCGGACTACTGAGTTGTGAAGGATTTCCACGACATGGCAGAAGGGAACCCTTTTTCCCTAAGCATAAGAAAGAGACTTTTAAGGACTGCAACACTGACCAAAATTGTTACCCTTTGTGCGAGGTGGTAAAAGGAGGGGGGAGTGCTGGAGGGAGAAAAGAAAGGGGGGAAGAGGTTTTTGCTTGGGGAGTGCTAGAGGGAAGAGAGTTTTGCTTTAACTTCTTATTATTTCTTGTTACTTTTAACTCTGTTATTAATAAACTTCTTTACATTCTTTAAAGTTTTAAGCCTGCTTTGTGTTTCTTCTAATCCTTATCTCACAGAGTGAAATAGGTGTGATCAAACCACTACACCTCACCAGCAGGATCATGGAGAGAATTGGAAAGATAAGAGAGAACTAGTGCATTGAGATTAAGACATTTAAATAGGAAATGCAAAAGTTGTGCATACAAGCAAAGAAAAGCAAAGAATTAATTCACTGTTTCCCATGGGCAGGCAGGTGTTCAGCCACCTCCAGGAGTTCCCATTGCGTGTAACAGTGACTTGGGAAGAAAAATGCCACCACTCCAATCATCCCCCTACTTCTTCCTTCTTCTCTCCAGTTTATATACTGAGCATGATGTCATATAGTCTGGAATATCCTTTTGGTCAGTTTGGGTCTCCTGCCCTGGCTGAGTCTCCTCCCAGCCTCCCATGCACTCACAACCTCCTTGACAGTTGTGGCTGCAAGAAAAGAAGAAAAAGCCTTGTGTCTGTGTAAGCCCCTACTCAGCAATAATAAAAACATCTCTATATTAATCAACCCTGTTGATAATTTGTTCAGCACAAATCCAAACCCAGCCACATACCAGTTACTGTGAAGAAAATTAACTCTACCCAAACCAAAACCAGCACAGATGACAAAAAATAGTGATTTTATGAAGTTAGAAGTAGAGAAACAAAAATGATGAACAGGCTTTTAAAAGACTTGGAATCAATATTGGGAGGGCAAGTCATTTACATGTTTGATGAAGACATGGAGATGTGGCACAGAAGGGTTTAAAATGGAGGCAGAAGATAAAATCCTTTTTGTATTTGAAATAAAATTGTTAGCAGTAACAGACCATTGGCTGACATTTTAAATTACATTATGTTACGACTTGTGATGTCCTCACCATGTAAGTGTGGCCTTACAACTTGTACTCAGCTTGCAAAACATTTGTGAAGCCACATTTCCTGATATACTCTAATCAAAATATTTTTGCCTGTGTGGTATCTGGGAAATTCTAAAGCAGGATGATTTACATAGTACTTAAAGATTCTTTCTGGAAGAAATATCAAAAAAAGCACATATTATACATCACATACTGCTGTCAGTCCTTTAAACCACTGCATGAACTACAGAGAATTTATATAAAATCACCAGAAGACTATGCCTAATGCAAATGAGACAGTCTGTTTCCCCATCTCACAGTCACTTTATGTTTGGAGAGGGTTCAGACAGAGATAGACTGTACAATAGATAGAAGTAGAATGGTCTGTACTATAGACTATAATCAAAGTAAAATTATATTAAAACTTTTATATATCTTCCTAAATAAGCTCTGATATTCAATAATAGAAATCCTAATAGGAAAAGACTAGACCAGCCCACTGACCCAATATAGTAAGTTTTAGGATTCATCATCAGAAAGTCCTTCCTGTAGAAAGAAGAATACATCACTGAAGCTGCATTCAGAGAATTCTTAATTTACAAAGAGGCACTACTGTATCATTGGGAGCAAAGTTAAACAATTATGAGTCACCGAAAAACACAAAAATACAGAAAAAAGAGGTACGTTGTTTAAGCAACTTAATTAATATCAGCAATCCTGATAATATTTATTGCAATGAAACAACTGTCTAAACAACATCACATATTTTCTCCTAAGATTAGCCTGTGCAGTACAGCTGGGAACATCCCACTGCCTCTGCAATTTTTTGTTGTGTCTCTAGCCCCTTTGAGGAGGAACCACTTCTCCCAGTTCCCATGGGACAGAACCCTAGGTAGCCTGAGATCAAGTGTTGAATAAACATTAATATCAAAATTACAGTATATTGCAGATCATGTACAGAGGACCCTGCTGAGATAGTTGTCCTGAAACAAAAAAGATAATTCTTAAAAGTATACACACTTTGGATCTGATCCACCTGGTTCAACAAGCTAAGTAGCTGTTTGGTTTCTTGTACAGTCACAGCTGATGAAAAATATTCTTTCTTTAAAAGCAGTTCTGCACAGAGGATGAGATTTTTCTTAAGGTTTGTGAGACCACCACCCAGACTGAAACTTCTCCCCAAATGCTTTATGTTATTCATATATTTGATGTTTAATCAAGCTATCGATTTTTGACACTTCTCCCAAGTATTGACTTTTACTACACAGAATCTCTTCTGATATGGTCAGGTAGAGCCATCTCCTAGCTGGAGAGTAAACACAACATTGTGTAGTGGCCTAGCATTTAGTCTCCTTAAATCTGGTAAAAAGATGGGGGTTCTGGAAGGAAAATAAATTTGACAAAGAATTTAAGGTTTTATGTAACAGTCGATTTACCTCTGAGTGTAGCTGTTATAACATGAGACCTATTAAAAGCACTTGAATGGAAGAAGCAGGATTCCTGTTTTGCTGTCAAGAAAGTTGAAAATGTCAGGTCTAAATATTAACAGTTTTTTACCTGTTTTAGTATTTACTTTGTTTTAGTTCGTAATATAGTTACAATCAGGAACAGATTGAAAGCTACTCCATGTATCCTTTTGTTCTTTTTTGCCTTTTATAATGAGAATTTACTTTCCTAGATTTCAGCAGTTTCCCAGCTCATCACAAAAGGATGTCCCACTTCTTTCTTTTTCACAGGACGATGACTGAGAAAAGAGAGTTGGTAACTGCTTGGTGCTGGCTAATCAGAACCAACCTGCAGCTGAGCTGATCATGAATTTTGTGCAGTAGCATAGGGCTAATATTTAAGGGAATCCTATGGTGAACTGTAGTTACAAAGAAATCACATTTTCAACATATTGTGCTCAACATGGATATGTTTCACAATGTATCACACTGAGCACAGCCACATGGTATAACTCCAGTTTTTAGCATGCTTTTGTGATGAAGGGAATGTTATGTCAGTCCCATAAACTTTTGGCATAGAAAATAATTCTTTCAGCTCATTAGAAAGTTTCATTTGCTTGAAATTTTGTGATCAAACTAAAAGTTTCATTAGCAGATGCATTCAAAATATTTGGTATAAAAATATATTTTTATGTTTAAAGTCTAATCTAAAAAAAAGAAAATCTGTGGGTTTTTAAAATTGCTTTTGGTCTTCTTGCATTCGTATATTCTTGAGGATCAGAGGGTTGTATAGGGTTGTCTCAACAGCCCCTCATATATTTGGTGATAGGTTTCCTGTTCTTACTGATATCTCTAGATCTTAACAAAACATCCATAGTATCCTTTAGTAAGGGAAAAGAGTCAGCCTTTGTTCTTTGCCTCCAGAGTATGATTAGAATTTTATGAGTGTTGTACTACTAAAACCTCAGACACTATTTCTGATATCCCAGGCCTTCCTGACTGACTTGCTCTGTCAGTCAGGGCAGGGTTTCCCAAGTCTTTACTTCTAAGAGCTCGGTTTTACATAACTGCACTAAACAACCTGCCTGAAGCTTAGAAATTGTAAGAGTGTTATTTGCATAATTATTTATTTATTTTATATATTTTACTTTTTTTTTGTAATTTTACAATCTGCTTTCAATCCATCTATTCTTGCACAAATTCAGTTCAGGACACAAATGAAGATGAAACACCCAAATAATTAAATAAATAACACTCTTAACATTTTTCTGTAAGGTCTACTAACAAAAATGAATACATCAGATATCATAATTCTTACACAGGTATTGTATTCTCTCTGTAAATGATTAATAGCACAAAATGTCTATGAAGCTATCTGTCCAATGAGACCTGCTGAAATTCACATAGTTAATAATGTTTATGTTTGTCATTATGTATAAATGTGATGGGTACCTTGCCTATGTGCCAAACTCTGCCCAGCTGCTCTCTCACTCCCACTCCCCAACAAGACAGAGGGAGAAAATAAGATGAAAAAGCTCATGGGTCAAGATTTATGACAGAGAGATCAGCCATGAATTATGACGATGGGCAAAACAGACTCATCTTGAGGAAAAAGTTGAATGGAGTTGTTGTGGAAGAGTGGTGCTCCTCAGGGCTGGGCACTGGGATCAACACTGCTTAACATCTTTGTCAGCAATATGGACAGTGGGATTGAGTGAACCTTCAGCATGTTTGTTGACAGCTGTGTGGTGAGGTTGACACACTGGAGGGAATGGATGGTATCCAGAGGGATCTGGACAGGCTTGAGAGGTGAGCCTGTGTGGACCTTGTGAAGTTCAAAAAGTCCAAGTGCAGGGTCCTGCACATGGGTTAGCCAAATCCAAGCACAAACACAGGCTGGACAGGGAACGAATTGAAAGCAGCTCTGACGAGAAAAATTTGGGGGTGTTGGTTGACAAGAAGCTCAACATGACCTGGCAATGTGTGCTTGCAGCCTAGAATGCCAACTATATTCTGAGCTGCTTCAAAAGCAGCATGTCCAGGAGGTCGAAAGCAGTGACTCTGTACCTCAACACAAGAAAGATGTGAACTTGTTGGAGCAAGTTCAGAGGAGGGCCAGAGAGGTGATCAGAGGTCTGGAGGACCTCTTCTATGAAGACAGGCTGAGAGAGTTGGGTTGTTCAGCCTGGAGAAGAGAAGGCTCTGGGGAGACCTTATAGCACCTTCCAGTACCTAAACGGGGATACAAGAGCTGGAGGGGGATTTTTTACAAGGACATGTAAGGGTTAATGGCTTTAAACTGACAGAGGGCAGGTTTAGATTAGCTGTGAAGAAGAAAGTCTTAACTGTGAGGGTGGTGAGGCACTGGAACATGTTGCCTAGAGGAGTTGTGGATGCCCCATCCTTGGAAGTGTTCAATGCCGGGTTGGATGGGGCTTTGAGCAACCTGATCTAGTGGGAGGTATCCTTGCCTGTGGCATGGGGTTTGGAAGTAAATGATCTTCAGGATCCCTTCTAACCCAAACCATTCTATGATTCTAAGATTCTGTGTATCGGGCGTCTCACATTGCTCCCAGACATCTCGGTTGAACAAAGCTCTTCTGTTTAGTCAGGTGATGTGTAAGTCTGTCATAAACAGTCTCAGTACCTACGATGGCTGATACATGTGCTCCATCTTGTGTGCCTATTTTAGGATGAAATGGATAATCATCCAGAGGTATTTAATTGTTTCTATTGATTAAAATGGGGATATCAGTCTTGATCACTGGGGAGAGTGCAAATCACAAGTTCAATTTTCCTGAATTGTTTCCATGTTTGTTCCTTTTTGATTTACCCTACTAAAAACAAAACAAAACAGAAGAAAAAACCAACAAGACAAATCCCTTTATTGTGTCAGGCCTAGAGTAAAATTTTTAAATATTTTATTTAAAAACAATTGCTCTCAGAAGTTATGCAGTGTCAAAAGACCCCCAAACTCTGCCTGTCTACTGTTGCTAGTCTGAAAAGGGAGAAGAAAGAAAACAATTATCATCAAAAGCATTGAGATCTCAGTTGGTTATCTGGAGCAATAACAAAGACATTATACTTAAGCAGGAAAAAGCAACCTTTCATTCAATAGTTTCCAAAACTATATGTTAAGAATTTTGAACTTTCTTTTTCCCTGGTTTAATTGAAGACAAAATATTAACAGATAAGTACATGAGATAATATGTGAGGTCTTTTATTCCTTAACCAACAGGCATTTCTTACTGAAAAACTACAACACAGCAAAGTTCCTGATCAATCCTTGCAGTGCAATGCCCTCCACTGTGAACAAATAAATGGTATGTGTGAAAGATAATTAGATAGTGGCTCGGCAATAATATTATATCATCATATCAGAGAGTCACAAGTCATGCCCTTACTGTGCAACAGAGGGAAGTGCAGACTTCCTTAACTGGCCCTGACTGATTCAGCTCTGCAGGAAGTAGCAAGAGAGTTAAACCCAAGCTGTATTCTGTTTGGGCTGATTAATCATGCTAACAGGGATATAGTGTTACTGAGACTGAATCATGAAAACATGCTGGGTGTTATACTGCTCCATGGAGAAATGATTGCTTGAGCCAATGAGAATGAATATCTCTATCAAAATATTGTATTCTGCAGCACAGTCTTTGTAAGTTTCAAAGGAGACTCTTGCCAGGATTTGTTTTATTGCAACAAAATAGGTTTGGGTTGGTTCTTTCTTTTTCAGCAGCAATTATATGGGTGTTCTTATTAAAATAAATTAAGGGATCTCTTAACTGGAAGTGAATTTTGAAATAATCCAGTCTTGTTTCTTCAAATTTTAGTGTTTCTTGTGATAATGTGATTTCAGTTTGCTTTGAATAAACTGTCATCTGATGTTGCCATAAAACCTCTTAGATTTCAGGGCTTTAATATGTCATACTTTTCACAAACAAGTGAAAACATATTTCATGTAGGTATAGAATCATAGAATCTTTGTAAAAGTAAGATCATGTAGTGCAACCTTTCACTGACATCACCTTGTCAATAGACCATAGCGCTAAGTGCCATGTTCAGTCTTATCTCAAACGCTTCCAGAAAGGTGACCATCTTCCTTGGTGGCCCACTACAAAGCTTAACCACCCTTTCAGTGAAAAAATTTTTCCTAATATCTAATCAAAACCTACCCTGGTACAGGCTGAGAACATTTCCTCTCATCCCGTCACCTGTTACCTGGCAGAAGAGACCAACATCCAGTTCACTACTTTGTCTTTTCAGGTAGTTGCAGCAAGTGATATTCTCCAGGCTAAATAACTCCAGAGACCTCAGCTGCTCTTCATAAGACTTACACTCTGGAGACTTCACCAGCTTTGTTGCTCTTCTTTCAACACAATCCAGAGCCTCAATGTCTTTCTTGCAGTGAGGGGCCCAAAAAATGGAGAAAGTATTTGAGATATGACCTCACCAGTACCAAATACAGGAGGATGATCACTGCCCTTGTCTGCTGGTCACACAATTGCGGATACAAGCCAGGCTGCCATTGGTCTTCTTGGCCACCTGGGCACACACTGGCTCATGTTCAGCTGCTCATGATCATCTGGCTGTTGACCAGCACTCCCAGGTCCTTTTCTGCTGGGCCACTTTCCAGCCACTCTGTCCCCAGCCTGCAGCTCTGCATGGGGTTGTTGTGACCCAAGTGCAGGACCTGGCACTTGGTCTTGTGGAACTTCATGTGATTGGTCTCGGCCCACTGATCCAGCCTGTCCAATAATCTCTGCAGATCTCTGCCCTCCAACAGGTTGACACTCCCACACAACTTAATGTTGTGTGCAAAATGACTGTGAATGCCTTCTATCCTCTCATGCAGGAAGTTGAAAAAGATATTTAATGGGATTGGCCCCAATACTGGGTCCTGGGGAACGCATTTGTGACCAGTCACTAACTGGACTTAACTCCATTCACCACAACTCTTTGGGTGAAGTTCCCACTTTTCCCAAGAATACTGTTATTTGAAGATCATGAGGTGGAAAAGACAATCATTTTCTATCTTGTCAAGACAAGTCTGTGTGTGTAAAATTTTCAAACAAACTCCATAGTAAATTCCTGAGTCAGAGCAGAACTGTTTTACAGCAATTCAAATACTGATTCTCATACATTATCAATTCCTTTAGCTCCTCCTATCTTGTAAATGTTTTGGATATAGGATTGGACAGACAAGCATTGTAACTGACATCTTGTGTCCTAAGCAGAGTCATTTAATAGTGATAATAAAGGGAAAAGGTGAGCTGTTCTGAGCTTGCACAATATTACTGCTTATACAATGCTAGATATGTGCAAAGCACACTAAATTTTCCTTGTGCCATAATATTTGTTTCAGTTTCTTTAGTAGAATAAAAATGATACATATTTTATAGGCTTATAAATGTAAAACTTTCATAAAGTACATTCAGTAAGTTGCCAAAAAAATCAGGAACATATTTTAAAAATGTATGAACAGTTGCCTACTTTCATATATAAATTCACTTTAAAAAATCTGTATATGTCAATATAGTAACTGAATTAAAGCTGTATATCTAACCTACAGTCCTCCTAGCTTTTCTGTAAATCTTCCTCAGTCAGAAAAACAAACCTTTAGGTGAAAACTTATGATAATGGAGACTTCTTTCTACAGTAATGTTTTTTTCCACTCTTACAGTAGCCACAAAGTGACATACAAGGTCTGAAAATACCATCTACATCAATATTTAATGAACTGTGATTGCTGACTTCTTTTGCTTGGTGTGCAGTAAAAAGAAATGTTTCCATTGTAATTTTCAACCTGTATCCACATGTATTAATACAACAGAACATCAAGGAAGGGAAGGGAAGGGAAGGGAAGGGAAGGGAAGGGAAGGGAACA
>VZTE01002472.1:273848-330336 GCA_013397775.1 Eulacestoma nigropectus
GGAAGGGAAGGGAAGGAAAGGGAAGGGAAGGGAAGGGAAGGGAAGGGAAGGGAAGGGAAGGGAAGGGAAGGGACCAGAAGTAGAAGCAGAAATCCATTTTACATATAAAACTGTTGCCAATTCCATGTTATTCTGCTCTTAGATTCAGTTTTCTAGTTCTCTTTTGCATTCACAATGCCTATTCACAAAGCCTAGCTAAAATCTTCCTAGCTATGGAGATAGTTTTCATGTATGCAAGTAATTGTTACCGGCATCAAAGAGAGCTATGCAGTCATCAAAGGGAGTAAAGGCTGTATTTAGGGTTCATTTATTCTTTTTGTACATGGCAAATTTCTACATCCTTTGCCATAACTTGACAGCATTCAGTGCAGGGATGGGGACATAAAACCACACTGTAATCCTGAGATTGCTTAAGTAATGGGCTTTTCCAGAGTGTATGCTGAGAATGGTATATGTGTTGCCATCTGACACTATTCAGGTGTCAAGGGATCCATTTCCTTCTCTTTCTCTGGAATAATGACAAGAAAGATCTAGCCAAAGAAAAAACATGATAAGGTGTCCTTGAGGGCTTCTTCTAATGGTTGGTACAATGGTTTATATTACTCAAGTAGGGCAAAGTTATTCAGATGACAGCATTATCCAGACCTTACAAATGTGTAAAGACAGCAGGGAATATTTTCACTTCTCGCTGTAGCCCTAGCAAAGATGAAGTATATAAGCTTAATATACATAGCTCAGCTCTTCACCGCTGGAAAAATGCTTATGTTGTTATGATTCTCAGCAACTTCAGGCTGAAGAAAGATGAGCCTGAGATAATTCAGATGTCTAAATTGCTATGAAGGGCACTGTGGTAGACAATCACCACGATGTGAATGCAGCTATTGCCCTCTTCCTCTAAGTCTTACTCACACATCTTTGTGAATATCTTCATAATTCTGGATAGCTCCAATGCTACTGAAAGTTTCTCATTTCTCTTTTTTGGTCATAATAAACAGTACCTAATAATACAGATCATCCTACTGAAGTTAATACTATTTTTGTTAATGGTGCAAAATCATGAGATTTTATCCCATACAATCCCTAAAATCAAAATAAAAAGCTATTGTTTTTTAAAGAACTTTAGTGAGATGAAAAATTGGACAGGTTGCAGAACTCAGATGGTTGTGTTTAGCTCTAGGAAGCCAAGCTGACTTTTCATTATCTGTTTTGTTCTTTGCAGAAAAGGACCTGGGATCCCAGTGGACAATTTAAGCATGAATCTGCAGTGTAGCTTTGTAGGTGAGAAACTCAGCCTGAGCATCACAAGATGAACCAGTTAGAGTAATGCTATCAGGTTCAGGATGGTGATTTCTCCCCTCCATTCAGCACTTGGGAGAGTAGTTTTGGGTTCCTCAATACAAGAAGGATATTGATGTACTGGAGCAAATCCAACCAATGACCACCAGGATGCTCAGGGGCTGGAGTACATGATGTGTGAGGAGAAGCTGAGAGGTGGGTCTAAGGTAAGAAGACCTATAACTATGCTTCAGCTACTCAGTGGTAGAGCACAGGGGGAAAAGACTTGCAGCTACAGTCCTCCTGAAGTTGCACAGTGATAGGACAAGAGGCAATGGACACAAGATGCCATATAGGGAATTTCAATTAGATCTGGAGATGTTTTTACCATGAGGGTGGTCTAATACCATGATAGACATTTCTTTCATAACCATGAAGAAATTGAGGAACCTTCATCCTTGATGATGCTCACAACTCAGCTGATCAGAGCCGCAAGCAGCCTGATCTAGGTTGGCCCTTCTCTGAGCAGGTGGATGGACCAGATGTTCTCCATGTGACCACTTCAATCTAACACATTCTAAAATTATATGATTATATGAAAACCTTCAGGTTTGGAAAGTTATCTAGTGCTATTTCTGTGACATGTCATCTATCAAACCAGTCATTTCTTTAGAGAATTTTATCAAATTGGTCAAGCATGACTTCCCCTGACTGAATTCATGCTGACTATCCTTGATGATTTTCTTGTGTTCATATGTCTGGAAATGGCTTCCAGGATCAGCTGCTTCATGGAACGTTGCGTGTATCAATTACATTCCTAAGTTAGTTAAATGAATACATAAATTAATTACATACACTTGCAATGTATGCAAATTTGTATTTGGTTGAAATCCTTTGAAACATAAGATCATTGAAAATTTATCATTTAATTCTAAAATTTAAAGTTGCAGATGTACTAGATAAATCCTTATCCTACAATCTACTGAGGCACAAATTTACGTGGCGCATCTCTAAGAAAAATATCAGTTAATAAATCATCGGGTGTACAATATGCAATTCAATCATAGGTTGGCATAGAAACTAGGTTCAGCATTCTCCCTAGCAGAGAGAAGGCAGTACAAAATCTTTAATACTTGCAAGCTGCTACTCTTAACTGCCTTATACTCTCAAAACTGAGGTTTACTGTCTAGAGACACTTATAGGAGACTAAGCCAAATAAATCAAGATGACTGTAATTGCTGCCATGAATCCTTACTGGCCTCTTTCCAAAATAACTATAAAAAGTTGCAGTTGAGGGTTTGGCTTTACTGTATATTTTGTCTTTATTATTACTTCAATCCACATACCAAAATCCCCTGTTTAGCTTAAGCGATCCTTCAGAGTTGAGCTAATTTGATCAATAGTGGTAAAGTGAATGTTGCTGTTACTCAGGATGATATTACTTAGGGGATTACAGGAAAACTTCTCATTGTCTGTATGTTAGGCGAGTTTTGCAGTGATTTCACTCACCCTGCTTTTATCGAGTTTCAGTAACTTAAATGTGACAATATGATCCAACCTCTGTAGTGCAGATAGATTGAGCCTAAAAAAATGGATGTGCTGTCCCATTGAGGGAGATAACATTACATAAATAAATATCACCATTGGAGATTGTGTTTGGAGACCAAACCCCACATTTATTACAATCCTGTAGTCAGCACAAGATAGATAAATAAATCAAGTTAGATAAATTCGGTCTTCAGTTTGTAGCAGAATTCTTCCAATTGTCAGTAATGACAATTATAGAACAATAAAAAATTACAATGGTAGACAATATTTAGGAAATTAATAGATTTCTCTTAGTCCTAGCTAGGTATTATTTTTCAAGTATATTTCTATTATATCCAGACTGAATAAGTCTAAATTACTATGATTGCAGCTTCAGGGATCAAGCTCTGTTATACATATGTAAAAACTCTTTTAAAAATGAAAGTGAAATAGAATAGATTACTTTTAATAATTTCAAAAATCATCAATGTTTTGTGTTATTAAGTTTACCATTTCTTACCTCAAATATTAAATACTTATTAGAATAATGGTGGTTTTTAAGTCAGATGACAATAATGTGATTTTCTTATAACAAAACTAACTAAACTAAATTAGTATACGTTTCTTTATATAGATGAATATATATTTTATATATTACTTGTATGGATTTATAGAAATATTTTTCCATGTTTAAAACAGGAGTTAATAGTGACCAGAGTGCGTATTAGAAACAGGGAATGATGGAGAGTGATAAGTGGTAGAAGCTTAATTTCTGCTTTAATATGAAAATATTCCTAACCCTGTGCATGTCTATTCCTTGGTCTGAAAGCACTGAAACTGGAGAGAAGAAATGTTGTAAAAGGAAATGTTATCATATTTAGACATGAGGATGCAACAACAGCACAGTAAATAGTACTGCTTTTCCATTCAATTATAAAAAATCTTTTTAAGGAGAATTACTTTATGTTATTTTTAAGTGGAAAATAATTATTCGTGTTTCTGTGAACATATTTAGGAAAGCAGTTTGATTATGTATTTTAAATGCTTCAATTATATGAAATGGAGAAAAAAAAAAAAAAAGAAACTGTTTAATCTGATTTTTTTTTCCTTTCCAGTTGTGTCCACATTTTCACCCTTTGATGGACACAGCCTTGATTGCTGGAGTTGGTTCAATGTTATAGATACCATGCAGCACCTATATCTAGAATTCAAGGTTATATCCACTAAAGGATTAAGTGGTATCCACACAAAATCTTTGCTCTTTCACTGCTTTTATTAACAAAAGTGATTTTATATATAATGCAATGTAAAAGTACTTGAATTATTAATGGCTCAGAAAAATCAAATATAGTGTATACTTTATCTGTAGAGTAAAGGAGAAGAAAGCTAAGAGGAAATAATTGCATCTTGGGAAAGCTCAGCTGTGATATCTCCAGGAAAATAGCTGAAGGCATGTGTTTTTCCACCTTATGTAGTAGTTTAATGCTCTTAATAAGATATTATAACGAAAGAAACATTATTATGAGAGAAGGTTATGAACATTTGGTATATTCTCTTGAAGATTTGTTTCTTATATTGATATTTTTTGGACTGTGACAGATGAAACACTGATAGTTTATGTATCTTATTACTTTAGGATGTACAAGGTTTGCCTCAAGCCACAACAGTGATTCTCCAAATGATAGGAAACATTTAATTAGATGAAAGATGCTCTTTCTATGCTGAAACAACCTATGTAGTTAAGTTTAAAATTATTAGAATACTGGAGTTCACACATCTTTCTTGAGGCAACATGGGAAGCAGAATTTCCTTTTATTACCTTCAGAGGTAATTACCTATAATCTTAGGGTAAAAATCTATGATTAAGTCACAGTCCTTTAGCATTTCGTGTTGTTTCAGGAGGGTGTCTACATACCATAAGGGTAGTTTCTTCATTAGATGTATTTACATTAAGTAAATTCTACACAAATAATGTAGAAATACAAGCACAACACAAGGTATTTTGGTATTTTGTACACATTCAAAATCCCTGAAGCCTAGCTTAATCATGGTTGCAAAGACTCAAAGTCTCTCAAGGGCTTTTGTGAACTGTCTTGTTATGGTGGTCAGAGAGAAGATAAAAGCAGGACAGTTGGGAAAGGAGGTAGGAAGAAACATCCCCATTGTCAGAGAAGCTTACTATGAAAGTAAAGGGTAGTATTGGCAACAACTATTAAGATCTCTCACTTGAAGTTCTACCTATGTTATTCCTTTTTTCATTTGTATAGATTTTTGGCTTATTCATGTTATTTCAATTCTGATGTAATGTTATTTGTCTAAACAACTTGTTTGCACTCAGAGATTAGCCTAATACTTTAGTAGAGATCACCTTGTTACACTGGTTTCCCTTACAGCATTCTTTTCAATTTTTCGTAATTTAACCCCAGCCAGCAACTAAGCCCCACCCAGCTGCTCAATCATTCCCCCTCAATGAGATGGAGGAGAGAATCAGAAGGCTAAAAGTGAGAAAACTCATGGGTTAAGACAATGACAGTTTATTAGGCAAGGCAAAATCCACACATGAAAGCCAAGCAAAACAAGGAATTCATTCAGCACTTCCTGTGGACAGGCACGTGTTCAGCCATTTCCAAAAAGCCAGGTACCATCACTCATAACAGTGCTTAGGAAGACAAACACCATCACTCCTGCTTCCTCCAGCGTTATATGCTGAGCATGATGTGATACGGTCTGGGCTGCTCCTCTGGTCAGTTGGGATCAGCTGTCCTGGATGTGTCTCCTCTGAACTCGTGCACCCCCAGCCCCTGCACAGGTGGGTGAGGTGAGAGGCAGAAAAGACCTTGGGTCTGTGTGAACACTGCTCAGCAATAATGAAAACATCCCTGTGTTATCAACACTATTTCCAGCATAGATCCAAAACACAGCTCTATAACAGCTACCATGAAGAAAATTAACTCTATCATAGTCAAAACCAGCACAAAATTCTAGATGAGTAAGAATGTGCTCTGAACACCAGATTTTGTTGCATTCAGACAGGCTATAAATTGCAATACCAGTACACATGTAAACCTCAAATTTTCGTGAAAATATATCTCCTTATTTCCTCTTGAGTGAACTGAAAGGAAACCAAATCAGAGCCACCCTTTTACTAACTTGCCTTTGTTTACTGACTTTATGGTTGTGACAAATAAGCTCATGATGCTTTTCTCACTGATGGCAATAAAAAGTAATATATCAAAGTCAGTGGAACTTGAGAAGAATAAAGAAAGGTAGAGTTCATTGCAAAGTCCTTGAAACAAGTGGAAATATTTATGTGGTCCTCAGAAAGAAATGGCACTTGTACTACAATACAGGAAATTCCTTGTTTAAATGTCTTGGCTTCTCATCCCCTAGAATCAATTCAGAAAGATAGTTTTGCCACTACATGAAGAATATGATCAATAACTCTTTATGCTAAGTGAGCAGGATGATGAAACATTATTAAATGTTTCAGACAGTACTTGCACTAGGCATGCAGCTAAGATACCACTTGACACTGGAATGAAAGCCTTCAAGTCTCATAGGAGTTTTCCATCAAATGCAATGGGTTTTATCTCAGGCCTTGGAAAAGAGACAGAGGATTTTTTTTTCATTTTGTACGTGTGTGTGTGTGTGCATGTATCTCACATCAATATCCTTCATTCTATTAGAAAGTAGCAACATAAAAAAAAAAAAAAGAGCATTGGGGAAGGGATAAAAAGAAAACACAGAAGTATAAAGAAGTATAAAATATGTTCATTAGAAAGACTGAACATCTAGAATCCAGGAAATGTATGTGGCAATTACACTATAAGCCACTGTACATAATCTATGCCATGCACCTTTTTTTTGCCTTTTCTGATTTCAGTTTTCTGTGAGTTGTTATCTAATATTTGATATCAAAGAGAAACAAATGTATGTGGACTTTTTATCTTTTCTGTGCTTCTCAGAACTTAAAGTATTTATGAAAGTCTTCGTCTGCCATGAATTCCAAAATCTATTTAGGTCAACCACAACATGATGGTCCTAAAATACCAAAATTAACAAATTTTCTAATACCTCACATATTTGGCAGATGGGTACCCATACACCTCCTATGCTACTAAGTTCTAATGCTACGATCAGCTTTTGAAATACTAATATTAAATCTATAAGAATAGATCCTTTCAGATTAAAAAAAAAAGAAAGAGCTGAAGTGGTACTTCACTTTTTCTTACAAAACAACTCAATGCTAAAGATTCTCAGCAGATTCTAAGTAGCGACTTGTGCTAAGTTGTTTGCTTCTCCAAAAATGCTCCTTTCCAAGGGTCTCCTTTACATTTCAATAAACTCATTCTAAATAATATACTTGATTACATTTTTTATATCTAAAATATGGTCTAGAGTTTATATTGTATATTTTTAAACTCAAATTCAATTTGTTCTATAAACAGAATTTGTTTATGTAATTGATTAATTGGCATCAAATTAGGTCAAACACTGTTGACACAGTTTGGAGCTGTAATTGGTTTCTCTAATTGGTAACTATAAACCAGAATGTAATCAGCTCAGAGTAAGTACACTCTGTGCTATTAACCAGTAAAGTTTGAGATCTCTTGGGAAAGCTTTGCAAACTGTATGATACAAACAGGATTAAAAGTCTATCAGCTTCTGTTTTGCTGTTTTGAAATTTATTTTGTAGAGCCAGCCATACAGAATTGTGATAACATATTTTTGTTAAACAGCAAGCAATAATGTTAACAGCTCTACCTTGATGTGGAAGCCCTCCACCTTAGAGAACAGATTTGAACATTATATCCTTTTCCTTACTGTTACTGAAAAATCAGCTTTCAGATATAGTATTCCTGACTGAAATGTGATCAAATTATGTGTATTCTTTAAACAGTTCTATCTCCAGTTAATAGACTTATAAAGAAGTGCAGAAAAATCAGAGAATTTTAAGCCTACAAAGCTTTATGTAAAATCATTAAAAAAAAAAAAAAAATCTGCCAGCTTGTTTGGGATGATCAAGTATATTTTCTACTCTCAGGACAAAACCCACAGAAAAGGTATGTGACCACTTGCAGTGACTGGAGTCAGACTGATCTTAATTTGCAAAACCTCATTGTCTGGAAGTAACATTGTCCATATGACTACTAATTGAGGCTATACCATTTCTTTGCACAAGTCATAAATTCTATGGATATGCAAATAAGACTAGAAGGAAACTCAAAGGGTCATCTGCTCTGTCTCAAAGGCAGATTCTGCAAAAGCATTGGTGGGTTTTGCCTACTTTTTTCTAATACTCTCAAAACAAAAGACTACACAACATTCTTAAAAACATCTGGAGTTTATTATGCTCTTCTTTCCATTCCCTTCCCTTCCCTTGATGTATGGACTCGTCATTTCATGACATTACATTTTCTTTCACCTTCTCAGTGAGTTCTTTCCAACTTCAGAGTTAATCTAGAGCCCATTTATGATTTGATTGTTGCTCCTCTGTATCAATTGTTAACAGTGTCTTTCAAAGGGGAGTGGGAAGAATTTAGCATTATAAACCCAGCTTAAATATAGCCAACAAGCTCTGAGATACCTCATAGAATTATAGAATCACAGATCTTAAAGATCATCTAGTTCAAACCCGCTTGCCACGGGCAGGGACAATTTCCACTAGACCAGCTTGGTCAAAGACTCATCGAACCTGGCCTTGAATATTTCCAGGATTGGGGAGTCCACAACTTCTCTGGTAAACCCTTTCCTCTGCTTCATGACCCTCACAGAAAAGAATTTCTGCCCAATATCTACTCTACACCTGCCCTCTTTCATTTTAAAGCTATTACTGTTTTTCCTGTCACCATCTGGCCTTGTAAAAAGTCCCTCTCCAGCTTTCTTGTAGGCCCCCTCCAAGTACTGAAAGGCATAATATGAATTTACAGTTACAGAAGTTATTTTCATGTTGCTGTTTATTTGGTGGTCAGTTGTATCAGATCCTTCTTGAAATTCAGGATTTAAGTAACAAATGAACAAGAGACTATACATTCTAGAGAAGCACAGCAACATTTTACTACAAGCCTGGGTCAAACTAGTTTAGAGAGCAGTTGTCATGCAAAGAGAAACTCTAATTGAAAGTAGTGTCTGACAAGGTGTTCGGGGTTGCAGTTATACTTGGGTAGTTTTTTGCCCTCTTTCTCTATTAGTCTGTTCTTACGAGACAGTAAATGTGTAGCGACCTGTATAGTGATGAATCAAACTCAAGAATATGTGTATGTCCAGTGGTACTGTGAAAGCATTTGTTGTAATTAGACCACAATGAAACATCTTGTCCTGGGCTACTTATAAAATCACAGCTGTCAGTTGAATTTAAATTTCTTGGGGTTTGAGATTTTTTTTTTTTTTGTAAAATCCTTCTAAAATTGATAGAAGGAAAATATTGTTAATAATCAGTATTTTTCAAGTGATGATAACATTATCTCTGTGTGAATATTAACTAACTTAAGTATTGGATACTCAAGGTTAAATATTTTTGAAAGTTTCCAGTTTTCAGAAAAGAGTGAAGTCTTCCTTATCAAACCAGGCCTTTTATGAACAGAATAAGAACCTGCACTTTTCTTTTTGAAAAGATTAGTTCTTGTAAACCAGAACATAAATATATTCATGAATATTTTAAATTTAAAGTATTTCTAATTCTTTGTTTCAGGGTGTAAATTTACATAGATTTTCCAGTCTATGGGGCACAGAAATAAAATGCAATTAAGACACAAAAAGAAGGCGATAAGGGACTCTGAGATCATTCAATCCACTGAAAAAGTCCAGCAGAAAATTGAAATATGTTGAAAATTTGTCTGTAGAGCTTTTCACCTTATGTAAAGTCTTCTATTAATTATTTCCTTTCTATATCAGAAATGCATCAAGTCCTATGAAATATAAGGATGAGGATTTTTTCTTTTTTTCCAACATTTTAAAAACTAGTGAAGGAAAGATCTTGACCTGAACTGTGACACACTGTCTCTCTTTAAATAAAATAACTTTGAATATTGAAACATCATGCCATATCTAACAAATCAAATATGCCCTCAGTGTTAAGCCTCAGTAGACTTGTTTTATTTGTTCATTTCATTTTGCCTACAGTCCTTCAGGTTACAGATTGCTTAAATCCTAGAATGTACCGTATCTTGGAGTGGATAAACCAAGCATTCAAATTCTCTTTATCTTCTTTACATAATACTAATTTGTTTGCTCTCAACTCTAAATCAAGAAAGAGCAGTGAAATATTAATAATGCCCACATTATTCACCATGTAAAACGTATGCACCTAACAGACATTTGAAGTGTTGAATACAATAGATACATTTCCTCAGTGCCATTTCCTTTTACTGCTGCGTCTGCTTCAGTTCATGTATATCCATTTATCTCTAGATAGGAGCTTTCTAATAATCCGTGGTCTGAGACGGTGTTGAACTCACAGTGAAGACAAAATGAAAGGGTCACAGCCTCACTAGGTAGTGTCTACAGGGACTCTTTATTTTTTTTTTTAAGGTATCATTGTCAATACCTTTATAAGGCCATTAATAATTTGACTTTAAGGATTGTCTCAAAGGGAACCTCCAGATGACATTTTTCTTGATAATAATAATTATGCACTTATGGGCATAACCAGATCTTCAACACCAATTAAGCAAAAAGTACATATGTGCTATGAGTTAAGAACCTCCTGAGGTCTCACTGAAAAATAAGCAATAAAAAACAGAAAACCAAACAAAAATAAGACAAGAAACTCATTTTTAAATGAGGAGTAAAATGCCTTAGTACAATGTAACTCCTTTCAGTTGTAGCTGTAACATTGCTGAACGTTTCGGTCTGATTATTTAGGATTAGGTTGCTTATTACCTGTTTCATATTGAACATCTTCCTGCATGTCCTTTCTACTATTCTATCTTTTTCAGTTAACAGTATAGAAATAGCCCTGCTTGAAATCAAGACTCACATAACTCAAAATTCTATTAGAATTTGGAATTCAAATTGGGTCTACTGGAGACATGATACTTAGAAGATGATAAAAGAATTCTACACCAAGAAAGCAGTAGAGAAATATGACCATATGGAAACTGTAGGAGTATCCTCTTTGCCACAGCAGCAAACAAACAGGATTTTAGGGGTGAGGTAATGGTGAAAGGAATAGGAACCTAGGTGACATTTTCCTAGATTGCTGATGAAAGGGAAGACATTTCTTTCAAGGCTGTAAATCTTGTTTTGCAGCCAGGTCTTTAGCTTTTACCTGCAGAGAACCCTCCCTAAGACAGCTGGACAATAGTTCATCTGACAGAGTGATGAGATATCATCTCTTAAAGTAAATTTCCTAGTCCAAACAGCAGAGCTTTTAATGATACTTGATAAAGGAAAGTGGATAAAGAGAAAATAAAGTATGGAAACACAGTAAAGAAGTGACCCTCACACTCCTCATGTGAAAACAGAATGACAAGGGCTCCATTTCAAGTATTGCAGTACAGATGCATCAGTATGGAAAACAGAATAGGAATTAAAAATTGATTAATTGTGCAGAGTTATGATATCAGTGGGGTTAGAGAGTTTTTGTGAGATAGCACAAATGGCTGGAGTGCTGCACTGGATGGACACTGGCTTCATTAAAAGACCATGCAAGCTAGCAGCAAGAATTCTGACATTTCACAAAGATTAGTTGAAGAGCAATGGTAAAGTTAGGGAGGAAGACCCATCTTGCAGGTGTGGAGTCCTCCTGAAGATGCACAGTCATAGGATGAGAAGCAATGGACACACAAGTTGCCATATTCAATATCCAATTACATCTGGAGATGTTTTACTGTGACGGTGGTCAAACAGCATGAGAGGCTGCTGTAAATGTGGAACCTCCCCCCCTGAAGATGCTCACAACTCAGCTGGTCAAAGATGTGAGCAGCCTGATCTATACTGGCCCTTCTATGAGCAGGTAGAAGGACTAGATAACAAACAAAGGGCCATTGCGACCTGTGTTATTCTATAGTTCTACAATTATTTTGCAATAATTAAGAATTTAGATGCACATGATTTTTGAGAAATAATAGTGCTGTTTGCCAAGAAAATAATTCAGTGGGGTTCTGAGGTTTCTACTTTTCTACTTTATACAGTTGCAGGTTGATCAGTCGTGGTTCCAATGATGTTTTCTAACAATAGAGGAAAATGCATATACAATACAATAACTTGTTTCTTACCACATGCTTTTACTTTTTCCCATCTTCTTATTATTTCCAAACTCTCACTTTGGATATAAACAAAAATATTATATTCATACATGTTTTTAAATGAAAACCTCATTTGTGCATCACTACAGCCTCTGAGAGATTTGACATTGAACTGAAAGGAAAATAACTCTGGTAGAAAGTAAATATGGAAATTTCAAATTAAATATAATGACTGAAAATGCAAAAAAGAAACAAACCCTGCCAGTTGCAGCCCACAACAGAATAAAATAAAGAGTAAAGAAAACTCTTTAATTCTACTTAATCTAATCCAAATCCTTGCCATCTCCTAAGTATTACTTGTCTTTCCTTTTGAATAGATTTTAGCAAATAATAGTTCCTGAAATATTTTTTGTAATTTGTGTATCCTTTTTGATGCAAGCTTCTATTCTTAGTTTTATGAATCCAGTAGTTCAACTGTTTTCATTCTCCTCTTCTGAGAGAATCTTATCAGATCAATAATTATGTTCCATGCCTCTCCTTAGTTATTCTGTACTTTACTTCTGCCTAAGTAGAATGAGATATCCTCAGTATAACATTACAATCCATTCAGTGCAGCTTACCATCTTTATAAATTTTGAATAAGTTTTTCCTGTTTAGCAACCATACTAATCTCCACAAATTTTCTTCCAAGTTATTTCACATGAATTAAAAAAAGCATAACTATTTTCTGATTGTTTTTTTGCTGTGTATGCATAGCAGAATTTCCTTATTTCTATTTATTATCTAAGTTGTGATGGAAAGTCTCACAAATATTTTAAGTTCTTTTACTGAAAGTGAGTTTAAATAGGTCAGTAATGTACTGAAGTATAAATAAATTGTAATTATTAGCTACATATAAAGGTTTTAGTAAACAAGCCACTTTAAAAATAAAGTGAGGTTTTAGAGAGCAGAAATTAAAGAGTTCTGGAACATAGCTCTGTAAATACAAAATACAAGTTTTAGTTTCCATATATATATTACTTCTTCAATAATTCTAGCTGAAATATCTGACTTCTAGATAACACCAAGATTTGGAATTCATATTGGGTCATTTTCATGAGAATCTACTCCTATTTTTTCAGGGTTTTAGGTGATGGACTAAGTGTTATCCTTTCACAGTTTGGCCACAAAAATAGATTTAAAAAATACTGCATTTGAGTTCAGGTTCTTCCAGCAAAATTATAATGTGCTGGTTTTGCTTGCTGTTTGTCTTTGTAACTGTAGATGTCATTGGTGACTCTAGCACTCCTCTTTCTGTGATAGCTATTTCTCAGTGCAGGCAATTAATATTAAAATTTTGCTATCAGTCATGGGAGGTATAGTGCTTCATCTTCCCCTTCAGTCAGGCCAGCAACAAAAGGAAATTGTATCTTGGAAATGGATTTTGGTCTGTTTTCTTTCATACTTACCATATGGCTTCACCAGTAAAAACTGACTGAAGTGTTTCATGTTTCATTTTAACTGATCACTCAGACATCTTTTAGACCTGATCTAGGAATCATTTTTATTTACTGATTACAGATTTGTTCAAATCAAAGACATATTAGGTTGTCTCTTTCTATTTGTAAATGCCCAGGTTTTACAGAAAATAAGAAGCTGAAGATAAGACACATGGATTTCATTTATTATATTTTCCCCAGTAATTATTTGGACCTGAAAGTTTTCTGAAGAGAAGGTAACAGCATTGGGCTCTAATAGCTGGTATCTCATGAAAGGCATTTTTCCTCTCTACCCGGACTTTAATTTTATTACTTGTCAATTTGTTGGCAGCTAACACAGTTGGCTTGATAACTTGATATAACTCTTGAGTTCTAGGCCAACACACACAATATCTATCTCCTAATAATTTTGCAGCAATTTGGGCTTAGAATGATAGAATCACCAAGGTTGGAAGAGACCTTTAAGATCATCAAGTCCAACCACCAACCCAAGCACTACCACTGTAACTCCTAAACCAGTAAAACACATCACCCAGCGCCATATCCAGATGCCTCTTAAACACCTCCAGGGGTGGTGACTCCACCATCTCCCTGGGTAACCTCTTCCAAAGCCTGACCACCTTAACAGTGAAATGTTTTTTTCTAATATATGATTATATATAACTAAAGGTTATATGCCTTTAGAATGTAATTAAAGTTTATATGCCTTTAGAATGATTTCTCGGTCTCCAACTGGTTTTTGGATAAATCTGCCTGTTCCATGATAATCCATGATAGGAACAGGCCTTTTTTCTGGTATCCTCTCTTTAGGATTGAAAGACTTATTTTTCAAGACAAGCTTTTCAAGTGATTACTTATCATCTTATATTCAGTCATCCTTGGTTCTTTAGAATTGGAGCTATTCCAAAACTATTACTATACTTCACGACTGATGTCTAATTATCAGCATGATCCACAGCCTCTAAAGAATTTTTTAAAGGTTCAGATCAGATCTTAGCATGATACGTTGAATTCTTCAGTTTCACAAAGTGTCTGCAGTCATTTTTTGTTTACATCAGTATAAAGATTTGCTGCTGTTCTTTGCACGAAGTAATTGAATTGAGAACCATACAGTAAATGCAATTGATTATGTATTTAGATTTGACTTTTTTTGTATACCCATTTTGCAGTTCTGAGACAAACATAATATTTAAAATTTGAAACATGATAAAAATCAATATTTAACCTTAATAATCATCAATAACATATAGAAAGTACATCTGTTCAAGCATATGTGCCAATAAATAATGTGAAAAAATTTCATAGCAAAAAATTTTATTTTTTTGTGTATGGTACATCATAAAACTTATTTTACTTGTTTCTGGTATGTTAGGAGAAGATAACAGGGTATTGTTAACAGATAAAGTTGCTGGTCATGAATGTAGCCAGGAAAATAAATACCACATAATCCTTAAAAGTATTTATAAATGAAAAAATATATGTAATTATCAGAAGAAATTTTTTTGCAATTTCAAAGTCACACTGGATATTAATTAAACTCATATTCAGGATGTGGAATAGATTCTTAAGGGTTTCAATAAGTATTTGGCTTGAGCTAGTGATATTACATTAGAAACATTGAAAAAATATTGAAAGTATGAATGTTGTATTTGAAGCTGAGATTCATTTCACTTAACACCAGGCATCTAAAAACTAAAGCTCTCACCTCACTTATATTGACTCCATAAATGCTAAAGAGGATCCTCATCGCACTGATCAGAAACATCTTTTAGGATGAGGTAAATTACTTTCTGAAGGAGCTTATATCTATCATGTGAAAAGAGAAGACAAGTGAATAACTAGGCTGCTTTAAGACAGCAAATTTTAAAATGAGCAAAAATAAGATAAAACAATTCTTCCTTAGAACCACAGAAAAAATATATATATGACATCTCCTAAATTTATTTAAGGTATTAATTTAATAGTTTTACCTCAATGTGTCAACAATATGTAATTGTAGTACATCAAGTATTTTTATAACATTGCAATATCATTCTAACCTTCCTCAGGCTTTTACTGTGGATGAATGAAATGTTAGAAGAGTAGGTTTTGGCAGCTTATTACCTTTTGGCTTTCTTTAGCCTTATTACTGGGGGCAGGGTGGGCCAGTTCCCTTTTTTTTCTCCAGAATGGGGTAGCACATGGAGATTTCAGTTTTGCTTATCTGTTAAACTTATGTCTGACTGTCAGATCTTTCTTGACTCATTTAATGAATAAAGAATAATGATAAATAGCTGATTATCTTGACTGAGAACAATACAGAATTTGTATTGTATAAAGACTCAAACTCTGTAGTGGCCATAGGAAGACCTCACGGTAGTGTCTACAAGGGACCAAACTAACCAGAATTAAAAGCTGAAGTGTGGTTAATAAAAAGAATCAAATATCTGTCCAGCTGAATTTACTTCACTATTCCTCTAGAGGAAGCAAATAAAAAAAAAAAATTGTGTAAGACAAGAAATTTGCCAACATATTCAAAATTCAACATTTACCACTGAAGCTGTCAATTATATACTACAAAAGTAAATATGTCATGTGCTTATTTGGTTTTGACAATGCATATTCAAGTCTGTTTTTCTAACTGTAAAAATTTCCATTCACAAAACTCTCAGGAATAAAAAATTCAGTTATATGAGTCACTTGATAGGACAACATTTAAAGAAATATCATTTAAAATTCTGTATCTTTATTAGAAAAGCAGTCTTTTATTAGCACAATGCCTAAAACTAGCATGTAGATTAAATTTTGGGACAAATAAGTGAAAGCAGTAAAAAGGATATAAAGGGAAGCTACTGTAGAAAGTGAATTAAAATGGGAAAGGAAATTAGCTGTGGCACTGCAAACCACAGGGGCTTTTGTGCTGTGTGTAGCTCTGTCACTTGTGCTGCCAATGCTGTATTTGCAGAGCTTACATTCTCAGCAGAATGTGTCTGCCACTGATGTATTGCAGAAAGGCTATCCTACTAAATACATATAAATACATCATTTCTGAGACTAAATGATGTTAACACAATGCAATAAAAGGAATTAATCTTTACCCATATTATGTTAGCTAAAAAATAGGACTATAAATACTGATTACATGAGATTGCTACTTTACAGAGGGAAATAAAATCTTCTGTAAAATGTCCTTTGCTAGGAGAAAATAAACCAAAGGTGGTCAAGTAACGAATTAAGCAATATTTTTGAGAGGACCAAAATGAAGTGTATTGTTAAATATTAGGGTATTTTAAGGTGATCTTTTCAAAAGATGAGCATAGAAACTGCTTTCTTTCTGTTTCTTAGTCTTAACCGTAGTTGAATCTCTCTGTGTTTCTAGAGGATTCTCTTCTGAAGCCCTTAGAGTGAGAGTGTCAATCTCCCTGGAAGATTTATTACTGAATGAATTTTACTTGGTTAAACAGGCACATTTCTTCAAGTGTGCCAGAATCATGACACTGCTTTTGTTCCTACCAGACATTTTAGCTAAGGGAGCAAAAATGCACTGGAATAAAAGCAAAGAAACCAATGGGAACAAGAAAATAATAAGGAAGAATTACACTTGATGATTCCTTTTTCCTGGGCAAATTCCATGCAAGATTCTGGTCTATCAGAAAGTGAAGGGTAAGAATGTTTTAGGCATGATGCTTTCATAAGACAGAACTGCTCTTTTAGATAAAGACTAAGATAAAAAACGTTGAGTAAATAAATATTAGAAATAGCCTGGCAAATAATTTACTGATAGAATTCTCGATTCAGATCAAGTGGATTATAGATACTGGAGTGTGTCAAGGACTCTGACTGAACAGTGAATATCAGTTTCTCTCAATTTTGAAAAAAACTACTTTCTTATTTAGGCATTTGTAACATTAATTCAACGTCAGAGAAATAAACAATTCAGTACCAATATTAGGAATATCTTACACATTTAAAAAAAACCCCCTAATTTCTTGCATTTGGGAAATGAAACACAAATATATGGGAGGAATGACAAAAAAATTATTAATACAGAGGACATGGATTCTGTCTTTGGACATAGAAAATAGAATAGAATAGAATAGAATAGAATAGAATGGAATGGAATGGAATAGAATAGAATAGAATAGAATAGAATAGAATAGAATAGAATAGAATAGAATAGAATAGAATAGAAGAGTATCTCAGCTGAAAGAGAACTTCAACAACCATCCAGTCTAGCTGCCTGACCAATTCACGGCTGACCAAAAGATAAAGTATGTTGTTATGGGCATTGTCCAAATGCCTCTTAAACACTGACAGGCTTGGGAACATTGACCAGCTATTTAGGGAGCCTGTTCCATGGTATGACCACCCTCTCTGTAAAGAAATGCTTCCTAACATTCAGCCTAAACCTCCCCTGGTGCAGCTTTGAGTCATTCCCATGGTCCTCTCCCTGGATCCCAAGGAGAAGAGCTCAGCACCTCCCTCTGCACTTCCCCTCCTTAGGAAGCTACAGAAAGCATTGAGGTCACCCCTCAGCCTGCTGCTCTCTTAACTAGACAAGCCCAAAGTCCTCAACTGCTCCTCATTGTATAAATCAAAACAGATTTCCTTGCACCTTATTCAAATTGTATTTAATATGGATATCTTGTAATCACATAATATATACGAGATAAATAAGAAAGATGTTGAAAACATGAGAAACGTATTTATTATGCATGTGGAACAGATCTGCATTTCTTCTAATGATGGCTATTTTTATGTTGGAATGAATACCATTCATTTCACTATTCCACTCCAAAATTAACTTGCTTAAAAATATATATTTTCCCTAAAATATGAAATGTTTAACCTTAAAAGGAAACCTGTAATAACTTATAAAGATCAATACTTCATTTGAGACTACCGTTTCAGATGATAAATGGTCCAAAACAAGCTTCCAAATCTTGTTCAGTTCCATTTGTGCTATTAGCTCTGTCTTCACCTACGATGTTCACTCTAGAGCTGCTATTAAATATTTAATCATAATAATGTTATTAATATCTGACTGGAATTCAGAATTGTAGGAAAAAATACTTATTATACAGTGACCTTTATGTGTATGCACTAAAGGCTAAATGTTAAGAAGGTACTTGGTCTTTGCCTGAGAATGATTGATTATCATGTTATCACATCCTGTCTAAATTAGATAAGTTCATGTTCTACTGCACAGAGCAAAATTTTCCATCTTTGACATGTGTATTTTATATCCACGTGCTCTAGAATTTGTTTGTGTCTACAGATTCTATAAGTTACATGTGAAGTCAATTAAACTAAAATTAAATAATTAATCTACATATATGTATTTTAAGTACACTTGCTATTGTAAATACATTATTTAAATTTATATTAAAATATTTTTGCTTACCACTAACTCCCCACACATTTTACCCTTCGTATTATGTACAGTAAGAATAACATTTGAATAAAGTTTAGTAGTATAATTTAACTTATACCAACCTGAAAGTGCTAGGTCTTGGAATTTATGTGGACTTACATTGGTCTCAAACAGTTTTACCTAGCAATGGTTTAGTAATCAAGTGACTGTTACCCAGCCTATTCTACCTTAAGGTCAGAAAAAACTTACAAAGTCTGATAAACGTAAGCAGTTGCTGCATAACAGAAACCAGCTATCTGATGTTGTGTGTACTATTGTGCAACTCTTTATCAGGAAACATATATGAATGAAAAATGCTTTAAGCCCCAAGAAAAAGTAGGAAAAAGACTGTTGCTATGAGCATCAAAACTGCTTGCTGCAAACTCAAGATGCTTAAGACTGGATGAGAAAATTTATCTCTACTTTGAACATTGACACTGCTGGCCTTAGGATGCAGGAGAACCACAAACATCTTTCTCTCCATAAAACCACTGCAAACTCCTGTTTCCACAGCACTTGGCCAACTTAGTACCAAGGAGTCAAGGCCCATCTCTACTATGGCAAAAGTGTGTAGTTTTGCCTGAGATTGCTGAAAAAGAACTGTGAGAAAATCTGTCAAAAAACAAGAAAATAATATTACAGGCACCAGGGAAACTGGGATCATTAATAATTCAGAGCATCAAAAGCAAAGACTCAAAAAAACTCCAACATGAAAATATATAAAACCCTAAAGGGAAAATAAAACCATCAAAAAACCCAATGACATCAACGGCATAACAAACAAAGAAGCAACCCCCTCAGAAAACCAACAAAATAAAAATATCCAAAACAACCCCAAAAAAAACCCCCTCCAACAATACAAGAAGTATAGGAAGTATAGAAAGGAGTTATCAAATTGTTTGGTCAGTTCAACAGTACTGGCTTATTATTAACTATGCTTAACAAGTATATAGTTACAAGATTCTAGAAACAAAAGCTACTGAACTGAAGGACAAGACAACATTGTTGGAGCCACTGTCCCCATTCCTGGAACAAGGAATAAGAAGGTACCAATGAAAACAAGGAGCAAGGAGGACTAGGGTAAGGACAAAACATCAAAGACAGGAGTCAGAAAGTATGGATGATGTTTGCAAGGATGAAGTAAAACAAACAAATAAACCAAACTCCCAAATCCCAAAATCAGAACAGCTAAGACAAGAATAGGAGTGAAAACCTTAGAAGTGCAACTGCTATCAAGTGGCACACAGGAAAAGAAAAACCACCACCAAGTCAACAAGTGATGGATTTTATATACAAAGAATAAAGCACCAGTCAGGCTAACAGGCTGGTTCTTTGTCTCCTGACTGACTCTTGTCAGGCAACTAACTGCAGCTCAATTGCCTGGACCTGACATGGACTGACAGCTGCCATGTTTGATGCTTCATGCTTCAGAAACCTCAAGTGATTCTTGTTACACATTTTTATTTTACTTTCCCTTCCATTCCCTGTTTTAGAATAAATATAATCTCTGAATGAAGCTTTTTTCCTCATGATTGAGACATTTAAAACATTTTTCTTTCCTTTGAATTATCTAGTGCCTACCATGGTATAAGTTCAGGACTACGATTCTAATTCCATCCAACCAGCTTTTGTTCTCTCCCCTCTGACTACACAGTTTTTATACAAAATATCTTGTGAAACAAACACACAGACAAACCTCAACCAGCTGTCTTATCTTATTTAAATAGTCAATGAGATTATGAAGTACTGAAGGCAGCAGAAGAAACTTACCATCTAAAAGCAACTTGCTCAGGGAGTCATATTTCCATAGAACGCAAGCTAAAAGGAGGGAGAGGAGGAGATAATTTGTTACTTTGCATAGTTACGAAAAAATAGTGTATAAAAAAGCAAATGTTTCAAAATTGAAGATCTGGAAAGTTTACAGACTGAAAAAAATCATATTTTTTCTTTCTGCAACTGTATAATGGCTTCAGAATTGGAGGAATTTTTAAAAGAGATGGAATAAAAATTAAAGTTAAGCAGTACAAATAAAACAGAGAAGTCCAGTCCCATATAGAAAACTGCAAAATATTTTGTAGCTAGGATGTATTAGCCCCATTCCATCATTCAGGTATGGCTAGAGTGAAAGGGTAGTTTAGCCGAATTACATAATCTTGGACTAAATGTTGCTGAGCCTAAACAACAGATTAATTTTTGCTGGGCTGATCCCAAATATGGTGATTGTTCATTTTTTTATAACTTGCAGGTTGAATAATCTGTTTCATCTCATTTTTTTTTCACATCTCTATAATCTTTTTTAAAAGAGCAAGGACAGAGTTGTTGCATTTTGTTGACCAAAAATGTTGACTGCACAATACCATGATTTCCATGAAAATTAAACTCAGGAAAAAGTCACACCTGAGAACCGTGGTCATATTCAGTAGATGTGCAGATGTACAATATTCTCTTGCTTGTAACAAAGTCATTCTAGGGGAATATCAGATGCTACTATCTAAAATGGAAGATTACAAAAAGAATTATCCCAAGATCATTCTTGCCTAGATATTGGTACTGGCAATAATTGCAAACTTTAAAAGCTGATCAAATCTGGGGCCTTGTTCAAACACTTTTGTAATAGTAATACCAAGGAGACAGACTGTGTAAGTGTCCAACTGCAACTGTGGGTTATGGAACATGTATTTCTATAAAAAAACCTCTTTGAACAAAAACTTTCTTTAAAACTTTTGAAGGTAATGACATATTACATATTTGTAAAGAGTGCAGTGGTATTATAGCTGTAAGTAATCTTTAAAAGGCCTCATCCAGAATGTTTCTCTAAATGAATTGAAAAAGTGGTCTGAGAAATAAATGGGGGGAGTTATCCAGGAGCCAGACTCTGTCATGAAAATGAAGCTACAATATTTATTTTCATTAGGACATTAAAATCAATGAGTATACTTTGTATCTTACTACAAAAGCTTTAAAAGGAGGAAAGAGCCAATAGGTCTTAAAAGAAAAAAAAATTATATTTTTGAAAAGCTGTGTTATAAAAATCTGTACAAACTCTTACAGAAAGTTGTGCAAAAATTGTTCTGTTTTTCTCCCAGAAAAATTATAGTAAATTATTAATGTCTAGTTATCTGAAATAGTACACAGAATATTTAAATTAATTGAATTCCTTTAAAAAATTATGCTATAAAATAAATTAATTTCTTTTGCTCATTTTTTTCAAATGAAATCAATGATTTCTAACTCCATTCCTGACTTTCTATATTGTTTGCTTAGTATGACTGAAACCAGCACAACTAAGGAGCTGATGGGGGAAAAGGAGAAAAGTTTGTTGTTTTCCTCTAAACTATACTGAATTCAAAGGCCAATGAAGTCAATAGAAATCTTTCCGTTACCTACAGTGAGCTTTTGATCATGCCACAACTTTATACTTCAAAGTATAGCTCCCTCTCATCCTTTAAGGTTTTTCCCTCTTTTAGGCATCATAACTTTGCCTCTCTCTATGCCTCCTTTTTTGTATTTCTTTCAGAAAATCTCGGCCCGCTTTTCCTTCTTTATTACAGAAGATTTTATGGAAAACTCAGCTGAAAAACAGCAAAATAACTCTATGCACAGCAAGAGGCAGACTTCACAACTTTTTGTGAGAGACCACAGACCCATCTATACTCTGTTGTCCACAAGAGATTTAAAACTCTTCTTGTCCTAAATACAATCTTAGGTGCTCATATCTGAAAACAGATGTTTATATATGGAAGAGACATTTGTAAATTCCACTACTCAGCTACTCCTCTTTGTCTGAAATACTTGTATTTTCATTTAGAAAGAAAGTGGTACTCTCTAGGACAGTTGCATAAAAAGTAGGGTATTTTTATTATCCTCCTTCCTTTTATTTTTTATAATTTATTTTATTTCTATGTTAATGAATACTTTAATGTAACATGAAATTCATCATCATAAAGTAAATCATCCCAGACAGATGGCTTGAAGTATGATAAGTATTTTGTAAGTATGACATTTCTTACAAAATAGAAGTAACTGAGAACAATGGGAGGGAGATACCATAATAGAAATAATAATTTTTAAAAAATCTGTCCTTGTCAATAAATGTAGTGATAACACCCTTTAATTTACTTTCTTTCTGCTAAAATGAGTGACTAGAAGGTGTATACTTTTATATGTGGTTTGGGTTCAAGTAGAATGAAAGCTAAATTTAGAAAATTTTGAGCACACCTTTTGGTAGTGCACTGAGACAAAAGAATAACTTTTTAGTATAAGATGCTGTCAAGAAAACTTAAAAAACCCTTAAAAAATACATGAATCCTTATCCAAAATGACTTTCTGCTGTGCTCAGCTATCAGGTAATGCATTAGCAGTACAAATCTATCAATTATTTTCACAGCCTTCCTGCCTGTACTTTACAGAGTACACTCTTAGCAAAGAGGAAAATTTATAAAAATAGAGTTCTTTCAGACGACTGTGAGCAAGTCAAATTCACATCTTTGATGATTATGAAAGATGTGGTATTTAAGTAGGACATATTCTGAAGTTAATGACTAATTAGGGTTCTCAGCACCACTAAAACTTAAACAAGTTTAGTTTTCTGAGCCAAAATATGCCTACTAATTTTAATGGTAAGTTTGTTCCTTTTAACTATGAGAGTCCTATAAAAGGTATTGCCTCCTTCCACCAAATTATTTAAATCATTAAGCTGTATTTATTTATGTCAGAGTAGAAGCCATCATGGGAACTTTAAATGTAAAAATCTAACTATTCTGTTTGTATCAGTTATGTCTATAATTTCACCACAAGGATAAGTTTTTGGAATGACAGCATGCAATGCAGCGTAGGAGTAAAGGAAAAGAAGCAAACATTGGATCAGATCCCTCAGGCACATTTAGGTGTCTCTCCTACCCAATAAAGTGAATTAAGCACTTACATGCTTTTGAAGATCTGGTTTGTAAGTGACTGTTTACCTTGATAAGTGAGATGAGGAAAGGAGCAGATGTGGAACTGCTTTTCTCTGCCTCAGTATTACATACTGAACTGAGGAAACCAAATCTTTAGTCTACTGTCATAAATCAGTGATGTGAGGGATGTCCAGCTACAGTTTATTCTTAGCTGTTTGTACATATGCCTTTTAGAGAAAAGCTCTCTAACAAGTTATTAGCTACACTAATTGTCTTGCAGTTGAATGAACACATCTTGAATAAGAACCACAGACGGGAAACTTGGAAAAAATTTAAACAATCCATAGTCATCTACTTGTCTAGAAGACTCTAGAAGCTCAGCCTCAGACTTTATTGGCATTTAATCCTTTGAAAAAATATCCTGATATCTACATTTATTTACAACTTTAAAGGTCTTCAAAGAAAAAAATGAAGGTGACAGTTTGACTTTATATTTTGAATTTAATTTTAAAAAATGCTATGTATTGACAAAAATTCTGAGTATAACTTCTGTTTTATAATTTAGTCCACCTAATTTAGTCTCTATCTATTTGAAAGTCTTCACTTCAATCTTTATACATACTATGTTAAATTAATTAAAATCACCTAAATATGTGTTTATTCAAGGGAAAATGCACATTTATAGGAAAAAGAGCAAATACTCTGCAAAATGTGTGAAAGATGGATAACTTAGTGGCTGCAGCAGCTACAATACTGCATTCCCAAAAAGCTATGCTAGAAGCCTTCAAATGAAGTAATCAATGAAAGTAAAAGTTCTCAAAGTTCCTGAGAAATGGTAAATCTGATTAAGAGGAAAACCACAGGTCCAGTCAATATGAGGTAATCTTGGGTCCTCAAATTGCAAGACATTCAGACTTTTAGTTTAAAGTTTCTCATGTAAGGGAAAAGTAAAGTAAATGCTGTCTTCTCCTAACTTATTCACACAGAGGAGTCCTGATAGAATAAAGAATGAACAGGAAAGGTCACCTTTTTCAGCCTTCTGAAATTGTAATTTGAATCCAACCTATCTCCCTGTTGTATAGCTAGTGTTATCAGTTATGAAATCACTTAATAGGAGTGCTTTATTCTTAATGACTGAGAGTTAACCAAGGCTGCTAGAGTTTGCTGCAATAGCTATATTGATTTAGAAGGGTAATTGGAAGCCAATCTAGGATTATGTGAGAGAAATAAAAGTCTCGTAGCTTGCATGGTCTTGCAGCTGGGACCATATAATACTGGTATGAGTTTCAATTTTGTGAATGTTCACACCCCTGCAAATCAGACACGTGATATAGAATTGATACATTTTGGAATGAAAGAGGAACTTCGGATAAAGGACAGTTACTCCTTGATGATGGTGAAGACAGTGAAAAGAGTATAAATTGTAAGTGTGATAACAAAATAAACAATAAACCACCAGAAATACCAAAACTGGTTTCAGCAATTTAATATCTAGGACATAAACAGGATGTACTGCCAATCTGCAGCTATATATACTATTTCACTGTTTGCTGTAAAAATATTTTACACTTTTAATGTTCATATGGAAGGAAAATTTTATGTACTGAGGGAAGGAAGAGAGAAGGTGAAAGAGAGGCTTAAAACCTTATTACTGTAGTCAGTATTCAATATTCAAAAGCTTATACCTTGGTAAAGTCAAAACCAATTTTGTCTGAAAGCAAGGTACTTCTTTTAAATGAGAATTATTTCCATGCCAAATTCCATCTCAAAGCTCTCATCCATTTCAGCTCTAGGGCTGCTTATAAAGAGGTTACAGGCTTCTTCCCTCTCCCTCCTGCTCAGTAATGGTAATAACAGATTTTCCTCACTCTCCTTGCATTTGAATATTACAGACCTACTTTTGCTCAGACTTTCTAAACAGCTGAACATCCATGCAAAATAAACAAGAAAAATTTCTAAACGGAATGAATTTATGACTATCTACAGCTAATGACAAAAGCAGAAAACCTTGTATTCTCTTTCTATAAGAAGAGCAAATCATCTCCCCAGATGTTTTCATCAGCAGTTGAAAAAAAAGCCGTTTTTCTTTCAACTGCATTAATTGATTTAATTTTTTTTAAATGAAACAAAGAATAAAAATAAATGATTCAAAAAAGAGTAATGGAATTAGAAATATATTGCGGGGGTGGCAGAGGGATTTAATTCTTACATCCATGCAGAAAAGAAATGATAAAGACATACATGTTTAAAAACAAAACTTCCAGGCAAAATACTGCAGCTAACCCATTTGCCTATATAAGATGTTGTTCCTACCTCATCTGCACCGAATGTTATGTTTATTATGCTTCCACAGACTCAGCATATTCACCTATCTTCTGTCATCTTTCTAACATCCTTAGAAATTATTTCAATAGGCAATCAATGGATCACAAATTTTAAAATTAGTTGTCTTTAAAATAATTTTAGTGTCATCTACTTTATTTTGAAAATAAAATTTAAAAAAAAAACCTCACACCTTTCAACTATTTTCTTTTAGAGCTTATACATAAGCAAGCAAACCCATTATTTCTTTAAACACAGAGGAAAACTTCATATTAAAATGTGCTTAAACACTTGAGTTTTGCAAGCTTTATAGCAAAGTATCTTATACTGCATATCTCATTTAAAGCATCTTTACTTCAAAGCAAAGGCTCTTTTTGAAATACCTGCTTCTTTTTGAGTCTAAGTCATGATCACTAATATCAGTTACCAGATTCAAACTTAGTATCTAAGTGATGATTCTTTAACTTAATTTTAATTGTGATAGTAAGCACTCATCAAATACGGAACTGATGAATCTAAAAAAATCTTATAATTTGTATAGACCAGTCAAGCAATACTTTTCCAGTTCCTGATGAACATTCCAAAGGCTCTGGAGAATGTTATTTAATGCTGGTGCCAGGTATTGACTTTCACAGTGTAGATGTTTTCTTATGCTAATTAATGCTATCTTAAGCTGAACAAGAGACCTGACCAGTATTTTCCCTTGCCTCATGAGTTGTTGGCTACTCTTCCTTAGTGATGGAGACACTCTTAAGACACCAACTTACACTTGGATTACTATTTGTTAGAAAGGTAAAGTCAGATAAGGTGAATCTCACACACTGTGCCCATAACTCTGTTGGAATATTTGTTTAAACTAAATCTACAAAATTATCTCATTAATCATATTTTCTTATGAATTATTCATATAATGCTTCATGTGATCTAATTATGAAATATCTACATCTTTGTCTAAATCAAGCTAGGTGTAATTATACTTTACTGGATTACAGGCAATTAGTTTTATTATTACTGCAATCAACAGTACAAATGCAGAAGAAACAGTTTTTTAAATCTGCTATATTAACTGCATTTAAAATGAGGAGAAAACTCTTAAAGGGTTATTTTCAAATTATATCTCTACAAATCCATAATAAGTGATTAGAGGTCTGAATGCAATACTTATGTTTCAGAAAATTAGTTACAAGTAAAACTAAAAAATATCTATGACAGTAAACCTGTTATCAATCAAATCGAGGGTAGCAATTAGCTACCATGGAGATACAAACTGCTTAATTTTACATGCCTGCTATGTATTTGGTTTGTGTGGCCAGGTTTTGGTAGAAGGGGAGCAGCAAGGGTGGCTTCTGTGCGAAGCTGCCAGAAGCTTCCTCTATGTCCAGCAGAGCCAATGCCAACTGGCTCCAAGACAGACGTACCACTGACCAAGGCTGGGCCCATTAGAAATGGTAACATCTCTATGTTATAGAAGAGAAGTATTTAATAATTCTTTAATTAAATTCTATATTTAAGAAGAGGAACAAAAAATTATTCTGCAGATGTAATTGTAACCAGAGAAGAGAGGAGTCAGAATATGTGAGAGGAACAACTCTGCAGACACTAAGGTCAAGTGGAGAAGGAGGGCAAGGAGGAGCTCCAAGTGCTGGAGTTGAGATTCCACTGCAGCCTGAGGTGAAGCCCATGGTGAGGCAGCTGTGCCCCTGCAGCTCATGGAGAACCATGGAGGCGCAGAGATCCACCTGCATTCCGCAGAGGAGACCTGTATCAGAACAGGTGGATGCCTCAGAGGTGGCTGTGACCCTGAGGGAGGCCCGTGCTAGAGCAGGCGCCTGGCGGGGACCTGCAAACTGGTGGAGAGAGGAGCCCACAGTGGAGCAGGTTTCCTGGTAGGACTCGTGACACTGTTGAGGACCCATGCTGGAGCAGCCTATCTTTGAAGGACTGCACTCCATGGAAGAGTGTCCCACGTTGCAGCAGTTTATGGAGGACTGCTGCTCATGAGACGGACTCATGTTGAAGAAGTTCATGGAGAACTGTCTCCAGCTGGAGGGATCCCACACTGGAGCAGGGGAAGGACTCCTCTCACTGAGCAGTGGCAGAAACAAGGAGTGATGAACTGACCATAATCCCCATTCCCTGTCTCCCAGAGTCACTGAGGGGGCAGATAGAGCTGGGAAGGAGGGAAGGGTAGGGGTAAGGTGTTAAGGCCTTATTTTACTTCTCATTATCCTGCTCTGATTGTGTTACTAATAAATTAAATTAATATCTCTAATTCAAATCTGTTTTGTCTGTGAGGGTGTCCCGTTCTGCTATATAAACGGAGTCGAGGGGGATTCTTTTGATACATTTCTCGGGGGAAAAATAAAGTGCAAACGCAGCAATATTATATCTGAGAACCATTTATTCTCATAGGAAAAGGGATAGTATTACTGAAGGGGAGTAGAAAAAGGAGCAGAGAGAGAAAAAGAGAGAGAGGGAAAGGAACAGAAGACAGGCACACCGTTACCACAGGAATTCTGAGCGCTTTATTGTCGTCAGCTCAGCAGACAGAGCGTGCGTGCTGCGTAGCTCCTGTGGTGCGCTGGGTGCGATTTTTAAAGAGCAGCAGGCTGCGTGTCCCTTCCGTGGGCGGAGCACAGGCTGCCGTGGCTACAGGCGCGCTCCTGGAGCTGCTGCGGTCTCTCAGAGTCGGGGCGCGGTGGCAGCGAGCGGCGGCGGCTGCAGGTTGGGTGTCGCGGGATTGTGCTCCGGCCTTGTTGCCGCGGGGAACACGGCGGGGACGGCCGTCACGGCTGGATGCAAGCGGCGGCGACAGGCCGGTCGCTATGAGCTGGTGCTGCAAGTTGGTGCAGCGGGCAGTGCAGGAAACACAGCGGCGGTAGCGATCACGGCTGGGTACAGGCGGCGGCGGCTGCGGCTGCAAACACGGCGGAGGCGCCCGTCCCGTCGGGGAGGCAGCGGAGCACGGGGTCGTCGCGGTGACGAACTGGTTCGCGGGAACGGCAAAGCAGAGCGAAGCAGGCACAGGCAGGAAAGCAGGACCACAGGGAAGAAAAAACAAAGGGGGGAGGGGGGCCGAGCTGGCCCTACAGGCGACACCCCGCTCCCTCCAAAAAAAAAAAATCCCAAAAGCAAATGGCTCTCGTTGTGTCGCAGTTAATTGCTTTTGTGTGCTAAGGCTCCTCGCCCAGCCCGATTTCCCAGGCGTCCGGGTATCTGTCTCACTGGCAAGTGAGGAGTCGCTCACAGCCCGATCGTGGAGGCTTTCTCTGCCCTGACTGGCTGCCAGGCAAAGCCTCCCCGGGCAGGGCTGCCAGCGCATGTACAGCCTTTGTAAGAAGATAATATATGTTATAAATTGAGGCATAAATAAAAATCAAATTGGCCTCTCTCAGATGGTATTTGGTGAGTGATCTCTCTGTGTCCTTATCCCAGCTCATGAAGCTTTCCTTATATTTTCTGTCCCCTTTCCAGTTGCAGAGGGGAGTGAGAGAGAGGCTTTGGTGAGTGCCTGGCATTCAGCCAGGGTCAATCCACTACAGTATTGAAGATAAATGGGATAATCTTCTACCAGCACTGGGAGTGGGTTAGGCTCGTCTAGCTCCCCAAGGACACGCTAAGGAGGCTTGGATGCTAGAATAAGATGTGCTAGTACAAGTCTGAAACCTTTTGACTGCCTTCCCTGTCTGCCACAGGCATTCAGTTGCCTGCACGTCATGAGCCCAAGGCTAAGATCTGATACACACAGCTTTGCAACCTTGGCTCAGACAGCTAATAAAATTGCAGTTATGAGAAACAGGCATCAGAAGTCCTGGAGAAAGGTTAAAAGACTTAAAATTGGAGAGATTCCTGTCTAAGATTTGTATCAATTACCTGTATGAGGTGATTGACTTGCACCCTCTGTAATTTCATAGATGAAACTACATTGGTGGGGGTGTTGATTTGTTGTGGAAGGCTTTGCAAAGGGATCTGGATAGGTTGAATAGATGGGCCAAGGCCAATGGCTGATGTTGGGCATTACCAACAAAAGTAATGGCAACAAAGGCATTACCCTTTGCAATGCTCCAGGCTGGGGAAGAGTTGCTGGAAAGCTTCTCAGTGGAAAAAAAACCTGGGGTTGCTATCTGACAGTCAGCTGGACATGAGCCAGCATGTGCCCAAGTGGGCAAGAAGGCCAATGGCATCCTGGCCTGTATCAAAAGTAGTATGTCTAGCAGGACCAGGGCAGTGATCATCCCCATGTACTTGGTCCTGCTGAGGCCACACCTCAAATCCTTTGTCCAGTTTTGGGCCCCTCACTACAGGAAAGACATTGAGGTGCTGGAGCATGTCCAGAGAAGGGCAAAGAAGCTTATGAACCGTCTAGAGAGTAAGTCACCATCCCTGGAAGTGTTCAAGAAACAACTGGACATGGCACTTAGTGGTTTTGTGGACGTGGTAGTATTTGGTCAAAGATTAGACTGAATGACCTTGGAGGTCTTTTCCAGCCTTAATGATTCTATGATTTTATGAGAGAACCCATGGAGATGCAATCATTAGTAGAGCAGGGATTCAAGAGGAAGAGCGAGAGCAGGAAAAGGTATACAATCTCTAAAAGGAAAAGAACAAAATATTTAATTTGGGTGCTGTTGAGGGAGATCACCTAGCACCCATGTCAATAGAGCTGGTGGCAGCTGACTGCTCTGCAGCGCTGTTGAAGGATAGAGCCCAGGACTCACAGTGGTTGAACCTTCTGCTTGGACTGATGCTGCTATACCAGCAAAAGTGTGTAAGGTGCCTTGTGCAGGTGGGGCATCTCAACGCTTTGCTTCATACCTTGCTGGAGCCCATATAACTTTCATGTCAGCCAGAGTTACACCATGTGCTGTGTATATTCTGCTAACAGTCTTTGTGCATGGCCTTAACAACAAAAGATGGGAGGCAAAAATAATGAGCACTTTGACAGAGAAAATGAAGATCAAGATTCATGATCTATTTGTAGTAAATAATAGCTGAAAACTTGCAACCAAGAGTCTGTGGTGGAAAGTAATATTATAGTTCATTTTAGTCAAGTTTGGAAAACAGAAGACAAGAAATTCAACATAAACTTTGTGGCTTGCTAATGTCAAAACATGTTCAACTTGGAACTTCAGTAGACATCACAAAAATAAACCCCAGTCCTCAATCCAACAACAATCAATACTAACAAAACAAACAACAAAAGAATTTTTCTGCTTCAGGCTAAGATGTGGCAGGGTGTCGCTATTGAGCCAGGAACGGAGAGATGTAGCAACGCAGAAATTCAGCAGAAGAATGAATCATTTATTAATTTTACAATAATTTTTATATAGCCTAGTTCCATAAAGCGATTAGACAGTGTTCACACTCCTCCTAGGGTGATTGGTTAAGGTTCTATGACATCCACGGTAAAACATTTCTCAGTGTGCCATAAACAGAACTTAGCAAAACACCCGATGTGAATATTGTTTACATAAACTATCTTACTGTTTTCATATCTTGTGTGAGAAAGGAAAGGTTCTCAAAGAATTAATGCAAGAAGCTGGAAAATTAATCTGCTAGCAGCATTTTGGTATCCACAGCAGGGTGTTATTATTTAATTTATTTATAGCCAATTAAAATATGACACTATGAAAAGGATGAAAAAAGCCATTGTTATAAAGGTCTAGACCTGTAAAACAGCAGTACCAAAACTCTGTTGGACTCGGATTCGCACTAGGTTTACATAACAAAGTTTTGGTAGTGCAGCAATGGCTTCTGTGAAAGGAGACCAGAAACTATTGAGACCATTGAGAAGAGACCAGAAACATATGTGTCAGACAGAGCAAATTTCAGCTGTGTCCAAGATGGACCAGACTAAGTGGGCCAAAGCTGAATGGTGCTGGTAGTCCCCCTGTGTCGCTGTCCGTACCGAGAGCGGCAAAAAACTACACGATCAAAGTTCAGGAAAAAGTAGAATATTTAATTAATTATAAATCGGTTTATATAACTTGGTTCGCAAGAGTAGCATAGTACTATTGGTCCCTTGGTCAACCACCTCCTAGAATGATTGGTGGAGGCTAAACTACACCCATTTCAAAATATTTTCCTCAGTGTACCATAACAACACTAACTGAACAACAGCAGGTGCAAAGATAAAGAATTAGTTTACAAAACTGTCTTCACTGTTTTCGTCTAGTCTGTGTGAGAAGGCGATGCTCTCACAGAACACTGAGGAAAGGCTGAATAATTTCTCTGCCTCTAACTTTTCAGCATCCATACCCCTGTGCAAAACATTATTTAAGAAAGGATAAATAATGCTGAGTGGCAACTGGGAGAGAGGAGTGAGAAAAATGTGAGGGAAACAGACTTGAAGAAAACCACATCAGGGAAGAAAGAGGGGAAAAGGTGCTCCAGGTACCAGAACAGAGATTGCTGCGTAGATTGTGGAGAAGACCGTGGTTATGAGGTTGTCCCCTTTTTGTCCCCATGGGTTCATGGAGAGGCCACATGAGAGTAGATTGACACTGCAGCCCATGGAGAAATCCACACTGAAGTAGTTGGATATGCTCTGAAGGCAGCTGCGAAGAGAAGCCCTAAATCTATAATGACTGTCAGAAAGGATAATTTTCTTAGCTTTGCTGATAAGCAATAGCCAATAGACAGAGAAAATGAATAAAGGGGAATTTTTTAAAGCATATTGATTAGAGTAACTCATTGACATACTGACAAAAGACAAACCTGCAGAGCTGCTAACAGAGTAATAATCAAACACCTAAAATATTTAAAGACAAGAAGGGGCCAGGGAGTATGGGGGGTGGGGGGGTGGAGAGGGAGAAGAGAGATAGAGAATAAAGAAATATCTGGAGTATTATCTCTGGCTATAATCAAACAGAATATTTTTTAATTAAAAATCAGATTCAAACACTTGGGGTTTTTTTCCCTACCTTCAGAGCACAGGGGGAAAGGAATCAAAAAAAAAGAAAATTACTGCACTTTTTTTTTTTAATAAGTTATTCAACATGAGCAAGTCTTTTAGTGGAACAGCTTTATTTTATTCTTTTTATTCATTGTATCTAAATTGTTGCAGTAATCTTTTCCTTTGTTTGTTTATATCGCTACATCTACATGTAGATAAAATCACAGGGATCCAGTCCACTGTCTGGGCACTGCTAGAGAAGTTTTAGAAAAAAAGAGAGTAATAAACAAAACTAATTAAATGTAGAGGTAGCATTCATTCTTAATAGGAACCACTAATACTGGTGCATATTTCTGGTACCATGTATGCTGTGCTGAGTGAGGTTCTTTATCAGCAGTTTTCTGAAATAATGCAATTAAGGATGTAGAGATAGTACTGAGATCACTTCATTTCTTGAGATTTCCCTCAGCCCCTGAAGATTTTTTGGTGACCTAGAAGTACACCTGAGATTTCTACAAGAGTCTACAGAGAACTCAAACTTTCAAGTTCAGATTTCCAGTTCTTCAGCATTTCTGAAGTGCTGAAATACTTTAATTTCTTCTATTTCACCTGTTCCCCTGTTTTTATGTACTTTTTTTCCTTGAGGTGTATGGCTTTCATTTATTTAAAAGATTTGTAGAACTTTCTTGATAGAGGAAGAGACAGATTTATGAGTGCTGACTTAATTACAGATAAAATGTATACATTTTACAGATGTAAAATATTTCCTGATACCAGCTTAGAAACTATCTACTGGTTACTTACACTTAGTTGTAACAAAATCTCAAAGACTGCAATACACTGGCTAGAAGTGAGATAATTTCTATCACTTGAATGTAAAACACAATCAGAACTACAAATATCCTTCTTGTAGGGGGAGAGCTTACAGGAAAAATAGTAATGTGAATTTGAAGTACAATCCTACAGATAGAACCAAGTGCTTTCCATAGTGCTTTCCAAAGTGCTTTTTTGTTCTGGAAGCTTGTTTAACCCCAAGTTTTTATTTTGCCAGTATTCCTTAGCTATGACCTTGGGATAAAATAGGAACAGAAAAAAATGATGGAAAAGATATAGAGGTGGAACCAAATCAGCTAGAAAAATAGAAAAGTTTTATCCTTCCCTTTTTGATTCAGAAACTATATAAGAAAACCATTTTTTAAATTTAAATCCTTTGATATTTTATACATATTTGTATGATATACACATTGAATTCCAAAGGAAGAAATTTGACAAAGATTTTAAAGTGGTTTGTGTGTGTTTTTTTAGAAGCATTTCATATGCATGTGAATATACCAAAACTTGTCCTGTTACCAAAATTCAATATTATACATAAAAAATGTCTAGGTAAAACAGCAATAAAAAGTTAGGAGGAAAATCCTGTGTATAAAATTTCTATTTTCAACATTGTCTTAGTACAAATTTGTGCAGTTTATAGAACTTTGATAAGAAACAAATTGGAAAACTGAAACACTAAAGCACAATTTGACATTTTTGAGTGCAAGTTAAATGTGTGTATATGTGTGTCTGCATATGGGTGCCACAACCAGCTTTTAAATCACTAATATTCCTTCAAGGATTCAAGAAAGACAGGACTTTAAAGTGTTGCCAGAGCATCAGGAGATTTGTGTTCACAGGATTCCCCTTGACTTCATAGCCTCTCATGTCTAGCTGACATTACAAGCGACTCACTAATTTAGTGGTAGGAATCCATGCAGCATATGTAACAAACGATGAAGCAGTATCTTTTCAGGCAAGTAAAAAAAAAAAAAAGTGTAATCTGAATCAATGTTAGAGGGAGAACAATAGTTGAGTAGTTATGCTGTTGTCAATTGTAACCAAAATTTGCATTTCAGAAACTAACATGCAAGGAAATTCGCCCATAGCAGTTGTACTCTATTATAATTTAATTTGTCTTCCCCCATACAAAAAGCACTGCAATGCTATATGCGAGCAAAGTCTTTTTGCTCAGCTAACAATAGCAAATCTGGTGTCCTCGGCACTGAATTTTAGTTCAGACAGAGCACTGCTCACAAATGCTGAAGAACAAAGGTGAAGGTTATTATTTCAGGGTGATGGAGCAAGTAAGTAGTGGTGGAAGGTCTGCAATCTGCTGTTGTATAACATATACTGTTCCCCCAGGTCACATGAAACATACTGTTACTGTCTCTTAAAAATGTTACCTCTGCTCTGCTTAATTCATTGCAGGATTGTTACTTTTTCCAGAAGCCACAGAAGTTGTGAGTTTGCCACCATATTTAGATACTTGGGCGTTGCCATTTACACCTTTGGAATTTGGGGATATACAATTAATTAGAGCGGTGGTTTCAGGACTCAGAATTTGTCCCATGAAGTTGCATCTTAATTCCTTCAGGATTCTAGTGGTGCATGTTTTAGATTTTAAGCATTTCTTATGCCAGTGTGGGCTTCCCATGGGGTTCCTGCCTCCTCTGGGCATCCACCAGCTCCAGCACAGGGTCCTACACAGGCTGTAGCAGATCTCTGCTCCACTGTGAACCTCCATGGGCTGCAAGGGCACAGCTGCCTGACCATGGCTGTCTGCACCAGGGACTGCAGGGGAGTCTCTGCTCCGGCGCCGGGAGCACCTTGTGCCCCGCCTTCTTCGCTGGCCTTGGTGTAGGCTGGGCTGTTTCTCTCAAATAATTTCACTCCTCTCTCCCAGTTTCTGTTGTGCAGCAGTTTTACCACCTTCTTATGTACATTATCCCAGAGGTGCTCCCACCATCGCTGATGGGCTTGGCCTTGGCCAGTAGTAGGTACAGCTTGGACCCAGATGGGGTTGGCTCTGTCAGACATGGGGCAAGCTTCTCACAGAAGCCACCCCTTGAAGCTCCTCTGCAACCAAAAACTTGTCACTCAAATCCAATACCACTAGCTGAGTGTCAAAACTGATCATTTGTTGTAGTTTTCAACAATTTTTCAAAATTCAAATGTTTTTAGAGGATTGTTTACATAAAGTGTATGTCATATGGTCATGAGAATCTCATAAGTAGGGTATGTTAGGAAAGCTTGCCTCTCTGTGTAAAAGTCAGGGTAAATTTCTATTATATGCTTAAGAAAACAGGATATTGTGATAGTTATATTCTCCGGTACATTACAGACAGTTTCAAATAGCAGTTGTCAAAAAAAATTTATTCAAGTGCAGTGGGAAAAAAAAGTTTGCCTCTTAGCCTCGACATTCACGCTTAATCATCACTCTTTTTCTTCTGAGAGTCTAATTCTCTATATAAACTGATAAATTAAAGAGAGAAAACCTAATAAAAAACATCAATATATACGGTCAATAGAACTGATCAAGAATAATTTCTGGTTTTAAGGATATGCTTAGTTTTAGAAAAATATCTGAACAACATGAAAGACTGGGTTTAATTCCAAGATTTAGAAAGCTGATGTCTCCAAAATATTTCAGCGTTTCATTATTAAGTCATAACTAATTTTAATCTCAAGGAAGGATTGTTTCCTCAGTGCACTTTGCTGGAAACTTGATCAAATTAATAGGATGGAAGAAGGAGATAATCTGTAGCTGAAGAAAATATTAGAACACAATTCCTGGAAACTTGATCGAACTAATAGGATGGAAGAAGGAGGTAATCTGTAGCTGAAAAAAATATTAGAACACAACTGAAGTATATCACTCAGGACCTCAGAATGTAATCTTTTATAAATCTTGGGAATAAATATATGGAGTGGTTTTGATCACATCTGCTTTACTCTATGAGATAAGGATTAGAAGAAATAGCAAGGCAGGCTCAAAACTTTAAAGAATATAAAAAAAGCTTTATTAACAGAACTAAAAGGAAAAAAAAATTAAGAAGTTAAAGAAAACCTTCCCTCTTCTCCAGCACCTCCTCCTCTTACCCAACTCACACAAAGGATAACAAGCCGTGGGATTTTTGGTCAGTGTTACAGTTCTTAAAAGTCTCTCCAATATTTAAGGAAAAAGAGGTTTTTTCCTGCTTAATGTGGTTCCCAGACTGCCACTAGCAACAGACCCACCCAGAAATCTGCTGTGGTGATAAACATCTCTTCCATAAAAGTCTCACAGTTAAGAGACATAGGGTTTTAATCTTTTTAAAGATGAGTTATTCTGGCCTGAAAACAAAGGTTTTCTTCTTTACAAAACCTCTAAAAGCCTTTCATTGCTTCTATATAGCCTGGCATAGGCACTTCTTAGATCTTCACAAGCTGCAACATGAATTCTTCATCCCCGTATGTATACGTCAAAAAAATGGATTCAAAAGAGACATACAATTTGTAATATTACAGTTTTTACCACAGCCTGCAGAGAGCATTTTTAAGCTACGCACGAAACACGGGGTGCCACCCTCTTTTCCTGCCGCCATCTTTAGCTTCGTCCCATGTGACCCACCTTCTCTTTCTGTCCTGACCTTGGAGCCACCATGTGACTCCAAGGTCTTCTCCCTGTGTGACTTGCTTTACTTTTCTCTCTCACTGACTTAGAAGAAAAGGTGACTTCATTGGCTGTATATGATGATCTTTTCAGTTTAGCGATAAGTGTGCTGGCTGCAGAAAGGAGGCTACACGGCTCCCACTGGCTCCGCGTTGAGAAGAGAGGGACCAGCCAGTCCCAAGAAGCCGCGCCAGATGGCTTTAGCTGTGTGGCAGTCCATGGCTGGTTTTAGCTGCTTGCGGCCCTGGGACAATTCCCCTGCAGAGACCCGGGATCCGCGCCGTGGCTCTGGGAGGAGGGAGAGGGGGCAGGGGCTGGGCAGGAGCCTGGCCCAGGCCCAGGATGGGCCTGGAGGCTCAGAGGCCCCCCCTCACCTCCGGCAGGAGACCTGAAACAAAGGGAACTTCCTGCCCTTGCACGGGGTTTAAATATGCAAAATCGCAAGAAGTGATTGGTCTAAAAAACTGTCCATCAACTACATTCCAACCCACTACAATACATTTTATACAGTTGCTAATTTGTGTTTATAAAATATGTTCACTCCAAAAGTAGAAAAAAACAATTGTAACAAAAAACTATTGTAACTGAAGGATATGCATTGTTGCTCATTTTGCCAAGTTAGATATATGTAGCAATTAAGGTTTTGTTCACCTGTTTATTGGCTTGTTTTGTTTTATGCTGTATGATTACAAGCTGTTAAATTCAGTAGAGTTTCTTGAGCATACAGAGGAAAGTGTTCAAAAGCTTGAAGCAATCTCTTTTAGCAAAATAATGTGAAAATACAATAAGCAGTGTAATTCTCAGTAAATTTCATGTTGTCCTTTTTGTGACGAAGCAGCAGATACATAAGCAAATAAGAGAGAGAAGGGAAAGAAGCTGTAGGTTACAAAGGGAAAATAGAGAAGATGAGTTCTCTAGGCAAGAAACTTCAACAAAGAAACTTACAAAAGTGATAAACATTTAAAACTTATAAAAGTGATTTGCGGAAGGTTGACAGTGGAAGAGGGCAAAGAGCCATTCTACAGGGAATTCACTTTTATAGGCTATTTGATAAATTAATTTGTGTTATCTATTTAAATAGAAGTTTATGCTACTCATTAGAACCAAGAAACTGAAGAAATCAGACCTTTGCCAAATAAGGGTGGTGCCAAGCAGTAGAACAAGAGGCAATGGGCAGAAACTGATGCACAGAAAGTTTCACCTGAATATGAAGAACAAGTTCCTTACTGTGTGTGTGACCATGCACTGGAACAGGTTGCCTAAAGGGGTCATGGAGATATTGAAGAACAATCTGGACACTATCCTACTGAACCAGATGTCTCCACCAGTGGTCCCTTTCAACCTCACACATTCTATGATTCTGTAATTTAGGTCCTACTCTCAATATGTAAAGTGACCAGTCTAGCTAAGCTTGCTGTAACATCACACAGTTCAGCTATATATGCAAAATTTTATGATGTGAAACTTTTTCTTGATGCATTATGTTCCTGCCATTCCCATACTCTGCTGCTCCCTAGAGCATTTCTTGTGAGTATTCATTTGCTGTTCACACTCCATGACAAGAAAAATTCCTAGGATACTTGTATCAATTTGTAAAAATAGAAAAAATATCCAGTAGGATTTTGACAAAGTGACTTCTCATGAGCCTGGTTATAGCAGTAAGTGATGCATTTTGTTAAAAAATCTGAAAATCTTTTAATACAAATATTCCTATTGTTGTTTATCTTTTTCTTGTGTTTCATTTTGTGATGGCAAAGTGTACGTTACAGCTGTTCTGTATCAAAGAAAAGGCTTATTTTTTTCAGATGTTCAACAAGATTTTTCTTCAAGTTTGAACTGTAGTTGGAGAAGAAATTCCCCCTTTTTTAGAAGCAGGGAAAGGTAAGAATTATCTGTTTATAAGATATGGATCTGGCCTATATGTCTTATAGCACTACTGAAAATACTGCATGCATTAATCTTTAGGGATCATGCAGCTCTGATAACATGGAATGCACTAATATAACCCCAACACTAACTAATAATCATCTTAATTAAGTTTTAAAATGCCTTATAATAATATTTTAAAATGTTTATACGAAGCCAGTCAAATGGAAGTAGGAACTCAATAGATGTATCTTTCTATAACCTCTGTCAGGCAAAATGATTCATCTTTAGTCAATGATTAGTTCCTCCCTTAGAAAGAACCTAACTCTCAGGTAAATAAGATGTATATTCAAAACAAAAAAACAAGTTTGTGTATTCTTTGACCGTATTAATATTGTTCCTCCCTTGAGACATAAGCCCACTCAACAAATCTCACCCAATGCAAATTAAACTAGACTCTATATTCACCCTAGCAAATTGTGCAAAAGCTAATCTGCTACTGAGCTCTGTCTGTAACTATGTATCATTATAATTTAATTTAAAATATGCAACTATTAACAGGATCCTCATATTATTAATAATAACCCATAAATCTTTACTATAAGTATATTTCAAAAATTAAAATAAGAAAAAGTCAGTCTGGAAATGGAAATGGATTTCCAGTTGTAATGCAATTATTTACATTAGATTGTGTAAAAACTTTGGCAAATACCTTTAGAAATGACAATGCTTTTCGCTTTATCCCATGCTGTTTGTTATGTCCATTCTTGGTAGTAAATACTCTTTAATAAATGTTATAAAACAAATCCTATTAAATCGAATACAGAATGATAACATTTCTAATGTATCATACATAAATTATTTATAATTACTACTTGAAAAATATATTTTACATGAACTATATATCCTTTAGCATTGACAAAAAATTAAGACAATATTTTTAATGCACATTTTGCTCTTGCTTTAAAGTGTTCTGATGATAATTGCAAATTATAACAAAGTAGTTTACTTAGAGTATGTTTTTCAAACCATCTTTCTAGAATTATCTTAAGTTGATATCTAAAGAACACATACACTGTGAAAGTTTGTGACATAAAACCCATGATCAGATCCTTAAATATAGACATAGTAAATATCAGATGCCTGACTATAAAAAGTGAACGGTAACAGCAACAACAAAGGTCCTCAGGGTTTTGTGACCAGGGTGCTCTCAGACTGAAGGGACTTAAACTAACACTTTTCACGTTCCAAGAGAGGTTTTTATCCCAAACCTATGGGCTACTTCTGGAGGAAGACAGAACAAGTAGATCTATTTATGCAAAAAGAACTACTGTAGATAAAAAGTATAAATCTTTTGGTAAAGGGAAAGCACATAAAAAGAATTTTAAGACCTGATAGGTTAATTGAGACATGGAGAAACCAGTCTGCTGAAATTTGTCTCTATTTCACATAGAAGACTCAAATAGCAGTAATAATGGACTTTAAATTCTAGGAACAAAAAGTTGTGCAGTACAATGAAATTTAAACTAAAGAGCATTAAATAATTTACACAAGTAGAACTAACAACAAGTTCTAGTTTATGAGCTTAAAAGTACAGAGAACAAAACTCCAGGGGACTTGGGAATTCAAAAATTTTGAAATTAGTGGAATATAAACTATTTAGTTTGAATTCTTGGGATATATTGACACTGTCTAAACATATTCTCCTTTTTGTTTTTTCCTGAACATTGGGAATTGAATAAAGATGATGAGACTATCAGTTTTGAATTATGTTTACAGCATGCCCAGACATGATGAATAAAAAATATTCTGAACATTAAAAAAGTACTTTGTCTCCAGCAGAAAAAGTGAATTTAAGGGGTACAGCAGCCTTCATAGCTCCAAGTATGTCAAGTGAATATTTTCAAAGTCAACAAGGTAAATACAAGGCAAGTCCTGATAATACAGTAGGCCAGGTTTAGAAGTTAAGTATTCCATAGATCTTCAAGATTAACAACAGTCAGTGGTTAAAAAATCTATCCTAGCTGAAGCTTTCACTAAAATTACTTCCTTTCACACCTGCTTCCACTTCAAACTTCATTTAGTCAAGGCAGCCTCTACCGTTCCCCTCAAGTGCTCATCCTATTTCTGAGAATAGCTTTCAATACAAGGGAGATTGTTGAGAAATATTTGATTATAGGGATTCTCTACAGAAGGTTGAGTCTTCAAAATATAAGAATTTCTCATGGTTTAACCCCAGCTGGCAACTAAGTACCACACAGATACTCACTTACTCCACACCACACCCGAAAGGAATTGGGAGGAGAATAAAAAAAACTGAACTACTATCCGTGGGTTGAGATAAAAGCTTAATTTTAACGAAGGGAAAAGTAAGAGAAATAGAAATCGTAAAGGTGTTTGTAAAGGAATTTTTTTCCTTCCTTTCTGCATGTCAGAGTTCTGGTCATACAGGCAAAATAAAAATTATGAGTGTATATAATACATATATGTATATGTAATAATATATATATGGCAATATAAATATATATATATGCACATATATCTATATATTTATAAAATTCTGTCAGATATCAAAAGAAAATATAAACTGTGTTATAGATTGTGGTTAGTTGCAATATATTATTAGTAGCATGTAATTTCAGCTGCACATTTTACAAACCACATCTCATTTTTACCTAACACCATTGGATAAAGACATTATCAGAAATGATTGCAGTATCTAATGTGTGCTCTAGAAATTTCATCCACTAGCCTCTAAAGACCCTGCAGAACAAGGCAGATCGTATTATGCAATTTTATGGGTGTAGTATAATATAGAGGAAGATAGTTTGCACAGTCAGTCTTTTTCTTGACTCCAGCAACATACTTTTCCCAAGTGATCTCAGCCTAATGCATTGATAGGAATACCAGAAATTCAGATAGTGACTTAAAATAACTTATTGAATATTTTTCCATAACAATATAAAGTTAGGATAGAAAAAATAGTTTAAAATCTCTTTGCATATTATTATCTAAACCCCCTGATTTTACTAACTTATCATGGTGTAATTTTCTATTTTTTCATTAATTTCAACTATATATGTTAAATACATGTATTCCTATAAGAATTTAAACTTCATCGTTCATTTTCCTAAAACAGAGTTATTCGGTCACATTTTGTCCTACCTTTCTTTCCCAAATAAAATGTGTTGATTTCTCAGCAATTTTAAACCAAAGAGTTATTCACTTCAATGATTAAAATTCGTCACTGAAGCATTTTAAAGACATTTTCAATGAAGTGGTATTTATCTTATGACTCTCGCGTTGAAGAAAAATTTTTAAACTGCATGTGATTAATAGAGATTCCAATTGTTACCAATACTACATCATAGAATAATAATTGGGATAGATTTTGTGCTTTCTTAAACATATAATGGCTGTCCTTCTTTCCTGTGATGAAATTTGACCAAGGAGATTCTACGCTGCAGTATCATATCAGCAGTAGGGAGAAAATCTCCCTGGATATGACCCCAAAAGCAAAAACCCGCCAGTAGTTTTACATATAAACTCTTTTCATAGAAGGAAAAAAATGTACACAAACAAGCAAAATTCAGAATTGCATTTTCACATGTAACTTTAATTTTAATTTGTTTGCTTGTGCAACGCTTTATGCTGAACGAGTCTAGGTTCTTTTGGAAAGGTGTATGGTACTTTGTGTTTTGCAAGGCAAAATTCCAAGCTATTCACATAAAGATCTTTTTTCCTTTTCTTTACTCTGAATTCTGATCTTAAATAGTTGAAATAATAATAAATAATAATAATAAATTGTGTTAAATAATTTTTTTAAATAAAATTTTAAAAAGTTTTCCTTGTGCTTTAAGTTTGCTAGCTTTTCTTTTTCCCTGAGCTGAACAATCATTGAAGAGTCCCCTCCGTGACATTGTCAAAATTTGAACTCTCAGCATCCAAGAAGCTTTCTCTTGGTCTGTATCCCAAATACATAGAGAAAATTATTAAAAAGACAACGTGCCCATACATTTGGACTACTAGATACCATTGTCTCTGTTAGGACATGGTCTGTCATTACCCTGCAGAAGACAGTAATGCAGCGGCTCTTCCATTTTATATGCCACTTGGGTTCCTGGTGAAAGATCTATAGCTGGAATACCTGTTCTGTTCTTTCATCACTCTTTATAGCGGCTGGTATTTTGGGGTGGTGCAGGGTGTGTCCAGTGCCCATGCTTTAGCAGCAATATAAGCCTGTGTTTAGACCGTTTGCATTGTCATCCTTCCAAAATTTCCCCAAAGAGCAAAAGTCAACTTTGTCAAACAGTGACAGTTTGTACCCTGGGGAAAAAGGGAATGGAATTTTCTAGGCCAGTTAATTTAACTGTTTTGCAATACCAGTCCCTCAGCTGAATCTCAAAGATTGATACAAGCAATACTACTGTGCAGTTCCTTGTAAACACAGAAAAGTGTTCCAGTTGGGAAGGATCAGGAAACCAAAATGTAAGGATTTCAACATATTCTGATCAGGACATGCAAAACAACTTTTCTAAACTCTTTTGCAATGATTTATATGCTGTAAAAACATGGCTTCATTTGATTTAGAACGGTTATAGAATTAGGTCTATTATCTAATTGCCGCATGTCCTTAAGGACTTGCATATTCAAAGATTTTTCAGGTCACCTTATAGAAAATAAAAACAGAAAGTAAGTTTTATATTTTAAACTGTGTCACTGGATTGGATACGATACAGATGAATGCGTGATTGAAAAGTGAACTAACAGTCTTATTGTCTGGACAGTTCCAATGATTAAAGAAAATACCGTTTTTAATATGGTATGCCAGCTGCAGATTACAGAAGTAATACTGTCATGCTTAACTGCAGTTATTAATCTGCCAGAGACAGTAATTTGAGTATCAACAAACTGGAAATGTTCGGTCAGTTGTTGAACTTGGTGCACCAGTTTACTGCCAAATTTTAGACAAACCTGCTGTAAATTAATAGGGGCTTAAGATAAAAGTCACAGTATGGAGTTGAGAGCATGGAAAACTGAAATTTCAGATGTCAGTCTCAGCATTGCCAGTACTGGGATGTGGAAATGTTATTTATAAGGGGCATGAGAAGTTTTCAAAATCTAGCTCTGGAAGGGTGATTCTAGCTTAGACTAGCTTAAGCAAACACAAATTAGTTACGATTTTAAGGCATTATCCCTTATCTAGCAAAACTTACAGTCACAGAGAGAAGCCTCATGACCGAAGGTCAAAAGGGGCAAAAATTGCAAAGGAACACCCGAGTAGAAATAAAGCAGTAAAAGCACACCTGATTGGAATGAAGGTTAAATTTCATCTTTCTCCCAAGATGAATGATGGTATGTCACTTTCTTTGACTGATAAAAGTCACAAGAGTGACAATTTTTCTACTATTAATGCATTTTTCCACAGAGTGTAGAAAAATGCATAGCAGATAAGATTTCTGGTTTTGGGAACTTTCCTGTACACTTTCCACCAGGTTAAGGCCTGTTCTGTTTTACTTTTTTTTTCTACTGAGTGTTTTAGAACAGAAAACAGAAAAGAAATACTTTGGTCAAGAATTATGCACATATGAAATAAACCAGAAATAGAAAATAATTAAGTTAGGAGTAAGCAAAAATTTGGTAGATTCACAGATATAATATCATACGCATCTATAATGATATTGATCAATCCAATATTGTAGACCATTGTGAGGTTTATCTCTTCTTAACAGCTTTTAAAATACTTCTTTAGTACTTAAATCTAATCCAAATCTTCTTCTGGCAACCACACAGTTTGTGAACCATGACCTACAATAACTGTTCTGGAAGCTGTGCCAATACTTTCCATTTGCAGAATCTTGGATATATCAGGAAAATAAATAGCTGTTGGTTTATCTGACAGGTCTTTCCAAGTGACACAGTTCAATCTGAAAAAATAGGTTTTAAACATGAATAATCAGAAAAAGAAAAAAGAATTGGCAGAATTGAAAAACAAGACTGTAAACAGTGCATGGAGGTAAAAGCCCAGAACATACATGAATTTACCTGTCATATGAAATGATATTTTCTGTGACAGTGTGCAAGATATACTGTAGATATATAGTTGTAAGCACTTTATTAAAAATCGACTTAAAGGAAAACCATAATTAAATTAATATTTCACAGAGCTGCATTCAAGTTATTTGGTCCTGTATGGGAAAGAGAGGTTATTCCTCTATTTATTCAGCCTTTTTCTTTAGGCAAGTAATTATTTTAAATCATCTATTTTAATAGTAAATTCATTGTGATATAAGTACAAGACCTTGCTGAGCAGTGCTGCTTGTAGTCTATCATAAGTTAGACTAATTCAAACTAAAACCACTTCATTAAGGAGGCAGAATTTAAAAATTGCAGGAGGCTGTCCATGATTCATGGTTAGAAATTAGGAGTATTCTAAAAATTTTTTGCAAGATCTTTGACATCTTGAAAGTCATTCTGCATGGTGTAGTTTTATATATACAATCATAATTCATGTTGCATACCATTTCCTTACACGATCTTTAATTCCAACATATATCCTCCACAACACAAAACCCCACAACAGAGCACAGCAACAAAACAAAAGCTGTGTGGAGATTCTATTAGAAAGGCAAATTCAGTCTTTATTTTTGTATTCTCACTCAGCAATTCGCAACAGACACAGCTATAAAGACAGTATTAAATAGGTACATTCTCTGATTGTAATAAAGAACCTGTGTTTCAGCACACGACATCTGTGGCAGAATTTGCCATATCAGCATCTCGTGCAAAAATAATAATGGATTTTTTCCCAGTTATATCGATTATATTATTGAGATTGATTTAATATTCACTTATGGGAGGGTATAGCATCATGATTTTTGGTCTTGCCTGAAAAGAATAGCTTTAGACAGCTCACTTTCCAGAGAATTCTTCATTTTCAGTTGGTGTGATATTGCACAGCCTATATTATGTGTCTTTAAGAAGGCCAGCATGAAGATTTATTTTCCATCATTTTTTTATATTGACCAGTGCCCATAGCTATGCTCATCATCAATGCATTTCACATTCACATCCCACAGGAGCTTCCTTCTCAAATGCACCAAGCCATTTATCTTCATTCTGTGGTTGAAATCTAATGTGAATCTCTTGTCTGTGTTCTTTAACGCAGCTTGACCAGGCTGGCTGTGTCATACCTAGTGCATCAAATCAGGACGATTTGTCATTTTATTAAAATACGTCGATATTGCATTTAGAATATGCAAAAAGAAGGGGAAAAAATGGGGGAAAGTGGGGAGAAGGAGAAAGAGAGAAAATGGGGTTTTTTAATGATTTCTGGTGGAGATTTAGTATTTTGAAAATGAAAATTACTATTTTCCAACTCTCCTATTGACCTTAACATTTCAACTGTTTAAACCTGTTTAAGTCTGAAAGTAAAACTGATTTTGCAAAGTTCTCATGTCCATTTTGTCACCCCACTTACACAAATCCTCTATAGCACATTTGATTTAATTTAAGGTTAGCACATTTACACTTCTGTTGCTGCCCACAGAATTTGTTTTCATATTTCTTTTCAATTCCTTCCTACTGCTTCCACTTATTTCAAAGAATTAGCGTATTTTTCCTGTCATAGAAGTAATTTGCACATTTGAAAAGGAAAATGGAAGAGGATGCTTTTCTCTAATTTCTTTCAGTTATTTTATTAGCTGTATGTTACACTTGAAATATTTTCCTATCATATTACAGAAAATATTATTTGCTGGTTTTTTCCTTATATTTCTTAGAAGACAAACCAGCTTATTACTCCTGTTCTGCTGTCTGACATCTGTATTACACTGACTTTTCTGAGTACAATCACACAACGGGATAGTGATTTCCCACTGTGGGCCTAGACCCATGTTGACATTCCAATTATACAATATCATATCAAATTTCTTGACTGATCAAAACCCAGATATTTTGAAATACTGTCACACAGAATTTACTGTCCCATCAGAAATGGCATGGTGTAAATACCAAAAATACTTTTTTTTCATTATGTGGTAGAAGAGTTTCTACAGATTCAAACACTTTCATCCTTACTTATACTGTGTATTTTAAGACCTGCATACTTTCCATACCATTCTGCAAACACTCAATACTGTTTCTTTAAGTCTAAAATTTAATACCCTTGACCACTTTTATTTTTCAATTTCATTGTTTCTGATGTAATGATCACTAAGTCCACTACAGTGCTTGAAACAGCTATGGTATTTTGGCAGATATATTTATTCAAAGTAGTCATATTCCCCCAAGCTTTATGAACACAGCAAATTATAAACGTAAGTAAATTATATACAACAGAAAAGAAAGGTATTTACATAAAATAAATGAAACATTTAACAAAAAAGCCCGCAAAACCCCAAATTTTTTAAAAGTGCACCCATGCACAAAGGAAAGAGATAGGATCAAGGTCTATAAAAGGTAGGAATAGCAAAGTTTTTCATCTACAGGTATCTCGCTGTTGTACCAGGGACAGTGAGAAAACAACATAGATTCGATCCAGGAAGAAATAGAATTATTTATTAATTTACAGACTCATTTATATATCTTAGTTCGCTTGAATGGCATAAGGTTATTGGTCCTTGACCATCCACCTCTTAGAATGATTGGTTAAACCCTACAACACCCATTTCAAAATATTTCTTCAGTCAGTAACAACAATACTGCATAAACAGCCTTGCACGTGCAAGATAAAGGGATTGGTTTACAAAAACCTCCAACTGTTTTTGGCCAGCATCCGTGTGAAAGCAAGGAGTTTCACAAAAGGTCTGCTTTCTACAGCACTGACAATTCAGCTGACATGAAGTGCTTAGATTAAGCAGATAAAATCCTGTTCTGGTACACTGAGCGGTCTCTGGTCTTTGCTAGGAAGTGGTAGGCAGATGCTGACACTGTCAGGACTGAAACTGGTGTTACACAGCAACACCAGGATCTATCCCTCTAGATGCTCCTCAGCCAGACTGGGAAAGCACCCCATCCCCCATGGTGATGCCCAACACCCCAGACAGGTGCTGAAACAAGAAAAAATGATTTAAGTAATTTTGAGGTGCTCAAGACTAGACCTGTGATTCAAAAACTGCATTTGGAGGCTGCTCTTAGGTTGTATACTTAAAGCCTATTTACCATAACCACAAAGGTATGGAAGAGACTAGACAGAAGAGGAATGCCAGTAACCTGAGCTGTACAAACAGACCACCCTGACTTGGTTGTCAAAGGGGGAACAACCAGCCCTGTGCCTACCTGTGAAATCTACCTGGAGGAGTCAGACAAATTCTCCAAAAAATCACTTTCAGGCTTCAGACTATTTCCTTACAAGGCACAGGGCATGCTAGGGAAGGTTGGAAAAAAGTATTTTGGGACTATGCAAAACTTCTAAAGAGATGTTTCTAGGGATATTATAGAAGTGAATGCAGTAAAAGGAGGGATAAGAATGGTAATGGAATGGAAAGAGGATAAAGGGGCTGGTGAGATGTGAGCAGGGGGCGGCCAGTCCTCATGCCCAGCCATGTCTGCACCAGCCAGTGCAACCTCTCCTTGCTCTTCTAAATAAATTCCATCTGTGAAGGTTTCATGGGCAAGGGCTTCCCATTGCCCATGCCTATGTGAGAGGGATGAGCACCCACTCTGCCACTGTGCTGAGTGCATAAGCCAGGAGCTGGGTGCTGACACCAGGAGACATTTGGGGTGTGTGTATTTTTCCTTGGGTTACCTTAATTTTCTGTGTGCGTGTGTATGCATGTGGCATTCATAAACAAACTTCAAGCAGTAGCAGCTGGCACAAGAGGTCTGAATTTTAGCTACAACAGAGACTAGAAGTCTGGAGGGAAATGATATGGAGACAAGGGCTCTGCAAGTCAGATGCAGAAGAGACCATAGAGCAGAGCTGCTACCTGAAAAACTGTGAGCCTGAGTCTCAGTTTCTGGGGAGGCTGTAGGTCTGGAGCACCTCTTGGAGACAGTTGTTTCTGTTTGTAAATGTGTGTGACAAGAACAGCTGGAGTGGAGCTGCAGTCTCAGAGGTCCACATGTCCCTGGATGCCACCAACTGGGCAGAGTACGGGTAGCCGCTGGGGAGACCTACGAAGGCGAGAGTAACTCAGGTTCTTGTTAATAGATCCCTTGGAGTGGATTACAGTGAAAATCCTTTGAATGATCAGTGTTTGTAAATATATATNTGGAAAGCAGTTATGTAGCTGTTCTGGTTATTATTATCTATAGTAATATAGCAATATGAAAGCACAAAAATATTACTTAAAAAATGTTTAAGGAAAAGAAAGAAAGAGAAAAAAAAGATTAGAGTAGAAAGATACATAATCATCACCCATAGATCTGCAATGAGGCTGGACTGTTGCAGTTTAGATGTCAATTGGCCAAAGTGATGGCCTTGATCTATCTTGATCTGTTGTGAGGGGAGGAAGAAGCCCACGAAATGCAAAATCCAATGGGTTAAAGTATGCTCAAGGTGGGTAGGAATGCCCAGGTAGCTTCCCTGTGTGAAAGGGAAGTTTTACACTATCTCTTGCAAGAGACTCTGGATCTGTTGCGATGCTTTTGGGTCATGTGCAATCCTCTGGTGGAAGGGCCTAAGGAGTGGGTCTGGGGGGAGCTTCGGAGGTCTTTGAGGGTTTATTGTTGTGGTGTGTTCGGTGTGCCAACACCCAGCAAGCCACACACCCAAGCATATTCAATGGTGGGACATGGCTGAAGGCCAGGGGCCTCAAGATCAAGGTGAGAGCCCAGACGCCCTTGCCTGAATATGCAGATCCGTCCCGGACCACTGGCTCCCGCTCTCTTCTCCCTTCTTCCCCCACTTATGGTTAAGTTCTAGGAGTTCTTTGTTCTTCAATACCCCCTTGGCTCCCAGTTATCCTTCCCCGCCTACCCTGTACCTCATTGGTTCATTGTATGTTTCCCCACCTATGCACAACCCCTTTGCCGCGTATTGATTGGTTCGCTGCAGTTTACTCCTCCCATTTTGTAGGGGTATAAAACCCCATGTCAAACCCTCATTTTTTGCTCTTTGCACCCTCTTCTCTGTGATGCCTGGACCCTCACTCCCCGTAAACTCACCCTGTTTCACCCTGCAAAGAGCCCCTCCCGGTCTCTTCGTCTCCTCCTGCGCCTTTAACATCGGTGGGCTGGGCGAGCCCTTTCACGGACCTCGCCACCCTTCCCGCACAGCGAACAGATCCACCAGCTTCTCCCATGTGGAGAGAAGGACCGGCTGCTGACCACCGGAGCTGGCCGTGGAGGTGGTCGCCAAGGCGCGCCGCCGTGTCAGTTTATGATCCCTTCTTAGCTGCCTCCCATTCAACACAGTTAAGCCAGTAACTGGCCCATTGGACCTTCCCCAGGGGGAGAGCGGCACTTTTACGACTGGGCGAATTGTATAGGGAAGGGCAATTAGCATTAGAAGAAGGACCATCCCCCTTGCAGGATTTGCCTCTTACCAGCCTCAAAGCCAGGTTTGTAGCATCCAGGTGGTGACAGTTCATCCCCTCTGTCTTACGCAGACTAGCCATTACGCTCCCAAAAACTCAACTCCTCTTTTGAGGCACGCAAACCTGGCCTCAGCAAAGCACCCTGGGACCTCCACAAATGGAAAGTATTTTGAGTCATTAATCATTAACAGTTAAGTCTCTCACACCACGTGTCCAAAGCTGAAGAATCCACATTATATATAAATATGAGCATGTTCTAGCATAGGAGTTCAGTCCTGATCAGCTGAAAATGAAAGAACAAGGTCATGGTGTCGATAGAATTCAGCTTTGTGAGAAGACTGTGCCATCTATATGTGCCAATGCATGTGGCTCTGTGTGTGCACGTGTAGCTTTGCACATCTGTGTATATGCATGCGTGTGAACACATTTACTGGAAACACTATTCCCAGTGTGTGCATTATTTACTGGAAACTCGTGGTCAGCCTCACTGCTGGTTGAACCTAGGGAGACAAACCCAAACCAGCCACAAAACTACCAGAAAAAGCAGAAAAAGAGAATTTAGTTGTTGTTTGTATTCTTTCCCTTAGCTTAAGAAAATTCAAAGATGGCTTCCTTCCCTTTTTTAGGTGTGCTACCGTGACTGTTAGGTCTGTTGTAGTTGAGTACTTGTGGAGAAAAAGAAAATATTTTATGGAAATCATGTAGGGAATGCAAGGTATGTGTCTCTGTCCCAGGGATGTGATCTATGGGTAGAAAACTAAAGAAAAAACGCATTCTTTATATAAAATAATGAACTAAAATTTACAGGTTTGACTGTGAAAAATGAATTCCAGAACTTTACAGAACCCATTTTACATATGAGATAAATCAGCAGCTCTTTGCTGTATATTCATAATGGAGTTATTTAACAAGCATACTAATGACTTAATGCAACTCAGTTTGGAATATTTTTCTGTATTCATAAAGAAATGTCTATCTGGCAATGTTTTAGACTTCTTATGTTCCTTAAGAAAATTTCAATTTGATGACAGTTTTCAACAAGATACTGTCAAGGCCCCTAGAAATGAAATAAAGAATCCATTACCAATGCACAGCACCATAGTAACTTCATCAATTACTTAGGTCATTCCATGGTAATCACGTGACTACTGGTATACATGAGTAATACTTCAGGTGGCTGACTGAATTACAAAGTGGTGGTGTTACACCCCAGACAGTAACCAAGCCCCAGGCTTGTTCACTCTGCTACCAGTAGGACTGGTGAGAGGATTGGAAGGGTAAAAGCTGGAAAACTCATTAATAGAGGTAAAGACATTTGATAAGAAATGCAAAGGCCACAGACATAAGCAAAGGAAAACAAGGAATTAAGTCACTGCTTCCCGTGGGAAGGCAGGTGTTCAGCCGTCTCCGGGAGAACAGGGCCCCATCACATGTAATGGTTTCTTGGGAAGACAAACACCATCATTCCAAACATCCCCCACTTCCTCCTTCTTCTCCCCACTTTATACACTGAGCATGATGCCACATGGTCTGGGATATCCCTATTGTTTCAGTCTACTCTGCAAATTTAGATACTATGGAAGTATCCTCTCCTGGAAATATGTCTAGCAAGCTATCCCTATTTGTGATAATCACTGCTGTAAAACAAAACAGAAAATTTGTGTTCAAGTTTACTTAGAAACAAGCAATATATGTAGATAAATAAATATTTTAGATCAATTAAATAATTCTCATTTTAATTGCACATTTTTATTCTTGGAATTTAGGTAGATTTTGAATCTAATCCATCTAGATTGTTTATATATTTCTTTCATATAGATGCATAAATATATTTTGTACACTATGTTATTTTAAGCAGTATCTCTGAAATAAATATTTAATTTTTACAAGACCACCAAACAAAATACTTTAGATTTTTCATATTTAGACAAAATCTAATCTTTTAGGAAGATGCGCCTATATGTTATATGTGAAAAATGTGCCTGTTCCAAACCCAGTGTACAGCTGTAAAAAATTATCCATTCTTTCCAATGTTTCTCAGAAAAACAACAATGGATGCAGTTTATAAATATGAACTTTAAAATTTTGCAGGCTTTTTGAAAGAACGATAGCTTAACCACTTAAATGTGAGACTGGACCAGATTCAAGTGCACTCATTTTTTTTCTTAGTAAAACGCAAAAAGACTTACAAAATTATGAGGTAAAATTAAAAACCTTTAAGGATTAAATTCAGGAATGCAGTCTGCCAGTTCATGCAACACAATAACTATGTGTGATGTTGTCATAATAAATCTAATAATATGGTAACATGGTTCTTCTTATTGTTGTCATTGATAATTAATACGTATCAAAAATACCATAAACAATTCTCTTCATAATTGTGTTGAAAAGCAGCTGAAAAATAAGAAATGTTCTTGAGCTGAAAAATCACCCATGCTTTAGACTGATATAGGATATTATCCTTAACCTAATATCCCAAATGATGGCATAATAATGCTACTTTTCATATGCATTAAGTCTGAGTACACATATGAGAGACTCATTTGAGAGACATGCATCAAATTAAGATTACAAAGATACAGATGTCTAAATGTGGCTTATAAATGTGACATACAAGCATTCCCCTCATGCATTACAATAAGCAGAGCAAAATATCAGATCTTCTCTTTTTGATTGTGTGGGGTTTGGGGGGGGGGTTTGTTTAGGGGTTTTTTGGGTTGTTAAAAATAATTTCAGGAATTCTGGTGTAGCATACCATGATAGATTATTTGAACAAATTAAAAGAGTGTGGTAAATACAAATGAAAATTTAACCCAAAGCAAATTCTATTATATGTAAGATATTGGAATTATATGTAGCTTAGCACTTTGCAAATAATGTGTCCATAATTCTCATCCTTACTCTTCCTCAGTACTTCACTGAAAAATGCAGGCCTCCACTTTCATATAGTATCTCAGTTTAATGGACTGAACACTGCAAGTACTCCCCTTGGAAAATGTAAGTATAATTGCTTGTTATTGTAACGTTTATGAGTTGATAATTCATCAGGCACTGAATGAGTTGATAGATGCTCTGCACAATATTTTTGGTTTTCTATGCACTAATTAGGAGCAAGAAATCCTCCCCTAAAATATGGCTTTCAAAAGGCTTAAAAGGAGTAATTTTTAGAAGTAACATACAATCTATTTACTTGACGGACCTGAATGGCTGTTTTTACTAGTGTTTTTTCATGATTTAGCAGTGATATCTACACTATGATTCAGCTGTAAGAATTTAACCATTCTTTATAAATATTTCAGTCATATAGCAATATTTTATTTCTAGAATGTTTCATTAGGTTGATTGTCTTCTGACAGCAGCAATCAGTAATACTCAGAATTATCTTTCAGATTAATAAATGCCTGCACTTTTCTTGGTATTATTAAGGATCATTTAAGCCCTATGTTTACGTGTTTCTAAACAGATTTTGGCTGAATCATTTTCAATTCAATCACTGATGCTTCAAGCTAATAATATAAAACATTAACAAAATCAATCACTATGCTTCTAGTAAGGTGATATTGAGTCCTAACAGATTTCATTAGTCTAAAAATATCCACAAAAGTAAAATGAATTTTGGTCAGCTATTAAACTTTGTTATTTTATCACTATTAAAGACCAGATTCCTGATATGTGGCCATAAACTTTACACCACCTGATTTTTTCAAAACCATTTTACCCCCCTTATTAAAATCTTATGGAGACTGAGAAACAGTTTTCTGCATGTACATTCTAACTTTGGAAAAATACCTTCAAAAATATTGATAGTCCTTGACTGAATGATTCTGACGAGCTTTGAATTAGATCCTTTACTCTCTACATATGCAAATATTAATTAAGATACATTTGAAAAAAATGCTGTATATATGACAAGCTATACATATGACAATGTTGAAAAATACTTTCTCTTTTGTTTCTAAAATGGGAATGAGTAAGCGTGTAATGATACATTGTTGGTGCTATTGTTAATTCTCTGAGACTCTCATAGTTCAAAAACCATGCTAACAAAAAACAGCATGTGATATTTCAATCATTCATTCAGAAAATTACCCAAAATTCTGACAGGGAACCTATATTTTATGGAACTCTATTACTTAGAGCTTTTTCTTTCCATTGTATATGACCTGACAATGGGTATAAGAATACCATAGGAAAATACTTGCTTTATTTTAGTCTTGTATAATACCAGGCTAAGTAGTCATTGGAGAAAAAAGTCCAACCTGCAACCATGGCACTACTAGCACCCTGTTCTCGTCCACTGAGCTAATCCCAGCTGTTAATACCATACCTTAAAAAATAAAACCAACAGCAGGCAGTGCTGACTTCTGGTAACCGGGGCATTGATGTCTCCAGGCACAGCAAGTGATGATCCAGGGCCTGGGGCCAGCCAGAGGCAAGAGGAGATGGGACAGGAGACTGAGACCAACTTTCCTGAAATATTGCTGAGGGAAGGGATGGGTGGCTGGGCTGAAATGGATTCCTGGGCCATAAGCAGGGAGGGGGAGAAGCTCTGGGTGGGCTGGACAGGGACAGTAAGGCCCAGCTGTTCCCTCAAAGCCCTGGACTGTTTTGGGTTATTTTGGACCTACAAGAGCATTAGCCATTTAGCAAGAATAAATTAAATACATCACTTATGACCTTGTCTGTGTTGTCAAGTGGATTAAGTTATTAATGAATGTATTTGAGAAGAGTCTTGAAAAAAATATTATTTTTCTATATGTTACTAGAATGATATATATGATAATGAAAAACCCTAAAATTCAGTATTTCAAGATGTGCATAAATTAGAATTGCATAGAAATACCACTTGTGCTGCTGCTTATGCTACGATGTGTTTAGACTATTAAGTCTTAATTAGACATATAACTAAAATATTTTTTAAGTATAACTAAAACAATTTAAAAGTGATTAGTTATGAATAATAGAAAAAAAAAGTGGAAAAATTTCAAAGCTCTAGGTTTACTGCTAATTTTAGGAAATCTCTACAGACACTGTTGATGGATTATAGCAGATACATGTACTTACATTTCTTTATTTTTCTCTGTGAAAAATAAGCAAATTTTGAAAACCTAGGGAAATGCCCTTGTTTTCCAATAGAACAGACAGAATATTTGCAGGACAGAACTAACAATGTACCGAGTTCTTTTGTCCTCCTACAGCTCAATACATCTATGACTGAGAAACACCCTAAAACTTTGAAGAGCAGTTACATTTGTCACTTCTATACTTCCCAGAAAATCTGCACTTGTCCAGGTACTCTATGCGGACAGGCAAAACCAAAGCTTAGCATATATATCTAGCATGTTTCATAAACTGCCTTCTACAGTTCATAGAAGAAAATTTGAAGGAAAGGCCTATTAGGAAAAATTGTATTATTTGTATTTTATTAACAATTCTCCTTTAAGCAACCTCTGAAGAAAACAATTTTATAAAATGAGGCAGAATGGAGAAGTGCAGCTCATCTTTTTCTGTCAAATACAAAACATAAAATTAAGTAATCTTGATTTTAATTCCCGTAAGATGTAAAAATGAATGTACTAGGTTAGATGAAAGATTAATCCAGCCCAACAATATCATTCCAACAACGCTGTCAAATATTTAAGGACTAAGAAAGAATATCAGGAGAAGGAAAGCAAAAACTAAAAACTTTTTTTTTTTTTTTT